>JAYKKI010000004.1:21775000-22375000 GCA_039881145.1 Druceiella hillmani | reverse complement strand
ATAACTGTCATTGATAATAACTCAAATACAAGAATTATTCAAATTGGAGCAGTGTGAGCATTAATAATTTCCGGTTATAACCTTTGCGACTTTAGGTATGGTAATTTTGTTAATTTACTTTCATAGGTTTAAGTTCCCCTCAAAATTCTATTTTCACACTCCCGTAACTTAGCTTCAGCAAATACTGAACGTATGATTTTTAACAAATGAAGATATTAATAGAGGTAAATATTGTATCCATCATAATATTGAAGTTTATCAGGATAAATTTTTATTTCTCTATAGATTTGCCATAGGTTATCAAATCTTAACCATAAAAAAAAAACCACTAAAATTTTCATTTCGCATAATCCCGCTTGTTAAAGCAATAAAAAACCGGAATCTAAAGTGTCCAAGTTTAATGTGATAAATTAAATATTCAATAAACCAAATGCAAAGCTCTAACTTAGTCAATTAAAATTCTCTAGCCTAGCTCTTTAAGCATTTGACTGCTTTTATCTTAGTACATCTTGCCGTTAATTTTTAAAGAAAAAATTGAAAAACATTTTTCCAGAGTATCGGTTTTAATGGTGTTTGCTATTAATATCTAAACATAAACTATCTAAATTCGGTATTAACTTTTTATAGGTAAATTCATACGAGAAAACATTTTAATGCAAAGTGCATGGCTCTTAGCGATTTTTATGTTCAATTTATTTACTTTTAAAAAACCACACAATAGTAAATTAATATTGTTTGTATTATTTGCAGAGTGAAATAACAATTTTTTAATTTTAATTAATGTCACAATTACCATTTACCCACAACCGGCAACTCCGCCATCTCATTTCATATATGTTAGCTCATGTATTAGTCAAGCAGAATATTTTCACTTCTTTCTCAAATCATGAAACAATTTTTTATTGCAATATACGTTCAGAAATTTCACCTAAAAGCATTACACTGGGAAATCGTTTCCATAACATTTTTTAACTTTTCTAAATTTAAGATAGGAACTGAACCTGGATGAAAATTACTGGAGAGATTCAAATTGTCTTTTTACAATCTTTTGTTTCGCTATGTCATATGAGTGTAAATTTTTACCCATCGTTCTCCATATGGTATATTGCGTATTGCGCCACTCGTTTTTACCATAAACAGAATACACGAAATCAGACCAGCCTAAATTCTCTCGGCGAAATTCCCATATTTCGATTGTCTCGCTGAAATTCAGTTATTAATTGTACAGAATATTGCAGGTCATCCTCTTTGCATACCCTACCAGAGTTTTCTATATCTTTGTAGAAGATGCTAGATAGCTATGGCGTTTTTTGGTTGCGAAGCTTTTGACTTTGAATTATTTTTTTAAATGTCATTATTAATGTAAAAGCATTTTAAAAGAGATAAATTAATATTAAATTTCATTTACCACTGGTAATATATCCTTCACCTTTTTTTTTGAAATAATGTGTGTAGTATATTTGCAGATTAAATTGTTTTCAATACCACATATATGTAATGAAAACGGGCCATGTCTAGGCGCGCATCAGGCGCAAGCAAAAACTAAAGTACGAAACTAAAGAGGTATTATCACTATTTAGTAGACTTTGAGGCGCCCATCCGGGTATTCACCAGGCAGAAAAGATTCCATGGTTTAGAAATGTGTAATATAGTGTTAATTTTACTACACGGAAATAAATATTCACACGTAATGACATTTAGTGATTACATCTTTAATTAATCGAACAATAGTAAACTATATGTGTCATACTCTGTCATTGCGATTAAGCCAAAAGGAAATGCCAATATGTATGTCACCATAAGAAAATGCCAAATAAACATATTGATATCTCATTCTAAAGATGCGCAGAGAAGCCACCTAAAGGTTACATTTTTTTAACGCCCTGAACTTCGTACGATTAGAATCTAACGGTTACACTTTTTTAACGTTCTAAATTTCGAATTTCGAATTTTTGATTTTACTCCTCATAAAACTTCATATCGAGCGCAATATATCAAAATCGATTCTTGAGGTGTGAAATGTTTTCCCACCATAAAGCAAAAAATGTTTTCCCGCCACAAAGCGCCGAATATGCTCATGTGCAACCACATCGGTTGCGGAATATTGTGTAGCTACCTAATTTTATAAAAATTTTTAGATAAAACAGATGGTCAGAGGGTTGCTGCGCATATTGCGAGTCATTAAAAAATCGGTTTACTGACGGGGAAAAAATGAATAATTTGGAAAGTTGCAAGAAACGACCGAGCAAAATAAAGAAAAAACCTGTGGACCCAGTCGATTAAAAATTTTTCACCCCACTTGCGTGAAAGAAAAATACTTTCCAGTTAAATTGCTCTATCAATCAAAGCGAAGTGTAGCGACGTTCTCCCGATCCATCGTTGCCGGTTTTGTATGATTAATGCCCGGAAAATTTGGCGGTTAAAGGAAAATTCTCTGATTTCCTTCATCTTGAAGGTGGTTTAGTTTATTCACTCGCCGTGGATTTAGGAGATTCGCAGCAGATTGGAAGTATTCTTTTCATCACCTCACTTGATCCGTAGTTGGTTTTGCCCAAGTGCGCGTCATCCCGTTCGCTTCTTCCACATAGTAACGTAACTTCATTTTACAAGATTAGGAGATCTGCCATTACCCAGAAAGTACGTATAAAAACGTTTATATCACTTCAGATTCATCCTATTGTTGAGTTCGCAACTACTTAATTTTAGATTTTCTCCCCGATTTTCGCAATAATTAATAAACTTTTCAAAATATTTCTCAAATATTTTTTGAAAAGGATCAAATAAATTTTCATAGACCACAGCCTTTCTTAAATAAGATTTTTAGAAATACGCAATTTTAAATAAGAACGTATTCGTCTCAAATGTCTCGAAATTGTTTAAATATATCGATGATGGTATAATCTTTTCCAAAATAGACAGAAAATTAGCCAGTTGTTAATTTTTCTTAAATCTTGAAAGTAAGTGCAAATTACTCAATAGAAACAAGTGACATCGTGCACAATACACAACAAATTTAGTATTTTCTATTAGTTTCCAGAAATTTTTTTTTAAAATGTTTCCTGTTCATTAATTTTAATGGTCACGAAAAAAAATAAAATCAAAACAGCCTTGTAACGTAAAAAATAATTAACCCATTTTATACTTATAGTTTTTATTTGTTATATAGTTTTATATCATTTTTGATGGTTTTATGGTTTAGTTTTTATTTGGCAGCTATTTCTATTGAACATTTTTTTGTATCTTTTGATAAATTGGAAAAAGCAACATAAGTTCGTATTTTTATTCTTCCATAAAAAAGATACAAACAAATAAAAGGAAGTTTTTGTTCGGCTTGTCCACCAGACATTGTTACTGAAAAAAACTAAAAAAAAAATGTCCACGTCGTAACTTTGGCTGATCGCTAAATAGAAGTTCGTAAAGTGGTAGAAGCCATAGGTTCATCGTACAAAAGAGCAACTAATTTTTTAAACGATAAATTATTACGAGAAAGCTACCCGCTAACATCTTCATGACTTCTCATGATGAATAATAAGCAGATACGGGATTATTTTAAAGCAGTGTTTGCATTTCTCTAAATGAATTTTGCAAGAACATTTGCATTAAGCCGTCTCCGCTCAATAAATCTAGATTTATGGTTATTCACTAGAGACCTAGCAATAGTTAAAACAATGGAATTTTGCAGGCGAAATTTGTCGAAAAATTCAGTCGGCTGGAAAGATCGTGTCAAACATATTTAAATACTTAAAGAAAATTATAAGTAAAAACAAGAATAAGAAGAAGAAAGGATGCTCATAGAGTGGGAATAAAGTAGTCAATCATTAGACCATTTGCCGAGAAATTTTAGTCGAGACGAAAATAATTTGATAAAAAAGAGTGATGTTCCATAACAATAACTCACTAACTTGGTGATTTTGGAATCGTCGCCGTTATATTGAATGAATTAATCTACGAATTGCGGCCGTGCCAGTCGTTCTTTCTAAAAACTAACAATGAAATCAAACTTGAGACATACGTCTGCTTGAAAAATTTAATCAATCGATTTTTGTAAATATTAAAGAAATAACAATAACATTAATAAAGAACTATTAAACTAAAAGGAGATTAGGTTAATTTATAATAAAAAATGTTGATAAATTCACATCTTCATTCTTAACGCGGGTATTTATTGGTACACCCACATAAGAAAAGTTTTATTGTAAAGTATTACATTTTTTTCTTTTATGTATGACAAACATTGGTAACCCGAGACTTCGTTCGCGCAAAAAAAAAAGATTTATAACCTAGTTTGATACTCCACGGGTAGTATTTTGCAATTATTATAATAACAGTTATTATTACAAGATTAATTCTTTAAAATTTAGGCCGTGGAGAATTTACATTTATACTCATTTCGGTATGCGTAGATGGCGTTCATCCACGTGCAGCTTGTATAGTCGGTGTGCACAATGGCATAATGAGTTTTAACTTACTTTTAAGTTAACTACGCTGTTAGTAATTTGTTCAAGTATAAAAATTCATATAATAGTATTTAGCTGAAACTACGTGCACAGTGAAGGGTGTAGACATGATCAAGGGTGTAAGGAAGTAATTAGTACTTATACCTTTATTATGTAGTTGGCAGTGTAACATTTTGTACTAGTACTTAGTTAAAAATATATTTAATAAGTTTTGTTAATATCTATAGTCGAATAAGTTACATGTTTTTGCAGTCTTTTTGGCAATCTCTTTCATTTGATATAGTTGTTAATGAAGATCTCAAATAAGAAGTAATCTTCCACCTTTAAACATTAATTTATTATAACGTTTTATATACTTCTCCTTATATCAAGTTATCGACTCCACCAGATCCGTATAGTAGTATATTTGTTAAGATATAACAAACAGATAAACAATCTCACTTTTATGTTTTTCTAATTTACTTAGAAGAAAACAATATTTTCGCTCCACGTTTCCGTAATTTTTTTTAAAACCCACTCCCGCACCAAGAACAAATTAGTTTTTTTGTACTCTTGACCTAACGATACACTCATACGTAGCTTTGGATTTTTAAGCTGATTATTTTTTAATTAAAAAAGAGGCTTTATCTAAATAGTTATTATTTAACTTCTATAAGCATCCTAAAATTTGTTTTTCAAAATATTTGTATTTTCTATCGATTTCTATACCAAATTCAAATAATCAGAAGGAGACTTTTATACACAAATAAAGTGAGAATAGAAGGTAATTTCTTTTAGCAGAAAATTCTAGAAATATATAAAAAGAACTTCAAAACATCTCACCGTGCCAAAAAAAACTAATTTTTACACGAGAAATAAGGATTCTGCCAATCCTGCAATTCAGTCCGACAGAAAGTTGGAGACATTTGCGTCGCTTGGCTTAAACACAATGAAATTACAAATGAAGAAAAAAGGTCAGACCGAATGCGGCACAAAAACTATATGACAATTTGCACCCCGTGTTTTCTTGCGGCAGCGACCGCGCTCTCGAGCTCTGATGAGATTTTTTTTAATTGCGGTCGTTCGCGGCTGCAACTGACGTCCGAGTGTCGCTGCGTAATTACTTCGTCGTTACATATTGAGCGTGTAATTGCCCAGTTACTCATTCGTATAATAATTAATTACTTTTTGGATGCGTTGTACTCAATCACAACATGATAAGAATTCGTGTTTTTAAATTGTCATCTTAGTTGAGAGAGTTAAAAAAAGAAGGATAATAGGGAGAACTTGATTTAAGTTCACCATATTTTAATCGTTTATGATTTTGTTTATTATGTTTTATCTGTCATAAAAATAATTGGAGAAAATGACCTGAAACAAATCGATGTTATTAAAGAGATTACAGAGCATAGTAAACAATTAGTAAACAAGGGACACAAACAAATATAATGAAATATCAATAATACTGAAATATCTGAAATAAACGACAAATTAATGTACCGTTAAAATATTCTACGTTTGTAGTTTGAAGTTGTGAATCTGAATAAAATAATTCAAATTGGTATGACTTAAAATGTATTGTTCACGAACCAACAAGAATTTAAAACACATAAGCCATTATCATGTATACAGTCCATAAAAAGGCATTTTCTTGTTTTAGGCTAAAGTAAAAAAAAAGCTGGAAATTACTGAAAATTAATAAAGATTTTTTTCATACTGATATATTGCCACGTGAGTCTTTTTACAAAAATAAGTATATTTAGCCAGTTTAGAAGACATGTTGCAAAAAAAAAAAATTAAAAATTACTTATAGCTTTTCTACGGGTTTCATTTTTTTATGGCTACAAAGACTTATTGAAAATAGTGACGAATATTTTCTAAAGAAGTTTAAATAAGCCATGAAAAGAATCCGTACAATATCAGCCAATTTCTTGTATAGTTTTGCTTTAAAACATGATCTATCGCCTGTAATAGGATTTACTTTTTGGCAAGTCAGTTCTTGTAGTCAGCTGTATCCGAAAACTTGGTTTTCCAATATAATAAGTCAGCTTGTTTGAAGAAAAAAATTGCCATCAATTTTGAAAATTATGAACAAAGTAATATATTTATCTTCAATGTAGCATTTACTTACAAAAGAAAATCCGTGTAAAAAATTAGTGTTTAAAAGCAAAATGCTGTTGTCGTATGAAATGTCTTAAGTAAGAAGAATATTAATGGACATAAATAATACCGCCAATGGGTAGTGGTATAAAAAAACATAGCAAGTTTTTAAATACATGTAAATGGCATAGGAATACCAAATGAATATAGAAATCTAATAAAATAAATAAATAAATGTTGATATATATTAACTTAATATCGTCTAGAAATACAGTCATCTTTACAATATACGTAAAACGTGGAAATCTACTCGCGTTTATGACACTTAATGAATAGACATCGGATTGAATATATTTGCATGTTTGTTGCATATGGAAATCCATAAAACGCTATTTTTATAGCGTTATTGCATATTTCAGTACCTGTTATTCCATTGATAGTGCTTATTTCAGTAGTTGAATGTATTAGGCGTGTTGTATTACGCGGGAATCGTGGTGGGCCGCAGCCAGTGATGTGCCGTGCGGGAGCCTCACGCGCACTGGGCAAGGGCACTGAACCCGATCTACTTGCTGGCACTAGGCGAATGCGTTGGAGGGGATGTGACTACGGCACTCGTTGCTTCAATTGCTCGCTGTGTTTGTTTACCTACGAATATTCTTGTTTTGTTTTGTTGAAATAATGCCGCCGGTGAAAAAAATACCCAGATCTTAATGGAATTTTGTTTAAAAATCTAAGCCAAATTAAGACTAATGGCACTGTGATTTTCTGCAAGGTTTGTGACAAGCGAATATCTTCATCAAAAAAAAAATAACAGATCGATCAACATGTGAGTACTTCTTTCCATATAGCTACAAGACAGAAACCTACAAAAAGTCGCCAACAACTACTGACTCAAATTTCGCCTTCTAATTTGGATACTAAAAAGAAAATAAAATTCAACAAAGATTTATGTGAGTTATTTGTTGTGTGCGGTATTCATTTTCATCAATTGAATAACGAAATATGACTAAGACTCGTTAAAAAGTATTGTACTAATAAGAATATTCTTGAAGGATCCACCATTTTATGAATAAGATATATTATTATCTACAAAGAAATACTAAGTGAATACGTACCTTTCGAACACTTTAAAATGGATATCAGCAGATGAAACGCCAAATTCATGTGGACGGTATATAGCAAATTTGATTGTTGGGAAATTATCCAAAGAGCCCTCTACTCCCCAATTAAGTTCCATAATCTATATATATATATATATATATATATATATATATATATATATATATATATATTATATTATATTTAATTGATAACTCAATCTTTCTATAACAAAATGATAAATTAACACATTTTTGCATTACATAATGTTAACACTAAAGCAATCAGTACATCTGCTGAACATATAGATTATCTGAAACTTCGTGGAATAACGTTACTACAAACACGTAAGTTACGGATAAAAAATTAAACTCTAACAACCAGCTTTACTTTATCGGCTCAGAGAATTTTAAAATTCCCGGATATCATTTTAAAGGAAGACAACTACAAACCAATAATGGTGGACGAGTTTCATGACAAACAGCATAATATTAAAGAACTAGAAAGAATTCAAGAGAATATATTACAGAATCAAACACCAGCATATGTAACAATTTTACCAATTCGAAGCTCCAGTATGTATTATAATTATTCGTCCTTAATGCTATATCTTGGATCCTGCACAGGAAAATTTAATCATGTAGTAAAAAAAAAGCGCCAACGCAACCATCAACGCCAGAGTTTCAAAAACTCCTAAGATCGTTCCTCGTCTTTAACCGGGATTGTTTTTAAGCTAGAAGAGGGAGGAGTTAGCATATCTCAGGGCATGATAAACGCTTAACAAAAACACTTAGCTGCAATGCTGATCATACAAACTCTAGTGACAATTATCATAAGCAAGCTAACACCGGAGATCGGAGGAGACTCTGAAATCGAACGAATTAACAGAACCCACGATATACCAAAATGAATTAGCGGAACTTCGAACTCATGGTGAGATTTATAATTAAGAATAACAAGACCAACAGAGAATTCTCACAAATAAGCAAACATTTCTGTTTCCTTATTGACCGGAGGAGAACGAGCCTATAGACGACGGACTCATTATATATTGCCCGAAGACAGCATTCAAGCAATTCCTTAGTTGTAATCCACAGGGTTCAGTCATATTTGTAATTGAATTTGTAAATAAAGTTACTAATATGTTTTTGAACTAACTCTGACACTCGAGTTTCTTTAAGAATTTACTTCCCATGCAGCAAGTAATTACTCACGTCAGCAACTTTAGATGTTTATGTGTCTTAAATGTTTATGTGTCTCTGACCTTTAAATGATTATCTGCTTGTGTATCAAATATGGTACCAATTATACTTCACAAGTTTTCTCATAACTATTGTCATGAAACATTCGATGTTTCTCTTGTGTAGAATTTAAACCTGTCACACGATAAAAATGAAATTTTAATAATAGCAACTTGATTGATCTAGGATAATCTTAGCATCCTGAAAAAGAGATTTGATGAATCAACTCTTGCCTGAACGATGATGGAAAGAGTTGAAGTTGATTTAATCTTTTGATTTCAATGATAAACAATATAAATCAACATAACTTGATTTTATTTTGTATTGATGTTTGAAGACTTTGAAGACGCAGTTCAAGACTCATTAATATCTGCTTATATAAATGCAAAAATAACTTGTCATGTGTGAATAGCACCAGGTTACTTACCCTTAATATATTTCTTAGTTAAAATTTTTAAGTTCGAAAAATACTGTATTAAGGTCTGTAGTATTAATGATTATTTTCTACTTTTCATGATACTCAAGTAATTTGTATGAAATATAATTTGTTAGATTTAAATAAAATTATTGAAAATTATATTATGCTCAAATTTGAAATTAAAATGACTATAAAAATTGTTTTTGGTCAAATGAACCAAAAGTCAGAAGGCATGTTTTACATGGCAATGAAAAGGTTTTGCGATCTTATCAAGGAAAATACATTTCGTTAAATTTTCTCATATTTGGCATAGAATCATAAAAATAATGTAAAATCCATCAATATAAATTAATTGGCGTTACAAAATGATTTTGATGAGTACATGCGTGAATGATTCGTATTGATGGTCGCTATGAAACTTCGTTAACGAAAATCCCACATTCATTAGCGGAATTTCGGTTGTAGCGCGCTAATGCGAGTCATCGCTCTAGTCATTAATTCCGAATTTGGAGATTATATTCAATCATAATCAGATAAATTGTATAACGTTTGTGTAATAAGTAGGGTAGGGGGAGGGACTCTGCTTAATGGTATCCGCTTTTATAATCGTGTTTATATGCTCATCGGTCGTTATTTGTTTTATTTGAGAAACAGATACATAGAATTCGAAGTGTTTGTTTATGACTGCGAGAACAGTAAATGAAAAGTCACAAGAAACATCACAATAGTATGATTGTGATGTTTTCTGTCATTTTTCGTACACATATTTAGTACTGAATCCAATCGTATAGGTTTTAAGGCAAATATTGATACATGAAAAATTGTTATATCAAAGATGTAGTCATATCAAAGATTAGTTGAATAAAAAATTCATTGCAGATTCTTTACTGCGGCAGATTATTCTTTTTCCATTTTCTTTTGTTCGCCTTTTTATGTAAGCATGTGTATATTTTGTAAGTAAAATGCAGATTATGCGACTAATGTAAGATGGCAACCTTCGGCTGTGGAGTGCAGTGTTGCATTGATGCAGTATCACATTTTATCTGAGATTATTGTGATGACATTCGCATCGTAAAAGTTACGATATGCTACACATTATGATATTGTAGAACTTTTTCCAACATTCGTGAACCTGGATGGGCCCCTTAGAATCTAATAAATATATATTGGTGATAGGTAATGAAATTAAATAAATACCATCACCTACTAATATAAAATTACACGTTTATGATATTTATAAACGTAAGATATTGTGGCAATTAAATAAGTAGTATTTTTTGTTTCCTATTGCATGTACCGACCATGTCTATAATGTATAAAACCACGAAATTATAAGACGGATTGAACGTCTCGTCATTTTTGCCTTCGCGTAGGGACAGCCTCGTTATCATTATATAATATGTGGTAACGAGGACAAAATAATCTACAAATGTAATACACACGCTACTGCAAGAAAGAAAGGCGAGGAGCACGACCGTATTATATCGCAAGCGATAAATAAAATTTAATATTTATTCATCTCACTTCAAATACTTTTTTATGAAGAAAGTTATTTTAAAATAAGTTCGTGGATAAAAATGTAGTAACTTCTGCAAGGATACAGGAAACTCTCCATATAAAGAGCGTGGTCTACGATCTTCTCTTCAATAAGTGAGCACTGAGTTTCAGCAAATAAAGAGCAATGTATGGGAATGTTTGAATTTCAACAAAATAATTCACTCTGCTTTTATTCTATGAATTCTATTTTTGGTGAAAAATGAGTAGAACCATATGCAATATATGTACAATGGTGGGTGAATATTTTCACTCCTGTGACACATCCCAGTAAAATTTTCTAAAAGGACAATTTAGATATCTTCGGTAATTCTCTTTCCGAACAAATTCTTATCTTAAATTTAAAAAGCCTTTTCGAAACAGTGTCTAGTTATCGCCTTATCCGATAGAAATTCTGAACTTATATTGCAATACAAAAATAACTTCATGCTTTTGGAAAGAACTGAAAATATTCTGTTTGACCATTACATCAGCTAACGTAGATGAAATGAGATGGCGGATTTGTTGGTTGCCAACATATTTACTAATTTCCACATTAAGTAAAAATAAAAAGTTGTGATTTAATTCCGTACAAAAATGCAAACGATGTTAACCTAGTAAACAATGTAACTAAGAAAAAAAAAAGGAAGAAAAAAAAAAAATATATATATATATATATATATATATATATATATATATATATACATGTTAAACATGCTAAGGGCCATGCTCTTTATATTAAAATGTTCGTTTCGTATGAATTTTCGCAGAAAAAGGTAACGTGGAATTAAATGGATCTGGTTTATATAATTTAGTACAATACTATATTCAAACCATTATTTTAAAGTAGGTCAATTTACTCGTTAAAAGTAGCCGTAAGAAGTAGGGTGATAAAGCAGTAAAATCTTTAAAGAGATAAATTAGGCAAATGTAGCTGAGCTTTGCATCTAGATTTATTGAATATTATATCTATCATAACATTGGTCTGGCCACTTTGTTTTCCGGGTTTTCACTGTTTCAAAAACCAGAAATTGCTGAAGTGAAAATTTTAGTGGTTTCATAAACCTTACCGTATAGCAAATCTGTAGAGAAGTAAAGTCAACATCAATATTGTGATAGATATAAAATGCATCTCTTCATATCTGCATTTGTTAAAAATAAGACGTTTAGTATATGCTTAAGCTGTTTTATGGGAGTAGCAAAGTAGCTACGAATAGCTTTAGATAAAGGGTGCAATGCCCCAGTATAATTCGGAATTTGGTGGTATTTCATCTTGTATCTAGATGCTTGTACCTTCTATATAGATATAATTAGTTTAAGTAAATAATAAGTGAACAAACTGAATTCAACATATTATTATAAAATATAAACGATAGTGTTGTTTGATGTATTATTCGTCCGAAGTCAAAGTCTCAATGAGTGTTCCATAAGTTTTTAGGTGCGATCTGTTTTGAACCACATTCAATCATTTACTCGCTAAATAAAATAATGTAAGCCAATAACAAAGACTCTTTTTTATATTCCATTTGAAAATATATATGTTTGCAATATTGTGAGCATTGTTAAAAATATTCACTACGTATTTTCAAATGATTGCAATATATCATCGTAATTAAATCAAGGCTGGGTGGCGCTTATGGAATTAATATGGAATTTTGTCTTTGTAGGTTTGCCCTTTTTCAAAATACGTGGACCGTGTTTATACTTACGTAGATAGTAGGTAGTTCTAATTCATCTAGACAGCTAATATTTTACTAAACCCGTAAAAAATCGATCTTGTAATTTAATTACAATTGTACACAAAACAAATAATCTCTGTAGGGTCTGTTATGTGCACGTACATTTATGTCTGATATTGTCATTGATTATACCTATAAAATTAGTAGTTCTTGATCTTAATACTTTAGCATTTTCTGCTGTAATCCGTATGCATTTATATGCCCTCATGAAACTCAATTTTATTAACATTATAGGTGCTAGCAAAAGCTCTATTTAAATAATAACTTGATTAAAGATCTCACTGAAATAAATCTTTGGACTGATCCAAAAACTCAAAGGTTGAATATGTCAGTCGGTCTCCGAGAAATTAGATTAATTGGCGTTTGCCATTCGCTTTATTTTTTTTCAAAAGCATTTTTTTTGATTCCATGCACCTCAAACTATTTTGCTAACGCTAACATTATATTTTTTTTACTATCATTATTTTTAAACATGTATTGATTTCTTTTCCAAGCGTGCAAAACCGTGGGTCAAAAATTGCCGCTTCAAAATTTTATGAAGATTTGTACTACCGCGATATTGATTAGAAATAATTTATGGTAACTCTCCTCTAACTCTGACAGTATGATTAGTAGGGTGTGTCGCTCATGTATGAGATTTAATTTTTTTAACCCGATTTTTTAAATAGCGGTATGAAGACGACCCATGTCTAGTAATAAATACATTAGCCAAAAAGCTTTCAAGTATTCTGCATCCACCCGCGCATCAACTTTAAACATCTGAAATTTTCTTCTTTTTTCCAACTTTCTAGACTATTTTTAAGACTTAGAAAAAGCACAAACATCTAATGAAACATACATAATTGTTAGATCAGAAAATATACTTTAATCAGGTATTTTAATATAAGCTTTAAAAGAAAGAAAAAAACATTCAAATAACCTTAAAACCTTTCATGCTTTCAAATATTGGCACTCGTTTTTGAGAATGGACTTTGTTTTTAATCAAAGATTAAAATCTTGATTTTTTTATTATATTACCAGAAGTAAAAAGTCCTATTATGGTACTATGGAGTTTCAAAAATTAGTATCATTAGGGCAATATATTTACATGTAAAAGGTAATTAATCCCTTGAAAAATCTCGATCTAGTAGCCGTATATCTCCTCTATATTTGCCCATGTTTGTTATTGTTTTGTCAAAACTTATAGCTGCAGAATTCTATAAAAATATTTGTTATGAAACCTAAAATTGTACATCTTTATATTGATTAGAAAAACGGTCAAGTGAGAGTGGGATTTGCACTCTGAGAGTTTTGTACTGTTATATCACTTTATCATAAGCTTAATAGATAGGAGATGCCATACAAATATAAAAAAATTAAAACCACGACGATAAATTAATTTCTCAATAACTCCACACTTAAATAAAAATAAATCACTTTCGGGATTGGAAATAATTTTTTTTTGCTTATGCTGTGAGACCTTCATTTGTTCCAAATTTCAAGATTGTAATTCAACAAGACGTACCAATAGGTCGACACGAATTTTGATGAGTAGATATAAATATCTTTTTATTGGGTCAGAAGATAATTTTTTTTTAAAGAACAGTGGAACCTGAAACCTTAAATTTAAACTTGATACTTCTGCTTACTTCTGAGAAAAATATTCTTTTCAGATAGACGATTCACAATCTTCCTTTTTTTCAAGCTATGAATATAAAAGTACGAAAATAATAGTCAGAATGGGTTGTGTAGGCGGAAGTTATAATTGTTTGTAGTGATGGCTATTTATTTTATAATAACATTAAGCAAGAAGGATGGAAAGATATTATTTTTTAATTCAAATGATCAACTTACTGAACAATAATAAACCTGATCAGTATGAGTCAAACTCGTACTACTAGTCATCATCAATAGCCTATCTCCCTCCACCGCTGAATACAGGCCCGACTCAATGCGCGTGTCGTTGGAAGTAATGCTTCTAATCGCTACGTTGTGTAGAAGGCTCAGCAATCGCAGTATACAACTCGGTACTCCGCGGTGTGACTCGCCGTCGAACGCTATAAACTTGTTGTCAAACCAACACATCGCGGCGGTAATGTTACCCATGATGTATTTAGAAAAGTTTAATTAATCAAGAGTATATAATAATTTATTTTACCAATTTATATTACTTTTAAAATGTAAATTTATTGTCCATTAAACGTGCAATTTTCCAATAAATTTTCATCGACAATTTTGATACTACTCGGTTAGCAAACTATTCAGTAATTCCCTTAAATAAATATTATAAAGTTATCTCCTTTGCTCCGTAAAATATTTTCCACCGAGTGTCGTAAAAATGAACAATATATAAATTTGAGTACCATGCGGTGATTAAATTTCTTACTACCGAAGGGAAATCTATGACGGGGATGAAGCAACATCTAGTTCTATTTGTGGCAAACTTTGCGTCTTTTTTATCCATTGTAAATGAAACGGTGGAACTCGACCACTTATTATTTTTTTCTCCAAATCAGAATACCTTTTGAGAGGAAAAAAATTAATACGGATGATGAGTGGGAGTTAAAGGGTTTTACTGCATTTTGAAAACGAAATTTTAGGTTATATTTCGAACGAAATTTTAGAGGCGTAAGAAAAATAAGTTGATTGCCTATGTATCTTAAATTTTTTAATACAAATTTTTCTTTTTAGTATTTAATAAATTTGATTTTTTCAGATTATTACGTGTCATTAAAAGTTAAATAAATTTTACGGGGTTCGTAAAGGAAACACTGTAAAAAGAAAAATGCATATGCATTTTTCTTTTACATTTTGATAGAACTTTTCTACGATATCTCATTTTGTGAGTTTTGCAATAACATTTAAAAATTGTAATTCCTTTATTTATATGTGTCGGTATTTAGACGTATCGGAGTAATTTTACAGTAACAGATAAACTCTACAATTTTATTACAATAGGATTTACTGCGCAAGAGTTAAAACATTGTGTTTAATATTATGTATACTGTGAGAGTATGTGATGAAATTATAATGGTTTCTTTTTCGAATTTTGGCCCTGGAACCCTAAAAATGGGTATAAATTTTATATAAGAAAAAACTTTATCATTAAATATGGAAAGCCATAATTTAAAATGGGGTATATCATTTAGAAAAGGATCTGATAATATTGTTTGTTAATTTTGATTTAGCTAAATAGTTTAGAATTTTTGTGTAAGTTGTCTCTATTCAGATTAGATTTTTATCTCTGAAACATTTAATATAATATACAAACAAAAATATAAATTAATCCTTAACGGCTTTCTCTCTTATTTCACAAAATAAACAAAATTTATTTTACTGCATTATTATCGTGATACTTCATAGTTAATATAAGAATTCCTAAAAAGGGAAGAATTTAATAACATTTATACAAGTACATTTGAGAAATGATGGTATTTGAAAAAAAAACTTCTGAACAATTTCTTATCTGGGCGAAGAGGAAGAAAGTAACACGATATATTTTTGCTTTAAAGAATTTTAATATTAAGCTTGATTTGTTTTTTCGTATTGATACATTTGTCATTAATACATTTTTAAACTAAACAGAAATTTTACAGTGAATCGATATTATCATGTCTATCTGTATGTCATAGTTATTTTACTTATAATTTATCAGTCTATTAGTGATTAAATGTAAAATCTAGCACGGTTAGACACAAGTGACTTAAATCAACTGCGGGAACAATTTGATATTCGTAATTAGACAGTTAGACAGAGAAAATAGTTAAAGAATAATATTGGTAGTTTTATGTATTTCGTACTTTCATTTTTATTATTGTTCACGATTACGCTATTTCTGAAGATGGTTTGTTTATACTATTACAATTTTTTAATATTAATTTACATAAACAATGGTAATAACACATTAATTTCGAATTATACAAAAAGCTAATTTTACTCCATAAAGGTCTGCAATTTTTAATTTTTATACTTATTTTTCAGATTGCCGATTTTAAGATTTCATTGATACAACCATGTAAAAATGAAACAAACAATTTTAAAATTACGTCGAAATTTTGACGAAATTATATTATTTCTTACGCCAATTCGTCCGTGAAGGTGCACTCTTTCTTGTAATAAGTATAAATATAAGCCAACCAGCATCTAGCTTAAATTATAATCAGCATTGAAAGTACTGCGAGAAAAATAGCAGCTGCTAGCCACAGATGTTAGAGCGTACTGCATTGCACAAAATAAAGCTATTCAATTTAAAGGCTTACTTATTTATTTCTTCAAAAGCAAATTTCTTTATGGTGGTATTTAAAATTCTTATTGAATGCTTTTTGTTTCGAAAGTTCATTGCTATTTCACTCTTTTATCAAGAAGAGATACGCTATATCAGTAGCTTTCAATTCACTAAACAAAAGAGCTTTATGAGATGGTTGTGTTGTCATATATATTTTAGTGTCACCACGTTAATGTTTGTTATTCATTATTGCTGTTCTGATGGAACTGAATGTGATATGCGATTATTGTGAAAACGACGTCAAGCCTATACAAAAGCTTTGTTTCAAATCATCATTGCGTTGTTTAGTAGCACATTTCTTGAAACATTTTATTACATCAAAACACATATGAAGGTGAGATGCTAATACCATTTGCGATTGTATTGTTTACCTTAGTTCTACGTTGTATAATAGAAATGTTTTACCTTAGTACCCATGGTTTACCTTAGTTCATCGTGAATTTTGTTACCCATTAAATAAAAGTGGACACTGAAATTACTTTCGAATTGGTGGTGTGACCCATGATTTCACTTTGTTCATTGTGAATTTTATCATTCAGTAAGTGAATTAAAGTGAATATTGAAATTACTTTTGATAATTGTGGTATGATCCATGATTGTATTTAGTTCATATTGAATTGTAAAATTTAATAAATAAAAGTATATACTGAAATTATTTTTTGTGGTATGACGCATGGTTTTATTTAAGTAAGCGTAATAATTGATGAAAGGATCAATTTTTTAAATATTAACTGAAAGTTTTGTATCTTCCAGTTATAAAATTCTCTTTATTCATATTTTCCAAACAAATTAGGCCACTTCTTTGCTGAGTAACTCCGATTTACGTTGTTTAAAATTTTATCAGCCCATATATAATTGTTACGAAGAACATTTCTATTATACAACGTAGAAAATCAAGCAACCCTTTCTAACAGAACATCTATCAAATTGCGGTTTCAGTGAAAGAAAATTTACAAGAACACCCTTCAAAAATAAAATTATAATGTACAAAATCACCTGTAAGAATAATAGATACGGTCTTTGTTAGATTCTGTTTAGGCGAATGTTAGTATTAAATACGAGACGATAACGTAAGAATATTTAAAGGAAATGTATTAATATTCATCATGTACTTAACTTAAATTTTATACCAAAGTTTTATTTTATCTGCTTAATATAAATGAATCATTCGATGGGCATGACAACATTAAACAATCGATATTACTTCGCGAAATCCATACACAAATAACTCAGTACTCCATGTAATTCAGAATAATAGCGTTTATGGCCACCACCTTCCTCCGACGTACGGCAGCTACATTAAGAAATTATTTGTAATTTATGAAACTCTCCTTTATTGATAAAACAGGAAAGGGAACCCAATTATCTGCCGACCCGATAATCACAGATTAAGGTCGTGGCCCAAATATCAGGCTACATAGGCAGACTGCTCTTTACAGTAACGAATATTATTGCAAAGTGAAAATAGATGATGGTTGAGAACATAAATTTGTGGGAAAAGCAAAGGCGTCCCGTTGAATTGTGACGAAGTCAATTTATTACAATTTCAAATCTCCAGAGGGGACCGACGTTGTTTGATGTCGAAATGGTTTTGAAATGTTTAAAAATTTGATTGACTCAAACTTTATAATTAATTTTCAATGGAAAAGAAAGAAAAAATATAACTCAAGGAATGAAATTATTAAAACAATCGATGACGTGGGCGGATTTACGAGTTTCATTTCATCGGCCACTAATGAGTGTCTTTCAGAAAGTATCAAGTTCCGTTTATTGTCATTAAACTATATTATACGACAGGCAACTTTTTAAATGTACATTAAGTTTCAATTTACTTGAAACCCAGTGGATTAGTACCAAATAAATACTAATCAAAATAATGTAAAAATGCCGTAAAATATTTTATTTACTGTCATGTTTTCTAGGTTCATTATTCAGGTATTTTAGATTCTGTTTCAATGTAACGTAACAATATTACATATAATAAGCATATTTTGGTTTATTATATACAATAAAATTAAATAAATTTACTATTTTATTTTCACTAAATTTCATTTTAAAATCGTCATTTTAATTTTGTTATGAATTTTCGTTCATTTTGATTTTGTTATGAATTTTTGTTCGTTTGCCCTAATTTCCAGAACTACACGTGCAATTTCAATAATTATATTTTTTATGGATATGTATATACTTTGAGAACGATTATGGGCAATATTGTCAGACTACGATTTATATTGGCAGAGCAGTGACAAAAAATGTAACTAAAATCAGTGAACACTGCTTGAAAGACGCGCGGTTAAAAGAGACCAATTTATTTATTTTCTCATCATTTTGAGTACTCTTGCTGATACACTCCTGACTCCGACGAGCCACGTCAATTGGCGAACGGAACGGAGACGTTAGTGATGGCTGAGGGGAGAGCTGTATAATTAAATTAATTTTGGTTAAACTGCGGGCACACCTTCATAAAAATCAAATGAAGCGTTTAAACTATCTTCACTACGCGTCTTTGTTTGTTATGGATGTCATTCGTAACGTTGAAAATAAAGGAATTTATTTTGTTGACGTCGTATGCTTTTAACAAATAATTGGTTTACATTAATTCTTTGGAAAGAAAGTTCAAAATTCTTAGTTTATTTTTAATATCCAACGGAATTTTTTCTCTTATTGGTAGAAGTTGAAATATAGAAAAATTATAGAATAAACTTGGATACAATTAAATCTAGGAAAAATGCATGTTTCTTGGTGTTATTTGATATTTAGGGATTTGTGACACCGATATTCGTAATTTTGACTTAAGTTTCTTTATAATAATTATTGTCACAATTTATTTTCCACCATTATTAGAAATTTATTAGATTTATTTATGTGCATTGATATTGTAATGTACTCTATACTATCCACCATTTTAACTTAGATAAACTCGAAAACTCTCAGAAATAAACTAAAACAGAGTACGCTTTTGCTTGTATCTCTTGTGTATATTTTTCTCCTAAATATATTTCTCCATATAGTTGATATTGTTGAATATAATTATTGTGCACACAAAAATTTCTATGCATAATTAAAATTATTTCGGTACTAACATTTTAAATATAATCATTAAAGGTCACGCATTTACATTTTAATTTATACGCCAGGGTCATTTTTATGTTTTATTGTACAACTTCATTACAAATCTTATGAAAAGAAAATGATATCTTCACTGCGATAATATTTTTATTCACATCCATAATGTAGCATGCTCTATACAATCCACCGCATTGTTATAAAGACGCTCTCAAAGCTTGCAGTGAAGGTTGTATGGAGCCGGTAGTTTAAAATGGCTGGCGCGCTTCTAGATTGTGAACTGTAGTGAGAAATGGCGCCTCGACACTTTTTGTACCTCTTTTAATTACAGTGCGCTTATTTTTTAACATCATTTCTTTATTGCTTTATGACACAGCAGTTGAAAATATGACAGGAAATATTGCTATAAAGTGAATGTGACAACTTATTCAATAGTGCATATTTTCATCTTAACGAGTACACAAATATAACTGTTCTATCTATATATATTCAAACCAACATTTGTTTGTTATTATACAAAGCAATGGGTATTAAGTGATCAGTTAATTTGAATATATGAGTAGTGTTCCCCTTAAACCGATTTAGACCAAAATTGAAAATGTGCGAATACAGGGAGGGAGAATTAAAAAAAAACGGGGCAAAAATGATTTCCTCTAATAAATGTTTTTATTCCCCCAAAAACACATATTGTATTTAATTGATGTGTTAAATTGTCAATGAAATTAAGGAGTAGATAAGAAAATCCAAGAGTTGAGTCCAATATTAAAAAAATAATCATGTGGCCATTCATGTCAAACATTTTATAATTGAAGAAATAAGTATAGCCGGTACTGATTACTAAATGACTCCATTTTCTATGTTCGGTTATTGAATTTTCTCGAACACGAACACAAAACATTCTGTAACGCAAAAATCTTATTCTATTATTTTATTACTTTTTCATAGACCAAGTGAATAACATAATATGCATATTTGTATGTATAAATAAATATATAAATATATATATATATATATATATACATATATATATATATGTATATATATATATATATATATATATATATATATATATATATATATATATTTATGTATACATTTGGTAAGGAACGTTTTTATCTGGACAACACACTTAAAATTTTGAGTCACCATTATTGAATTAAATCCGGATATTATTATAACGTATTGGTAATAGAAAAATATCATTAAGGAATTGTCCTTTAAATTCAAAATCTTCGAAGTAACTCCGATTATTCATAAAACAGATAGGCAATTTGAACAACCCTTAATTGGTATTTATAGCTATCTTAATCTATGCTTATCCCGGTAATTATGGAACCAGATCATATACAAAATATTACAGACATGTATACCTTACAACGTGTTTTTTATCATCAATATTGTTTCAAGAAGACGATAGACGATAGTTAGGGTAATAAATTTGTGACGAAATTAAAGTCATTAAGTAATTTAATTAAAACGAATTCCATATACCATAATATAAAACCTTAAAAACAATGGGCGGAGAACATCAAAGTATTTCTGTGTCGTTGGAAAAATAAGCTGCTTAAGCATAAGTTCAGCTCGCACCTGATTCATTCACTTAATTGAGTCGACCGACCGTATGGTAAACGCTTTAAACTTTATAAATGGTATACATTGTTGAGCATCAATTTCAATAAATTGAACAAATTAAATGAGTAAATACTGGAATCACATTTAGACAGAGCGTGTAGCTAATTTAGCCATATGTAATACGAGAACGGTTTAAATATAAATTGAACAAAAAATATCCTTAAAACCTTCTTTAAAGTTCTTCCTAAAACTAAAATACTACGAATCGATATGTTTCACTACTGTTAAGAGTACTTTCACTTGATTTAGTGTTAATATGAAGTGTACTTAAATTTTCTTCACCATCGTTTAAATCTACTTTTAATATTCCCAATATCATGACTATGGCTAAATTTTGATTCACATGTATAATCCGCCATGTTACCATAGACAAACTCTCAAAGTTCACAGAGACGAAAGGACCATGGAGCCGCGGGTAATGTGAAAGGTAGTTGGCGCACTTTTAGTTTGTGTAATAGCACCTTGAGGTTATTCGAAAAAATTATGAAAGTTGATATTTTTTCGAATAACCTCTATGTTATCTATTTTGATGAGTTTCAGATGTACTAAATTAAAATTAATTCCGGATGTCATCGTATTCAAAGATCAGGTGTTTTGTCAATAAAAGCGGAATAAAATGTCTCTTTCCGCCTAAGTAACAGGAAGCTCAAATTAAAAATAGAAAAGGCATGTAATATAAGAAGAATAATATAAAAAGAAGCTCTCTAAATTAAGCTATATCACGCAAATATGAACACCAAAATGTACCGCAATTTAAAATCATTTTCCATAGCAATAATATAATCAAGAATTATTTTTACTTTATCGATAAAGATAGATTTAAACGACTATTGATTAGGTAAAAACGTACATGTCATTAAATTAACGTAATTAGTTCCTGTAATGAACTAAATGTTAATGTCGCTTTATATTACCTGCCATGTTTTGTATGGTTATCTATGGTGTTTTGTACATTCGTTCTATTTACGTATTATATTGTCTATGGTTTAGTTTTGTCTATACGTATAATTCCGTTGACATATATTGAAATACTTTGGGGCACACAATCGAGAGTAAATTTGCTTTATTTTGTGCTGTACGTAATAAATAGCATCATAAAAACATTTCATATTAATCGATATATCGACCACGTTTTTGAAATCTTTCTAAGTAGTAATTTTTTTTTAAAATCGGATTGGAATATATTTTATATAATTACCATTATTTAAATTTGTTTGTTTCTCAATCCACGAAATACGTATAAATAATCACCAGATATAAACAGTCATACTTCACCCAAGTTTTCCTTAAAACATAATCTGGAACAATAGCATTGAAACCTGCATTAAAATGATTCAGTTATTTTTCCATCTTCATTAATAACTCTTTAATATCATATAAAGTTTCTACCTCTTGGCCTATACTTTCAATGAACATTTAAATCATATATGAACTTATTAATAGACAACCCAGAACAGAAGTAGAAACGTCCTTATTTTTTTAAAACTTCAGTTCTTTCAGGTGGTTATAAAAATAAAGTATGAAAATATTTAGAAAAATTACATTGAAAATTAGCAACAAAAGTCTCTTTTTTTCTCATATCTTAATGGTAATATTTGTCTATGGCTTTAATATTTTAATATTTACTTTGAAAGTACTGTAATACATACTTTTCATTTGACCATGAAATTTTTCATTAGCAAAAATTTAATAAAAGCCGTAATTAGCTTTATATGAAAATAATTACGTTATAGATCACCAACACAATTCACTGTATTACGTTACGACGCCTTAACTTAGAAGTTAATTTCTAAGGAAAAATTCTCGTCATTTGCAAAGAGAAAAGCAAATGAATTAATTTGCTGACTCTAATCATAAATCGAGATCGCGTCCGAAATATCACAGACTTTACTTTGCGTACCATAATTCAATTCTAACCGTATTATTAAAGCTTGACAATGGAGAATAGCCCTGAAGATAAATGTTTGATAAAATTAATCATTTAGTAAGATTGTTACAAATTAAATTTTTTTCAATTTCAACCCTTTGGTTAAAGAAAAAGAATATCAAAGCATTTTTCGATCATTAAAAATCAGCTGCTCGAATATAAATATGATTCGAACACTTTGCCAGCTGAATGACGGTTAATTTAGACTTTAAGCAAATGCACGGCAAAAAATTAAAAGAATCTGAACAAATTTAAGAGAAAACTTTACTGGTAGATAATATGAACCACACTTCGATGCGATCTGAAGATTGGCAATTTCGTATTTCCATATAAGTCGAAGGAAAGAGATGATTTGTTTTTAATTAAAATTTTATTTTGCGATACCGAATTTTAGTACCTCGTCCACAATAATTCATCAATTCCAATACTTCGTTTTGTCGATTATAAGCTATCTACAATTTATACATAAGGAAACGGAAAACACCCTGCAATATAAAACCTCACAAAATAACAACAATATAAAACCGTTCAAAAGTTGTTTTGTTTCTTCAGCTTTCTGAGTAATGAAGCCAAAAAATTCCAAGAAAAGGAATGTTCTAAGTTCACAAATATTCATAAAATATAAATTCCCAGGTACTCTTAAATGTTTTATTTAAAAGGTAAAGTTAAGGTCACTTTTAAATATGCCACAAAGTTAAAGGTAGATTAGGAAATACTTATAATAACTAAGCGATATGTCGTAATGACTGAAAAGTTATTTGAAATAAAAGACATAATAATTGTCGATGGAGACAACGTCTGGCGTTCTCAGTTTTGTTTTCTTAAAACCTCATACATAAATTAAAGTGTTAATTCTGCTTACGTTACTTATAAATTACATTTGAAAAGGAAGAAAAACTTTCAAATTCTTACTGGGATTAAAAATATAATATTGAAAAACAAAACAAAACCATTAACAATCTTTATATATATTCTATTGAATGACGATAAGATGGAAAGTGTGTATGCAGATGCATCCTTCAATATAACGATTTATCAATAAAGATGCTTGTGCTTCGTGCATCGTGACTTTTTATACAGCAAAATAATTAAAGGCTTAAAGTGAAATAAGATCTTTGGAGTAGATAAACAATGTGTGAGTATTAAAAAATAGATTATGAGTAACGAGAATCACAAATCCAACACTTGCAACGAAGAAATAAACTTTTTGGCATTATTAATATGTAAGTAAAAAATAAATGCATGAAAATAAGATAAATTCAAGATATTAATTTAATGAATGAACATACCGGAGAAATTTAATAGCAGAAATGAAAGAAATAGATATGACCTCAACATCTCCCTTCTTTCGAATCCAATATTTTGAAATTAAAATTTGGAGTCATAGAACCACTACACAGATCACAATATTCGAATTGTTTGATCCTGGACATGGAGTTCAAAAATTGGTTGGAAAGAAAGTTTGGGAAAATACTACACTTTACGGTTTAAATCAATACATGAAAATATAATTTAATTTCCGAATTTTTCGAAAAACATTCTCAATGTCCAGGGCGGATAACTCAGTACAAGAAAGTGTGATTTTAATGGCTCGTACATTTGCAAGATTCTGTCTATGGCGGGGTATAGAGACATCTATCTCGGTTTTGAATGGTTTAGCTTTTGTCAAAAATCTACTTCTAATTCGGAACATACATTATACAAAGCTTCCGTTTGTACTGTGAAAATGACAAAATAGTTATGCATTTGCGTCACTATGCTTTTTACACAGATAGCTACTTTCTGCACAGAAGATCCAATACCCTGATATACAGAATTGCTTAATATTAGTGCAATACATCCAACTTCAAGGATATTGTCATTTTTAGTAATTGTTTTGGGTTTACTCTAAGCATTGTTTATACCGCGTCTGTTTCTGCTGCCAAAGTTAGCATTGATATTGTGTGCTAAAAATGCAATCAATTTTTGTAAAAAATTGTTTTCATTCAAAACGCAGTGTATGTAATTAGGTATCGTTTCTCAATAGGACGTATAGGTAATTAGGTCTCATTTTTAAGACTTATTGCTCTAGTAACAGAACCTGAATTTTCCATTCTCAGGATTAAAATATTGAACAAGTATAGAGCGCAGCTTAGTAGCACCATGATTTTTACCATCGGTAGCAGCGTTCAAGTATAGGCGTTTAGAAACTTCTTTTAACACATTTTTTGTGCAAATGGGCTTAAAACATTTTTAGGATAGATTCAGCTTTTGTACAGGAACCGGTTATATCTTTTGTAATTTAAAGTGTAGAGTAATTAAAAGTTTAAAATCTGAGTAGAGACAATATGGAGCTTGCAATGTAAAGCTGTCCACTCTAGTGTCTGAAATATTCGTGATGTTTAACTGTATGATAAAGCTTATATCGCCCATACGCTCCTTTGAAAACATACATTGGCATTATATTGTATGAAAGTGTTTATTCATGACGTGGTTTTTGGTTTTAAAATGCTTTCCTAAGTCAACTTTACCCTTGTAAGTATTAGAAATTACTTAATCACAAACAACGAATTATGCGTCCAATAGTTCTTTCCCAGATTTAAATATCTTATGCTGAATTTATAAAGTATCGAAAAATATATATTTTGTTTACGACAAAGTGAAAATACGTATTAAATATGTATCTGAAATAATATATTTTTAATTGTAGTTAGGGATTTAAAAAAAAAAACATGAATGCTCTTATAGTATAGATTAGTAACTTAAAAAGAGCGCCTATCATATTATTATGAACAAACACACAGGCGTGACCAGAAAAAATATGTATTAATAATATTTTTATTACTTTTTGTTTTATTTAACTTTAAAATTACGATTCTTTTCGTATGTCGTTATATCCTTACGCTTATTTCATCATATAAAATATTATTTATTATAAATCTTAATTATCTATTACTAATTGCGATATTTTCGAAAAACGCTTTATATGAAAAATGCCTTAAATGGAAATCATCATTTCTCTGTTTTCATTTGACACAATGGGCGATGAAAGTTACGCGCGCTGCATAGTCTACTTATCTATACTCTGTATACATACATTAAAGTAAATAAAAAATCGAGTGGGGCTGTATCGGAACACACAGCCGTTTGTTTAACGTGAAACGTTTAAATCAGCGAGTCACTTAACTGTACGTTTAGGAGGCGCCATAATCGAAGTAGTCTGAAATATTCCATAAAATTCAACTTTAATCCGCTATTGCTTTACTTTGGCACCTACTACCATTTATATTTTTGTGTACATTTAGAGGGCTATAAATTCTAAGTAACGTGATGAATTTCGTTTGAATCCATGCACTTACTGATGAGTTACAATTTTTAGCCTTGCAAGCGTCAAGTTTCAGTCCAAATTGCGACGTGCGTCACGGGGCGCTGGCACCATCTAGTTTCATGAGTCAAAAGTTGTGAGTAACGGCTGCTTTACTCATTTCAATGATATACAATAAATCACATTAGGTACACGGTTACAGTATTATACTCATCATCAAACTGGCTCATTGGAAAATACTGTCGCCGCTGACTGATAATATAAAAACCAGCGAGTTGAGCTGACTACGTATTTATAGCATCGGCTAAAAACAAAATCCGGCGCACACAGTATGAAGAGGCAGACGAGGCGGAAGGGGAGGTATCGTGAGCGGGCCCTCGCCACTCGCAGCCTGGATCGGCTTTTTCGCATTGCTTCGCTCTCTCTGCAGGTGATGCGTATGTGAGACATGGACCAAAAGCCTAACAAAAGCTGGACACGTAAATAATTGAGTGGATTCGACTGTAACAACTGGATGCCTAGCGACCCTACGCACGACTTTACTTACTTTGGAATGCGTCATACACTAAAAATAACGTGTGTATTTTGTATTAATTAATTATAGGCTGTAGATATATATATATATATATATATATATATATATATATATATATATATATATATATATATATATATATATATATATATATATATATCTGTCGATGTGATGATATACTATCGCAGTTGTCCGGTCGAAAATCTTAACAGGATATCATGATGTTGACTGATTCGAGTGATTGCGTTTCAGCTTCTGCAATATTTTTAAAGGCGAGTCGCACTAAAATAAATGACTCGATTCAAATAAGATTTACGTAAATGGATTAAAAAATTCATCACCAAGATTCATTCTGAAAGAGTACAATAGGCGGAAGTGGTTCCAAAAAACTTCTTTTTTTTAAATATTTATTGTTTTAAAACTGATAAAAAATATGTAATGAATTAAATCTATCGAATAACGTGTAACAACTGAGCGGAAAGACAAATTGATAATCGCTAACTGACCAAGGTTTGCATGTAACGATTATTATACTCCGTAACAGAAGAATTGTTATATAGAAGTGTAGAAGTATTGAGTTTCCATGTGGAATTTTGAGAATAAATGAGTATTATGACTTTAAAGTAGACGATATAACAGCTTGTGGGACCACTGAACTATTAAAATCGTTCTTCGAACTTCTGGCTAACTTTTGTCAGCATTAAAGGTAACATTTAACCTGCTTATAATATCCCATATTTTATTAAAGTAAAATTTTATTCCTCTGTACTAACTGACTTTCATTGGAAAATAAACTTGCATAAAAGAATGTATTTTTTATTTTTAAAAATTCTTTAAATTTTTATCTACCAGTGTATGATAATATTACTAGATTCACTACCTACTTTTATAGGCTTCATTATTATTAGAATATACAAACTAGTCAAGTATGAAAACCACTGGAATCGAACAAAAAAAATGGTACCAATCATCTAGTTATTGAGTACAACTCGATTAATTTGATAAAAGCCATCGATGATTCGAATTTTTTTTAACAGAATCTATCAATGAAAAAAATAACTTTATCGTCCCTTCTCTCAATATTAAATTTTAGTCTGCGACACTATTCAAAACATAGCTTTATATATTACCTTAAACACAAAATTGATACTGAAAATTTACTTTCCATAGAGAAAGTAACTTATCGACATCACAACATTTTCATCAACATTTGTAACATCGCCCCGTGCTCTATACAACCCACCTTATTACCACAACGGAACTCTCAAGGATCACAGACGGGCGAAGCGGTGGGTGACATGAAAGTCTATACATAAAGTATATACATACACACAGACACATAAACCCACATATGTACACATACACACAAACATACACACATATGTGTATATATATATAAGGATAAAAACATTTTCTCGCTAAATCTCACCTGGCAAAAATGGAAGACTGTATGAAAAATGAAATGTTTATTTCTCTGCGAATAGAAATTGATCTTGCTTAACTATCCATGTCAATACACCGTGTTACACTGATTCGAGTTAAATAACAAACGACGTAACGTCGCGCTACTTGGAATGGCTTTTACGAGCATTATTGCCTTCTTTCACATAAGTTTAAGCATAGATTCTCCATTTACGGTCGTTTATTTCTAAAACTTACAATCATGGAAGGTTGGTCGTTCATCAATTTTTATTATATCCATATATATCGCAACTTCAGAGAGAAAGTGACCCAAATGTAACGTCGTAACTTTTGAGAAAAGGCGTTTAAAATGTTAACATATAGCCAAGTTATATAAGTTGTTGGAGTGGAAGGCAGTTATTGTAAGAGATCAAGATGTAAATTTACTACTTTATAATCCACAATTCATAGAAAGTGCTTTCCTTAGCCTCTTAATTCAATTAACTCGGTATCTCATTTTTTAATTTAGACCTTTTTTTGCAGATGATAGGTATTCCAGTTTCATATAAAACTGAAACCAACCACATAATCAAATTAGGATTTCATAAAAGCTAATTGAATAAAATACCTTTCTTTGTGCCAAATTTAAAGATTGTAAGTCAATGGGTAATTTTGATGAGCGAGTCTGTATAAAAGTACGCGATATTTGAACTAACATTCAAATATCGCGTACTCTTCTTATTATGGTCTTATTTTTTTACAATACTATCGAGTTATAGAACTTGACGCTTTATACTGTAATATTTTCAGCTTGATTCCTATAGTGGTGATGAAAAAGTAGGAATGTAAGGGTCCTTTTATAATTTTTAGGTGCGGAACCGTAAAAAATTGTAATTTTAAACAGTTTATCAGTGGAAGAATATTATAATTCCACTTTGTGTATAGTAAACTATCAATTAATTCGATGTTCTTTATAATAAAAGGAATATTTCAGTTATCTGAATAATAACGGCCTTTTGATTGGTACGTTACTCCAATCCAATTGCTTATACTATAGGAATTCAACTGTTGTGATTAAATTACACAGACACCGTAAAACAAAAATGTGTGGAGGACTTCTTTAAAATAAAATAAAAACATAATGAGTCACGCGTACTACAAGTACACTACTAGCTTGGAAAGCAAATTGAGGAAAATGAACTAAATTGATCCAATACACATAAACATATACAAATATATGAATATAATACATCTTCCTTTATGCCCTGAACCCTGAAATTCATTTAAACAAACACATGTCGAATGCAAAGAAATTATATACGCATTATAACAATAAAGAAAAGCCTTTATGTGAAGACTTAAATCCCATTTCTGGTAATAGATTAAACTAAATACAAGACTTTGTTTAAAAATAATATTATATTTGTAGGCCATTTTGAATACATTTACTTCTTATTGGTTGCGCAGACATATCCTTATCCAAACTTAAGATTTCATACCCTTATTCCAACATAGGCGCATATATGGATTACTTATTATCCGTCAAGAAACTAAATTAATTAACATTTGGCATAACTTTGGTATGTAATAAACCTAATCGGCGTGAAGTAATTAACTTCCCCAAAATGTTGTGAATCTGTTCCTTCAAAAAATTTCTGTTAATGTCTCATACTGATGAAGGGAGACATTACTTTGCTTTTAAATATTAGACATGTTACTATTGAGGTACTATTGTAACGAGAACTTACACAACATAAGCACTCAAAGTATTAACAGTACAAGCGGTCATAACATTCTTGGAACAATTTCTAGCCCCGACACAGTTTTCAATTGCTGGTTGTATAGTGCATATGTTCCAAAATTAAGAATATTAATTTATGTTATAATTTATATCGCCAGTAACAGTCGGTACAAAACAAAAAAATCCCATGTATTTAATTTATTTTCCATACCAACAAGGATGTAGCCAAAATTACGGGAGACAAAAGAGTACGGGAGAGCATTTCTCAATTATCCCAACTTATAATTAATTTTTTTGTAACATTAAATATACACAGGAACATAAAATTGAGTCTTTGTTTATTTTTAACCTTTATTTTTTTTATTGATCATATTAATTAATTATGTGATTTTTATAACATCAAAAAATATTCAGGGATAATCTTCCCTGGCAATCCCCTTTTTGACTACTTATCTTCATCTTACATATTAGTATCATATTCTTTCAGAGCATTCATGTAATCATAAAATTTACAAAATTATTTTAACTTTTTCGAAACATGTAGCATTTACATTTAAAAGTTAATGGATAAGATCTTACCATAAAAAGTAAAAAGATCGCTTCGGTACTATTAAACAACAAAATAAAAGTGACATTTATAGTTAAATGTTTCTTCTTAATGTAGTCAGTTATCATTTTCTTTAAATCAGCAAAAAGGAGATCGGCACTGATATTCTGGTCGTGTGGGTAATTGTAATTCGGGTTGTAATAATAAATAGATTTCTGTAGTTTAAACTCTTTGAAAATATTTTATTCAAACAAAACTAACAGTACACGACATTGACTGTTTACATCTTTCACTCAATGAGACCAAACCTAGTGTCAAAATTAGTAAGTAACTTATATTTTTTTATTTAGCTTGATCACAGGCAAACATGCAAACAGTTAAGTATAAATATTAAATTTATTTCAATAGTTGAACACGATGCTTCATGTTTCGCACGTAATTCCGCCATATTGTGTTTCATTTGCTGCTGTGTTGTATTGAGGGAGTGCATCACCATTTTACTTTATGGGCATTCCACAATTGCGCCAATTATTATAAGTTGACTACACTACAGTTTTTATTCATGAGTTAGATATCAAATGTAAAATATACGCACGTAACATAATGTAGGTATGTGTTAACAAAAAAAATTACATTTATTATATTAATAAATGTAATTAAATAAAATTTAATATGTACACAAACGTAAATTAGAAATTGTTTATGAAAATATAGTATATACTAGTTTTACCTATTTTCGGAGTAAATTTTACTACCCCAAAAACCAATCGAAATTACCGCAATTTTTGTGTACTCATTGTGTATGATATGAAATTTATGGATATTTACTACACTAAGATATGAAATTTATGGATATTTTATGAATTTTTAAACATCAAAAATGCATGCGTAAAAAACAAATTATTCAGAAAACATTTTAGTAAACTTACTTACATTTTTAATACAGTATTTTTTAATATTATTGTCCCGTAAAAAATGAAAATTTAAAAACAAAGGAGTTAGGAATGATCAGTTGGATATTTTGCGGAAATCAGTTATGGACCATAAGTGTTACTTCTCTATTACTGTAGTAGTCTATGTGTCCGCATTTAAAATTAATCTATATTTATGATGTTTCGTGATTTTATTGACTATCTAAACGTTCGAATGTAAATCAACAGTAACAATTTTTAATTTCAATTTCATGTGCTGTGAGTGATACGGGAAGGAAATACCTTGCATTCGCCGTTGATGTTGAATGCTAAACTGAATGTAGAGGGCTATGCAGTAAAGGCGCTTGCACTGAATGAGCTAACTGGTTTCCAGCCAGCTGGCCTGGTAATTTCTTGTTGATGGCCTGAGTACTCCTCCACAGAGGCCGTTATGTTACGGACGATCGTGGAAGTAATTCAGAAAACGAACACAGTGTCTTGAACGTGTTCTGTATGGCTTCAGCAGGGCGTCGTTTATGTTCACCCCGTTAGAAATGCTTTGGCCACCGTCTCAGTAGTAACAGACGAATGTGGATAGTCTAAGGCCAGCGTGTATATCTATCAATGATTCTAAGAATATCTGCATCCCTGAGACATTGGGAGTGGGCCAATTAAATCTATATAGATTTGTAAGACTCGCGCAGATGGGAGCGAAAATGTTCCTAATGGTAAAGAAACATGTTGATTAATTTATGACAAGGCAGGCAGGTATAGTATGGTATGGTATGGCATGGTATAAGTTCACTTGAACAAACCGCCGAGCGATTAATTTAGTAGTCTCATTGGCACCAGGGTGACTAAGATAATGAAGAGATTCGAATGATTGACGGCGTAGCGGTTGCGTGATGAACGGCCTGGCCGGAGAGTTACTTATGTTGCATAATAAGCTTAATGTTGTATCAGAAAGGTGATTTTTTTAGTTGGTAGAAGCAGCCCTCTCTTACTAAAAGCTACAATTCTGTGTTTCCCTGTAACTTTGATAGTTTTTGGAAGACAATTATAGTAGTAATTTCCTTAACTCTGGATATTGAGTCAGCTACTAAGTTATCTTTACCTAATATATATTTAATATTCATAGTAAACTGTGAGATAAAGTCCAAATATCTATAATGCCGTGGAGAATATTTATCCTTGCACATCCGAAACGTGTAACTAATTGGCCTGTGGTCCATATAAATTATAAAATGTCTTGCTCCTGTTATATATGGGAAGTATGTAATGGTATCCTAAATTGAAAATAGTTCTTTATCATAGGGAATCTACATTGAAATGAGCTCAATTTTTGAGAAATGAGTGCCAATGATTCCGTACTTCTCATGTTGAGAAGTTACTAGTCATGTTGAGAAGTTGTGACCTTTTGATAGAGACACTCTTAACTGCAATGGCTTCGTGAACATGGCAACCCAACAAATTTACTTTGGTACACCTAACACGTATTTTGAATTATTTAGAAGTATGCCGTAGTGGTTAAATCTGTCAAAGAGCTGCTGAATATGGGTCGGGTGCAAATCTTAGTCTTTCAAGGATATCAGGATGCCATTTACGTATTCGTAGGTGAAATTAAGGCAGTGAGTGACCTCATCAATGAATTTTTGGAACGTTTGGCTCGCATTTCGTAGACCGAATGTCACATCCCATATTTGACATTCGTATAATGCAAAGGCGATTGTAATCGCAGTCTTGAATATGTCATTTTCATGAAATGGTTCTGGTTATATGCTTTTACGAGATCAAATTTTTCATGAAATGGATCTGGTTATATGCTTTTACGAGATCAATGACGGAATAAATTTTATATCCCGAAATATTGTGAGCAAAGTCATGAACATGGCTATCTATCTGCTACTGTGTGAGCATTTAATGCTCAGTAATATAGACCCCAACCACAAGAACGCCACCCTTCGATATATATATATATATATATATGTATTTGTATGTATATATATATATATATATATATATATATATATATATATATATAAATATATGTAAGGCGAACGACCATGGGATGCCTGATGGGCGAGCAATATCATTACTGGGCATTGTTTCAAATTAATATTTGGGTATTCTTATTTTGTCAATAGCCAAACGTCGTGGGTAACAGGAAATACTTGGCCAACTTGGAGTGAAAAAAAGCCAGCTGAGTGAATAGCTTCAGGATATTTCTTTAGGAGGTTGTAGTAGATTGTGTTTAAGTGGAAATTTTGTAATAGTTGGGAGCAAACGAGGTATAGTCCGCCTTCATTAATTTTTTTAATACCGACTTAGGAAAAATGCGTGATTCAGAGCCAGTGCCGATCAAAAACTGCATTTTTTCTTACGGTTAGTAACAAAGAAGAGGCCTGTTGTTGATTTTGTTCAACCTTCGCAGCATATTAATGGTCAAGTTGAGCAATAACATGGAAGAATTTAATTGTATCGCTTGTAATATTAGATAAAGTGTACTGACTTTAAATTTAAGCAAACCACATTGCTAGCTATTCTAGTCATGGGGGTATTCCATTTTAAAACAGCGACGCGAAATGATGACTCAATTGCCGTTGTAACTGCTTTGTTATTCAGCGCTCCTTTGAGCGCATAGGCAAATTCTTTGACGTATTCACTTTGTTCACTATCACGTTTCTCAATTGTGTACTATAATTAACACAAATAGTTCGTTTCTTGAACTATATATATATATATATCTATATGTATATATATATGTATATATATATATATATATATATATATATATATATATATATATATATATATATATATAGTAAGTTATATTATAATAAGTTCATTTACCGACTTCGCTTTTTAACTAAATTGAATATATAAATACTTCTTCACGATAACGTCGGGTTCACCAATGTTGTAGTCTATGTGTCCACATTTAAATTTAAACTATATTTATGATGTGATGTACATTTATTGACTGTCTAAACAGTGGAATATAATGTTGAGTGCCAAACAGATTGTGTGGAGTCCTTCAGCGCGAGCGCTTGTCACTAGGCGAGCTAACCGATTGTTGGTGAGCTGGCCTGGTCGTTCATTATTGATTACCAGAGAACTTTGCAATCTCTATAACTATGTACCCTTCGGAAATAGTAGACATAAAGATTCGGAGGTTCAGATGGCTAGGCCGTATACAATGGATGTGAGAACAAGAAATACCTAAGCAAGTACTCAACCACAAACTAGAATGTAGCGATCCAATGTGACGGACAAGACTATGTTGACTCGATGCTATAAAATTCGATTTATGAAAGGTGAGTTTGAAAAATTGAAGAAGTCAAACAGCATGGAGTCATTGCGAGGACAGTTTTGCTGAATAAGTAAGTAAGTAGTCTATAAATGCTAGTTATTTGTAAAATTTTACTCGCAAACTATTGCCATTAGCATTCTGTAAATGATTTCATATTTTTTTGCACTGAATATAATTTTTTCTTCATTTCAACATTTAAAATTTATTAACCTCATCCATAATTTACAAGTGATTTAAGTAAGAGTGCTTTAGTTTTGAGGAAATAACTCTTGTAGTAATAACGAAACGTGTGTATTTGCTTGATTTTCCTGATTTATTCCTAAGTTAAATACTTGCTACATAAATTAGTATATAAAACTGAATTTTGTTTAACCTACATTGACTTTCACCCTTAACATTCATATTGACTATAGATTTTCTTAATTTTTCCAAACCGAAGATCAAATATTCCAACAAACCGAATTATTCATTGTGCTAACGTAATCTCCAATTCCTCAAAACAATACTCCATAGCGTAAATTTACGTTATTAATAATAGACGGAGCAGCCGGAAGGAAGTTAGTTTCCTCATCGGAAGCGACTTCGCCGCCATTACAGTCGAGGAAAATATGATCTGGTGGAGTATTTAAAATTTTCATAACAATGGAGACATTATATTGTTTCTCATGAATGCTCGCCTTCGTACAGTGTTTAAGTGGATTGATACCGTGGAAGGTCAATAAAGATTACATTCAATTTCATAATGGATATATTTAGATAACTACTATTTTATTGGCGAAGTTTGATAAAGTTCAAACGTTATTAAAAGGAATATATTAACTTTAATAACCTTTATTCTAAAAATTATTAAAAAAAATTTATTGAAAATTATTTTATTTTCTTTTTATAAACTGTTAATATAGTATAAACTTAACAATTGGGAAAAATACTTTTGCGATTTTTGCTGTGTTTTTTAGTAAAAAGAAATATGGTGAAATATCTACTTTTCCTGTAATGTTAATTGTATACATTTTGAGAGCGATTTTTACTAAAACTAAACGGCAAATAATTGTTTTTTTTTTCAAAATATTAACATAATTTTACGTTGACTTATTTTATTGAATAAATCACTTGAAGGGATCTTTAAATAAAAATTAAAAGTGTGGTGAAATAACTATTTAGTCTGCAATGTTAATTGTACAATATTTGAGAACGATTTTAAACAAAATTATACGGTAAATAATTTTTTAATACAAAAATAACTTAGACATTTATAGTTGGAATAACATATTAAAAATTCGGCGAATTTCGTCGACTACGCGTTTTACATTACAACTACATTATCTACTCTCTGTAGTTCTTCACGAGAGTTGTTAATAAAAGTTGTTAAATTTTTCCATCTTTACGTTTAAAAAGTCATTTTATTTGATTAATTTGTTTAATATTGGAATTTATTTTATTATCAATTTTTAGATTTTTACAACAAAAATAGAAAAATAAGAACTTTATTAGAATGTATTATGTTAGTTATTGTGCCGATAAAAAAAGTAAAGAGTTTAATCTTTTAATGCAGTCGTGGCGACATTTTCCAAAGAGGTATTTCATAACGCGAGTTTTTACCACTTGTAAAGATTTTAACAGAATTAAAATTTTTTAAGGTAGATTTAAAAAATTGCAAACAAATTTAGGCCACTTATTGTTACACGAGAAATTTCTTCCAGCCAACAATTTAGTTTGGAAATTTTGTTGCGTGGAAAGTTGTAAAGGATTTATTGAACTTGCTCTGTTAACAATTTACATGAGAGATCATTAAAGTACTCTCAACAAAGGAACAATAAGAAAAATGTCAATTATATATATATATATATATATATATATATATATGTATATATATATATATATATATATATATATATGTATATATATATATATATATGTGTATGTGTGTGTGTATGTATGTATGTATACACATATAAGAATAATTACAAATGTTAACGCTACTTAGTTACTTAAATATTAGTAGAGAGAGATGGAAAACTATTGAATATTATATATAAATTGTCCGAATTATGTGTTGGATTTTATTCTTTTCTGATGATTCTCAAAGTAAAAATATTGACGAGTTGCAAATATATACCCATGCAGAGGTACATACTGTAACAATTATTATCAATGGGTATCCCTCAAGGAGAAACTCGCTTTAATCGGCCAATGGGCTCATAAATTGGGTCATATGGTTAATTAAAATAATTTAGTTTCAAGACAAAAACTGTTTTATAATAAGATGAAGATAAAATTTGAAGTAAACATTTTAACTCGGTTCGTTCCCATCTTTTATAGGTTATTTACCACTAAACAAGATTCCGTGCGCCTTATTTTATATTTCCACAAGCGGAGAAAAAATTTGGGAACCATTAATTTTAAATCTAAGAGATCCATGGATAAATATATTTTTTTCCAACCATTAATTTTTTTAATAACTTGCAAGTCGGACAAATATGTTTCTTACATGCTATTCCTTTGTACCATTTTTTCTTTTACGTGGCGTGGTACTTTTGTAAAGTACAAATATTTGGCTTGACAATGTCGCTGCGTAGATTTTCCTTTATTCTCAACGATTTACGATTTGACCATGTGAACATCCGAGTAGCACGCAAGAATATCGACAAATTAGCAAGTATTCGCAATTTGTTTGAAAATTTTATTCTAAATTGCCAAAAATAGTATGAGCCATTTGAGTACTTGACAATCAATAAAGAATTAGTTGCATTTCGTGATCGTTGCAGCTTTAGATAATACGTAGCTAATAAAAGAGCTAGGTATGGAATTAAAATATATACATTGGTTGATTATAAGTCTAGTATGCTACACTATTAATTTAGAAATATATTTCCATTTTCAACCTGATGGACCCTACAAACTAAGCAATAAACCTTCGATCGTCTTGTAAACCTATCTAAAATATCTCAAATTATTACTATGAACAATTGGTTTTTTAGTTATGAACTATTTGAACATTTATTGAAGAATCACAAACTTACTGCTATAGGTATATAGAGGGGCAGCAAGACTTACATTACGCCTATATTCAAACCATGGCGCAATGAACTCAGTTCAATATTTGCATTTCAAAAAGATCTTATCATATTGTCGTATGTACTCAAACCAGAGAAGAGTGTCTTTATGCCTCCATCACGTAAAAGCTACTAATTAAATTCGGATGAAGTTTTTATAAAAACGTATGAAACAATATTTAGTTTTTATTGCATCCTAGCCGGTTCACTCAATTGATCAAAACATACTTGATTTAAATATTTATAAACCTCTTTACCTTACATTATATTTACTTTGCATTATAACAACACCAAAGAAGTACCTAGCTATTCGACGCGTAGTAATTACAAATATATGTACTGTACTAATACAATAAGTGACGTTACGTTTATTTCAAATAATATAATTAATTTTTCTACTTGTACATGCATTGGCGACCAAGTAACTCGAATGCCAACATATGCACAATATCGTTATCTGTCCTTTTCTGTGTATAAAATGTTCTGATTTTTTATAAATTCAACATGATATTTTGTTTCATAAGTTTACTAACAATTGAAATCGGTTGTTCATTTTTAGAATTTAATTACTTTGATAGGTTTAGTATTAGACTAAGTTGGATGTTACGGATTTTATTCTAGACTTTCGTGACTAAAATTGTGTGGTGAATTCTTTACTCACTAGACAACTAAACCGACATGATTTAAATATACATTTATGGCACGCCATCATATACAAAAGCATACAATAAATGCACCAATAAAATGATATAAATATAAAAAAATATTGTTTATCTTTTGCTAACATGTGTGTATATATGTATATATATATATATATATATGTGTGTGTGTGTGTGTGTGTGTGTGTGTGTATATATATATATATATATATATATACATTTATTTTTTTTTATTAGATTTGAAAACTTCAACATTTACCCTAGACGCAAAATTTGATTTAAAACAACACTATTTGTGTATATGAAACCGCTATTTCTTGCAATTAATTAAGTGAGACCAAAATAATAAAAATAATAGCATGTGATAATCTTAGATTTGTGCTCACAAATTCTAGATTTCGTGGGATACAAACCGCTATGCCCACTCTTACACAACCCAAAGATCGTCTTGTGCAAATACATTCATTGGAAGATTGGATGCTCTTTAAACCGTGCCTTAGTGTTAAAATTTTGTTTTCATATCTATAATTAATTTTTCTACTTTCTACATTAAATTATTATTTTAATAAAATTTTAACTACAAATTATTGTCATTATGTTTTACGAAAAACCATATTACCTATTATCAAAATACAAATGTTTGTCTCATTATTGAGACAGTTTCCAGTTGGCATAAATATGAAATTAGAAATAAATACGATTTTTCCGCGTAATACATTTAAGTACATTGAAATGCTGGAAGGAAATTACATTTAATTTTACCTTTAATTCTTATCAACAGTAATATTTCCAAGAATGGTAATAGTTCCACCTCCGTCTTCCTATGAAGCGTGTGCGTCGGGTAACGCTACATAGACGGCGTGATTAATAGTTAAATATTCAATTACATTGTCTCTACTAACCGTACCCTTCAATGAACAAACAAGGATGATTAATAAGCACTTGATTAATAGGCGTGGCACGCTCTCTACACGCAGCGACGGCCGACGTCTACTCTGCGGAGAGTCGAGATAGCGATCCGCTTCCGATCCAGTCGTGGATAATTCACATTTGGCAGCAATACGATACGTAACGGTGCTCGACAAGCTGTAGAAAAGTTCCTCATTTTATTCAAGTCTAAAAGACTATATATAAAGAAGACCGGAAAAGTTCACAAAATGTCAGTTCCGGTGATACAAGAAGAAAAATGATTACTAGCAAAGAAAATATAAAAAAGTATGCTCCTTTTAAAGTTTATCTCAATCGCTAATTTGATGGATTAATAAAAAGTATTGTATTGTTTTAAATACACAAGATGAAACAAAATATAGATTGGCTCATTGTGTCTTTTATACGCAGACGTAACATACTATAACATGAAACTCGCAGACAGGACAGGATTGTTGAAAAATTCGCTTAAAACTATAGAAAAGTGAAAAGATATTCCTTTTAATAACAAAAGAACGAGTATAAAGTAATCTAGTAACATATATCTGGGGAATGATTTGGTTAATGTAGCCTAGCCAAGACTTTAATTGGATATTGGGAAAATTTCTTCCACTAAAGAAAAAAGAGTGCCACTTGAAGGTAAAAGAGAGAATGTCATTGTTAGTTCACAATTAATTTTCCATTCACTTTGGCAATGGCTACAAATTAAATGAATTGCTTTTTTTCATTTCTTGTTTTTTCTTGATTATCAAATGCTGAATAATTTGCTTTGTTTTGTTTTGAGAAATATCAGGTTTTTAAAAATTGTATCCCATTTTTTTTTACCCGGGTCTATATTTGATATGTATAATATGGTAATGAATATTTTTATTAGAGATTATATTTCTTAAAGTATATTAAATTAGTATACTATGAAAGAAAAAAGGGAAAAGAAAAAGGGAAAAAAATATATTAAATTAGTATACTATGAAAGAAAAAAAAAAAGTTTTCTAGGGAACATTACATTAGGCGATAAAACCGTCCGATTTATTTTTATTCTTTAATTTATAGGTACAAAATCGATATTGTTTTATTGTATATAGTTTAAATGCAAAGGGAAGAAAGTAAATAAACGATGAAATATAATTTTTTTCTCAATTATTCGTTTAATTTTTATTAATATATTTAATATTTTAGTAATGTGTTATTAGGTAAAGCAAATTTTAATCTGTCTACTACTAAATAACAATGATAACTTTTATAACCTTTGATGTCGATGTGGAATTTGAGTTCTCCGAATATTTCGATGCAGTGTAAGTTTAATGTAGATGTAGGTATAAATAATAAAATTTGGGTTTTTAATTCTGTCCATAAATAATAGGTACTAGATACCTAAATATGTTCCATTAAAAATAGATTTAGTAGTTATACGAAAATACAATAATTTTAAGAAATGTCGCTTTATTATATATTTTCCATTGATCTCCTAATATTTAAAATAATTTACAGTTTCAGAAAGTATTATGATAAAAAAATATGATTACGTTTCGAATGTGTAGAGATTTGTAACCTGAAGAATCGACAGACTCACCTCCCTCTTTAATTTATAATTCTTTACTTAAAATTGTTTCGATCTAATCAAGTTTTCTTTAATTTAGTATTCACGAACAGCAATGTTACATATAATTACATATAGACCAATTATAATGTTTCATCCATTGAATAATCCATTAAAAAATTCAATGCCAATCTAGATATTAAACTTAAGCTCTGAAATTTAAATGAACAGGTAAATTAAAAAATAAGTAACATTAAAAATGAAACCTGCAGCAAAAAGTAATTTTTTATTTTAAACATTATTAGCATTTTATTATAAGGTTATGATTAGATAACATATATAAATTTTGGTCTACTATTTTGGATAACATTTATAAATTTTGGTCGTTGTACAATTAAAAATTAAAATCCCGGCTCTAAACAGATTGTATTAAATGTTTTTTTTAAAAAGATGACAGTGTCTGGAGTAAAGAGGATGGATGACAACCATAATTGTGAAGTCAATAATACTTTTCAGTACATTGAATTCCGTAGTGATTAAAATTGTGTTGTGAATTCTTCATTGTCCCTGCAACTAAATCACAAAATCATTTTCATTTAAATATACATGACGTGTTATTGCATATATTCATATACTAAAGCAGCACTAATTGAACGCATAAAATGATATAAATTACAATATACTTTTACAAATTGAATTAATACTACACTTCTTTACAAAGGAAGAGATCAAAGTATTTTTGGCTCTCTCATTTAAGATACATGGTTTTGTATTTCCGTGATGTGTAATTGGTTTTCACCATATTGTTATTTATTATTTGAATAAAAATATTTAGGTATTTTAGCAATATTTATATACATTACACTGAACTTACAATAAGTGAACACTATTAATAACAATTCTGGTCGGCTGGTGGCTATATAAAATTTTTCTCGTACAATTAGTCCATATGATCAAGTGTATACATTAAAGTAACTAAATAAACTATTAAACAATATTGTATTTATTCAAAAAAGGAAAATTTAGACAATTTAATTGATCTATAGTATAATCTATACCCGGGAAAAGTGGCATTTTTACATTTTCTTACTTCATATTTCATCGACAAAAAACCTTAAAAAATATTCTTACAAATTTGTTTCTAATTTGTAGTTAACTAGTGATTAAATTATATGCTAACATAAAGAAATAGTGTAGCGCCGAGTTTTTGACGCTCGTATACTCTCAATATAGGCTTATAATTCACAATTCCATGTACAAACGCTTACTCGCTTTGGACGCATTCTTCTGCTTAAATATTGATTGATTTCTATATAGAAAGAGAAATTCCCCCTGTAATGGGCAAGGTTGTCTACAAACGAAAACTTCCTTCTTTAAAATAAAACAAAAACTTCCAAAACTTCCGTACTAAACTTTGGATATAAGGAATAAAATATCTTACTATTAAGCAGTTAATAGTTAATAATTAAGCAGTTAGCAACATAATAAAATTTAGTGGCATAGTACTTAGCTATATATTGGCAAAACTTTAACGTAAACGTGAATATATAGATCCATGTTTTATTAGTTCCTGATTTAAGTGGCCGCATAAAGTAGTAACTCATGTTTAATTTCAATTCACATATTTTTAACATCTTATATGATGTCGAAATATTATTTAGGAGATATATATTCAAGTGCGTAACCATGTGCGGCGCATTTGTCAGATTGGACGTAGTCGGTTGCCTGTAAATCCCGTGGTGATACAAAAAACTTGTCAACAATTCAATTTTTAATTTGTAAATTACTACAAAAGGCTGTGTACGGTATTCATAACTTAGAACATTCGATTTATAAACCAGAAATAAATCAACTCTTGACGCACAATGAAAATTTAGTTCGCAATATAATTATTAAAACTGTAACAAACATCTGCTTGGCCTTCAAATTCAAATTATTATAATATTATGGCAAATCAGCTTTAAAATATGGTCACTTATCCCATTTTTCTGTCATAAATGCAATATTGAGAAATGAGTTTCGCGGTTCACATAACCGGTCGTTTTAGTGTTGGATGGCGATTTGTTATAAAATTTCCTTTTGCATCTTGTTAGATATAAAACATTAAAAATATTATATTCGGCAAAACACCCAAGGCCAGATTGAAATACGATTATTTAAGAGCGTTGAATAATTGAATTAGGTAACTTGGTGTAAACATGCGTTCGCGACGTGCCTCACCCTAACTAAAATTCTAAAAAAAATTAAACAATTTAATTAAAACAAATGACACCCATTCGTTAGTTATTGAATTAAATTTAACGCATCTTATTAAATTAACTGCCATACCATGTATTTTCTAACAAAACGTCTTAATCACGGAGTAAACTGGGAACCAATTACAGAATGGAAAACTCATTTGTCCTTAGATAATCTAGATTCAACGACGGGTTTGTCTTGTCACATATTAATTCTAGGTTAATTTATTTCCTGCCTTAACTACGTATAGGTTTAACTTTAAATTGAGTAAATGTTTTTTTTAGGAGGATTACATTTTCTTGGTTAATTCTTTACTTGACGAGACATTTTTCAAGTATATTTCTATGAAGTAAAATTTCATTAATGATAACAGGAAAAAAAAGAAACTTAGCTATATGTATATATATATATATATATATATATATATATATATATATATATATATATATATATATATATGATTAATAACAATGAAGAGTACTTTTGAAATTCAATTGAAAATGTCTAGAAACATTTTCAGATGATCTTTTCTTAGCAAGATATGAGTTTTCAGCACTATTTTGAGATATGTGCCTTTTTAAAGCTAAAAAACAATCCCGGTGACAGCATTTTGTAAATATTTTATTGAAAAATTATTTCGGTAAATTTGCATTAATAAATTAAAGAGTTATCAACCATGGCCCAAAATGAATTAGCAATTGTAATGTAACAATGAGGGGCTTAACAATAAAAATATAAAGTTCGTATAACACTTTTCTTTGCTTTCTGTAATTTAAGAATATAAAATATCCACTAGAATGTAACCACATACGGAAACCAAATAATCGGGATTGTTCCCTTTTTGCTACCAATAACAATAATATATTAAGTCTGAATAGAGTTGGTGTTACGGATTTAGCGGATGTGCTACGTTACAAATTCGAGCGTCTATAATTGCAGTCTTTACAAGTATTAATAAGGTGATCGTGAAGTGAGAAGCAACTATCCATTAGTAAACCGAAATATTTTGATAAATTATACCAAAATATTTTTAATGACAAGAAGAAAAATTTTCGAGTTTCCAAGATTAATGGAAACGTATCTCTTCATTTGTATGTTGTCACATTACTTGAAAACCTATGAATTAATTTTATAGAAATTTGTGTAAATGGGGAGTTTTTATTTCAGTATATAAGTTAATTTAATTAAAGTATTTCGCAACATAAGAGTGTGGCCTATTTTTTATATTTTAATAATCTTTATAAATGCGAGTTGGCTGCGAGGAATAATGAAACCATGGTTAATTTTAATTATATTACCGTTTTTCATATATTATTGGTTTTAACCTGCCTCTTTTATTTTGCATATGTGTTTTTCAGTTACATGTAATCTTACACGAATTCTTTTCTACTTCTATTGAATCATTTCACTTATATATGAATGCATATAAGTACATACATATATGTATATATGCATACATACACACACATACACACACACACATATATATATATATATATAAAATATATATATATAAATATATATATACATATATATATATATATATATATATATATATATATATATATAAATATACACTTTTGTACATACGTATATTTTTTACATAGAAAAATCGACAGTTATACTCAAAAACGTTTGGTAATTACAATTGAAATATTCATTCCCGAAAAGGAAAATGCTGAATAAAATCATAATGTATCATAAAGGAAAAAAATATGAAGTACACCTCATAATTTTTTCCTTTACTCTGGTTTCATCGTTCAGAATGGTTCCTACAGAAAACGTGAACTATTTGTCGTAGAGATGAGGCGTAGAGGACCAATATGCATGTACCATACATGGATTGAAAGAATTTTGGAAAATGGTAAACAAATATCTAAGATTAATCGGTTAGGTCAAATATATCATCACCAAGCAAATGCTCTTCTTGTGTCAGTTATTTGTTATCATGTTATTAATATGACAAAAGAAGTCGTACGTCAAGTTTCAAATGCATTTCCTCCGATTCTGTTTTATTTTAGCAACTAACAATTGTTTAAAATTTACTTTCAAAACAATGAAATCAAATTCAAAACACTGAATAAACTCAAAAGTTTCCGACTTTTTAGTTTATGACCTAAAAGTTTTGTTAGTATTTTAAAGTGGATTTACGTTTAGTCAGCAGTGGATATTTGATTATAATACGTATTAATAAATGTTTTATATTCTTTCCCGTCTAGTCAGTGGAAAGATGATACACACAAATAATTAAAATGGTCCTCCTTTTCATTTTATCTTATATTTTCAACGCAGACAAAATTTTATGCAAGAAAATAGCTATATTTAAAGCATCTCTTTTCATCGGTATTTGCTACGAAAAATACGAGTATACCATATATCATAAAAACAAGATAATATTTCATAAAACTGATAAATATTCAAAATCAGAATTTTGCTTAATCAAAGTTCTTCGATTTGTAAAAATTATGTCTTTTTATTTTTGCACTTATTGAACGTAAAAAAACGAAAGGTGAAAAAATAACAAACAATTTAGTTAACTAAATTGTTGGACTTAAACATACATAGTCGTGTAGTTACACCATGTACATCAAATAATATGTATATAGTAGGATATGTATATATAGAAAAAACAGAGAGGAAAGTAGATTTAGATATGATTCTATATTAAGTAAATAGTAAATGAAATAACTACTGACTAGAGGCAAGAACATGATGAAATTGTAAAATTTCTCTTGCCTCACTTGGGAATCCTAAATGAATAAATTGACAAGAAATCGAATTAGGAAATATTATCGAAGATAAGAAACTAATCGAGTATCAAATAAATAACTAACCAAATACTCTTGCGCAAAACTTATATCGTTGACCCTTCGCCGATTGCTCTATAAATGAGAGAACCACCCCACAGGGAACTGAATAGTTAAGCAGTGTCCGGCCAAGAAAGCTTTTAACTAAATAAATATTTTAAGCTTGTCCACGTCCGCTGACTAGTCTCAATTATTCAAGACTGAAAATGTCGAGTCACTAAGCGCCCTACAAAGATGAGACAGAATTTAGTAATAGTACAGTGGTCTTTGCTACAGTGTGATTTTTTGATTGAGTTCTCGTTACGTAATATATTCTCGGTTAGGATGATGTCGTTGGCGTTTGTAGACTTATCACGTGAAGAAATATTATGTATTGGTTTATCTATAGGTATCATGTTTTTCAATATATTCATTAATTCTGACGGGTGAAGCCTCATTTGGGAATAATATGAAATTATGTGTTCACATTATGTAACGATTACGAAGGCATGTATATACCATTCAAGATACAATGCCAAAGATAGGTTAAATAATGCAATTTTAAGCACTGAAATCATTAAAATCGCCCAAGTGCAAGCTTTATTTGCAAAACTAGTGTTTCGTACTAATAGCCATCCCTGCACTTAATAATAACTTAATAATAATGTACTCCGACTGCGCTTAAAAGGCGCTCATCTACCGCGTTACCCGCCGCAGACCGCACCGATGCCATATTACATTGGGTATGTGTGGAGTTAAGTGAAGAGCGTTCCGACTGAACCAAATAAAAAAAAATTTAAAAACGTGTAAGGGCAAACGCTGTTGCTTATATTGTTGAAAATATTTTTTATTGAAAAAGTTTTTCTCCAAAGCCAGTGGTTCAGCAAACATAAGGAAATTTAAAATATTCGCGCTAGAATTTTTCAATCTTAATAATTTTGGTTCAATCTACACAGATAGGGACTACAATTTTTAAATGTTTTCACGGAAATATGTTTTAACAAATGAACTTTGAAAGAATTTTTGTTTGTTTCCCAATTTATTCCCTAAAATTTACCCCTCCAATAAAAATTGAACTTTTTGTGCTTCACGTCTGTATCTGAGCCTTGCTTTGATTTAATATTTCTGTGCTACATTTCAAATATTTGTATTGAATAGTTTTCAGAAAAATGTGAGCGTAAATAATAACGGCTCCTACCGAACCGAAAACTTGTACAAAAAAAATTAATACCGTATATGTAATATATAGGACCATATAATAGCGATCATATAATATGAAACATTTTGCAAACTATTTTTCACCTCGTCTATATATAAATAAAGAGCGGAACCTTCATAAGTATATATTAATTGTATAACTTTAGACGTAATACGGTGTTTAGCTATTTCCAGGGTTCCTTCTCTCGAAATAAAAATACGACATTCTTTCTTCTTTTCTTCCTGTAACGTCTTTACGTCCATCTGTCTACCAAAGCTCCTTTTCTCAGAAGCAGCTTGATATATCAAAGCTTGAAATATATATTGTAAACCGTGACCATAAGCTTCACATTGTTGAAAAAAATTCAAGTGTTCCAAATGATGAAAATTATGTTCACACAGAAAAAAGATATAACACTTTAAAGAATTTTTTTTTATATTCATAGAATAGTGTGACTAACTTCATTCTTTCGGTCCTTCCAACCAGCACAATGAGAGATCTTATGGCACAAGTAAAGGGAAAAGTCCGGAAGTCAATTCTAATTCAATGTGGAATTATACATTTTTAAAATCAGTTGATTTCTGCCCCTGTAAAAAATATGTATATGAAGAAAACAAATTCAAATTAACGTGTTTTCCAAGTACTATTCAGTTTATTTTTTTGTACCTATTCAAAAACTACAAGGAGGCATCAAATTCGTAAAAGTTTAATTTCATAGTTTCATATATCAATATAAAATCATCATCATGTTCGTCCATCCATATATAAAATCTTATAAAATCATCGTCATGTTCATCCATACCTTACGTTTAATATATTGATATTTTCTGTGTATAAGGATGATAATGAAGAGGATATTTGCCCTAAATATATAGCCCAAAAAATTGGCATTCCTGACGGCAAGCAAACTAATAAGTTTTTAAAATTTCTTCTTGAAGTAAGTGTTAAAAAAATATGCACATAACAATAAGAAATCAAACTGTTAAATACTATTAGAATCGGTACAGTAGGGGTTTTGTATGCACTTACATACATTATTATATGAATGCACGCAGGGTTACTATTAAACTATTTACAAATATTAATATTACTTTCACTATACAAATTTGTTGTCTTCATGGGTTTAAAAATATCATGGATTGCTCATGTAAATTTAGTTTAAGTAAAAAATAAATAATTGTTTTTAAAAACAATTAAAAAAAAATAAATTTGACAATGTAAAATACCTAATCAAAACAATACAGTGTTGAAATAAACGAAGCACTAGATAGATAATAAAATAAATGAGCAAGTTGAATAATGCTAGTGAGATCTACCTAGAGCGTAGAGAAAGAGATGCCATGTATATTTCACATGATTGGTATAAAAACTATGTACGCTATAAACTCAATATAGAAAACTCTATTATCATTCTGTTTATTCTCAGTAAACCGTAAAGTATACTTCATGTAAACCGTAAAGTATATATTTTTATTATCGTAGATTTTTCTTTTAAAGAATGCGATAAATTAATTGTGGGCTAAGAATAAATGAATAAAACCTAGATTTTGAACGAAATCGGTAAACCAGTATTGTATAATTATATTGACAGTCATTCAAATATCAACGGCAACCATTTCTCGGTTAAATCCTTGTTCATATGTTTTAATAATGACCGTGGCATTGTGTTTTTAGTATTATCTATGTAATATGTAATACAGATAAAAGTAGAACAGAAGTATTTTATTTTCATAAAATATCATGGATACAATTGCTCGCTAATTAAAATATAATTTGAAGAAAAAATAATATATTTTCACTTTACCCTTACCTGATAGATATATTGATATTATTATTAATTTATTTTCATTTAGCCTTTTCGCAAAGTAAATTAGCATTACAGAAACATACCAATATTCCGTAAAACTATGGAATTGCAAAAAATAGTGTTGGAAATGCTTCTTTTTTGAGGCGTATTGCGCATAAGTTTCTATTGGTGTGTTTCTTTTTAAAATGAAACAAAACTGAAATTTGATATCTTGAGTCCAGTTCTCATTTGTTTTGAAACATATTTCAATAATATTGTATAAAGTTTGGTTTGTTAATAGTAGGTTCAAACTTAGACAAAGACCAAGAATTATACCACGGATAGGAATAATACATTGATACTACACTAATAAATATTAGTGACCATAAATAACGAAAAATAAAAAAAATCGCAATAATCAAAGTCGTTTTCAGTTGTACATAGACATAGAATACGAACCCAGATATAGACCAAGAATTACACCACGGATAGGAATAATACATCGATATTAAACTAATAAATATTGGTGAAAATAAATAATGAAAAACAAAAAAAATCACAATTGTAGTTTTTACTCGTGCGCAACGTGGAAATGGGACAATAAATATAAAGTAAAATATTAGAAGCGTGTAACAAAGCGACATGCACCCAACCTATTATCGCGAGATTTAACTCTGCTGACTTTTGCGCTTGCTGTAACAAATTATGTTCATATTAGCAACTATGAAGAATATGAAAGGAATTTATTTACTGGGTTTATTTATATGTATCTCTTATTCAATTTGTCCCTAAATGCAAAATTGTTTTTAAACTAAAATTCATTGTATACCACATGCATAATATGTCATTATAATTTCACATGTCAGTTTAAGTTTTTTTACATTTCATATAATTTGATCGTGTATTCGTTCCTCAATAATTCGTTTAAGTTACAATTCTTCCCCTTTTTTCAAACGTTTTTGCTGTTAAAGTTATTGTTTCAACTTTTAATGAAAAGGAGAAAATATACAAATAAAAATGAATAAACTATTTGCTTAGTTGTATCTTTAATTATCAATATGAATAGAAATGGACGAACAGTGGATCAATCATCGTTGTACGTAAAATGGTTGATTTCTGGAATTCGGTATGATAGATCCTGAAAACTCCCTATTTAAAGTTTTCCAAAAAGTAAAGTGCAAACTGTATTCTGAATAAAAGCCTTGAGGAGTGACACTTGGGCTCCAGATATCAAATTCCAATTTTGCTCAATTTATTTGAGAGAGAAACAGACCAATAACATCCTTAACCCAAGGGATAAATATTTCCAATATTGCTTCCAGCAATTCCGCTATTCTGTCGAACGTCGCTTTATGTTATGATTTTTATGTTTGGTCTTTGGGAAACAGATAAATAATTATTTAGTTCAAATTAAAATCAACATGTTAAGAGAAAATATATTATTCAAGCGTATTTCAAATGCTAAATTAAATATAAAATTTAAAAAACGGCAACAGAAATTAAAAAAAAAACAAATTTATTGGCAAATCTACCACTTAGAGAAAATAAATAATGCAATTTTATCAATAACATTATATACTAAGAAAATACCATACTTTTACTTTTAGCTCTGTCACATTTGGCGTAGATAATTTTAGACACAATTCTACGACTGTTAGTAAAATTTTTCTAAATACATACGAAAAATTCATTGAAAAATTTTTGTCACGGCTATTTGAATAACAATCAACATAATTATATCATATTGGTTTGCCAAATACGTTCAAAATAAAGCCTTTATTCGCTTCTTCATGGCCCACAATTAATTTATCGCAATATTTACAAGAAAAATATAGACTAATAAGGATATTTAATTTACAGTCAGTTGCATATCAAGCAGTATAAAAAATAATCCGTTCTTTCCAGAAAATTCAATACAATCAAAAACTCGACAACTATTTCACGATACTCTGGCATTTGCAGGACCTTCTACATTCTTAAGATCTTCAGTACTTACTTCAACTGATGGTACGCTCAAACAGAAAAACCGCCGATTATATCGACATTGTTATGAAGGAGAGATCACAGAATTGAATGAGAAATATTAAGGTTAATTAAAAAAGTTGTAAGTTGCGATATTCTCATTAAAGAGCTATAAACAATTATTTATATATCGATTCAGTCGTGTTGATCAACCAGTGCACTGAAATATTTATTGCGACGACAAATCGTAAAAATCCGATACGAGAAATTATAATCAAGGGCTTATTCACTAATACGCATGGCGTAGAGTTCTTGTTGTCTTTACAGGAAGTTGATGGATTATATTTAATAACTAAAATCAGAGTCTATAGGCGAGTTAATTCTGTTTACGAAAAAATGAAAATCCCATATGCAGCAGAGTTAATGAGTAATTTTATTGCAGATGCTCTATCGTTTTGTAAATATGTACTGCAAGCGAAACAACTTCCGCATTGCAGTTCAACCGTTAATTTTAAAAATTATAATTATTAATATTTTCGAAGTTCTCAACAGCCATGCCAAAAGACTAATAGATTAAAATACAAACATTCCTCAAAGTGTAGAAAAAGAAATAATTTTTTGATGATGGTTCAATTTATTAAAAACACTTAAAATATCCTATAGCGAACCTGGTAATGGAATTACAGAGGAAAGTCTGATCTATTGAATTTTTTTGATACGCATGAACTCTTTGAAGGACCTGTAAATAAACCAAGTGTTTTTTTTTCAACAAATTAATCAAGACCTCATAGAACTTCTTTTAGTCCGGAATAGATGTGAATATAAAAATAATCCAATTGCTCTACACTTTAAGTAACTATAATTATCTCTACACGCTAATACAAACACAAATAAGAGATAATGAAAATTGCATTGGACTTGAATAAATAAGAGGGGTTCATTATCAATATTATGCCGTTTCAGCCTTTATATACAGTGAGGGTGATGCAAAATAAGGTCATTATATAGATATTTTGTTACATTTAAAAAATAATAATAATTTAAAACAGTAGGCAGAATGTGTCGTAATATATCTACATAATTAGTTTATCGCAGTTGTTTATTTATATCATAAATACATATGGTTATAGCACAAAATTAACGATAGAATATTATTCCATGTGAAAACTAGAAATGTCAGGTAACATTTGATTCATTTTTATACGAGCTGTACATTTCCCATATACAAATCTTACAAACACTGTCACAATTACTAAATATTCTATCAGCAAACATTATGTAGGATAAGTTCGAATTAAAGGATTTATATCAAAAATTAAAAAGGCAAGCGACTTGAACCATCTTTTTGTATACCAGGAAAGCGAAATTAAGGTTAGACGATGTATTGCTCACTACCTAAATAGCATTGAAATGAACATAACTAGGCATAATTTATTTTTCTCTACGCTGTATTCTGATTTTATTAAGAAAATAAGCTGAAGTTCTGTCCTAAGCATATATAGCTAGGAAATTTGGTACTTCACGGAAAGCAATTCTCTGTCCTCTTTTCATTAAGGGTTGTCGTCTAAAGTCAAATCTAACAGCATGTAGTATATCATTGCAGGTGAAGATCAATTTGCATGGCAATATTAATTGGTATATTAATGACAATAAAACGAATGGAAAAATTGGAACCTATTAAGACTAAGTTTGAAATCATCAACAGGGTCTGCATCAATTGAATACAGAACATCCAATGAATACAGAACGTGTGTGTCCCACGCAAACTTTATTGCATGGGCTATAACCACACAATGCTCTAACTACTTCGGGTTTACTGCGAATAATGTCCTAACTGATATCGGATACTTTTTGTGTAGTACAGTTTACATCGCGTTGTCTTGGGTGAAGACGCTTGATGGCGTTCATTTCATTAATTCGTAATCCAGTCACATTTACAAAAGTTTACTGTCATTGGATATAATCAGAGAAGAATATACATATAGGATTTGTCTTCAACACAATTGAAAAAGTATCATTAAAAATAGTTTCACACTTACATCATCCATGTGAAAAAATTCTTCTTTCGTTTTTAGCATCGAGTCCGGCGTTATTTCTTTTTACTTAGGATGAATTAAGGAAGTTTATAATTTCATGAACTGCGCACATAGAAATTACATTTGCTTAAAACCTTCTTTGTGACTTTTTTAGGAACTTAGGGTTCAAAAAAAGTCACAAAGAAGGTTTTAATTCATCATGTTTCCCCTTTGCGGTCTAATAAATAAGAATTTTTTTTCTTCGAGTGGTTCTTTGTGAATGTTTGTATGTGGGGGGAATTTCTTCTCACTAACTTGCTTCACACTTTAAATTTTTAAGCGGAAATTTGAAGTCGTAAATTTATATTCGGGACTATCTTCGTTGATTTCGCTGGTAATGTTAAATATCAAAAGTGTACCGACGATGTAAACTTTAACTAAGTTTTGCACTTTAACTGAAGCACCATTTTATAGTTTTAACTAATATAATTTTTGTATATGTGCTAAAAAATTATGTTTTCTATTTTTTCATAGGTATCTATAAATTTCGACACTAGGTTAGTTTGAAACAAATTGGAAATTATGAGGTATTCATGCACACTTAAGTGTGATAAAAAATTAAATAAATAAAAATCAGCATTGTTTTATTATTTTTTACAAAAACTGATATTATGTTATACTATTCAAATGTTTTATTTTCCAGTATGTGTTTCACTAGCGTCAGAATAGTAACCATATACTTTTTCAGGTTATTTATACCTTTCATTTTATTGTTATAATTGTAACAAAATAAACACGTATGTCATATTTTATAACACGTAGTATAAATACATGCATTAATGAAAACGAACTAAATATTGGAATTTTTTCATTTACATAGCTAAACATTTTGATGGAGAAATTAGGAGAATGTGGAAAGCGGAATTTTAAAAATGAGAATTGTCATATCGTGGTGTTTACATTTCATGTAAGCCGTAAGTGAAAATACATAGAGTTAAAAATTATATAAGTTAAAAACATGCCAAATATAGTTGCTATTCGTTGCTCGATTGCAAAGTTGTTATTTGATAAAGAAAGTGACATATAAACCAACTTTCGGTTTTGTAATATTAGCAGAGGTTAGGATCTCATGTCTAATTTCAATGATAATCACAATCTAATTGTTAATAAATAAGCAACATGGCATTTCGTCATTATTTCTGACCCATCTCGTCACTTTAATCGTTATATAGGCGAAGGCAAGGTAAGGTAGTATGGGTCAAAGTAGGAGTAAAAGTCCGAAATTATCTTCAAACACATGCACATTTATATATATATATATATATATATATATATATATATATATATATATATATATATATTTAAATGAAAATATTTTAAGGTAGCGGGTACTAATGATTACTTACATCCAATCATCTCTAGTTAGTCGATAAATTTATAATTTTAACTTTTCGGCTAACAGCCCACCTATTTTTCTAATAAACCTGATTGTATATTATGTGATATTAGTAATAAACCAATTTCTTGCCATAACAAATAGTAATCAAATTAAACTTATCAAAAAAAACAAAAATTAAAAAAAATTGCTTCACGCAAATTCACCTTTTCTCACTCTGTAAAAATTATCAATTAGTTCAATGATAAAGTCATTCAATGATTTAGGTCCACTCTATGTTTACTAATAAACCTGATCATGCATTGTGTGATATTAGTAGTATACCAATTTTTTGTGGTAATAAATGGTAAATAAATAAACCTAATCCATAAACTAACAAAGTATCCTTCGGAAAAATTCACTTTTCTCTCGCTGTATCTCATAAATTGGACCCATGTTTCAATGATAAATTATTTTTGAATGCCAATGTAGCTTTGACAAAACGAAGTTAAATAAAACGAAGCCACATTACACAACTCTTAACGAAGCACCCTATTGCTTAAATTAAAACGGCTTAAGGCGTAGTCGAATAAGCTAACTTGTCTAAGTTTATAATAAGCATCAAAGCCAACCTCACTTTCCTTCCTCGTTAGCACTTCCTTCATTTAAGTTAGAACAATACATCTTCTAACCAGAATTAGCAGCGCAAATTCCGCTACTTAAAATTCTTCAAATCGTTTCTGACACCAATTATTAAATGCTGTAAAACCTCGTCAGTATTGCCATAAAATATATCTTTAATAAATAGCCAAATATTGAGTGATAAGTATTTAATGAACTAAATTTTGAAGAACAAGTTATGAAAATTTTTGAATCAAATATTTTATGTGCATATATATATATATATATATATATATATATATATATATATTTGTATTTATAAGCGCTATCAAGTTAAGACTGTAGAATGCTGTTTCGATTGACCATAAGCTTAACAATATTAAAATTTACGTCACCAGTTTGCTTTTCACCATTCTTCAATTTAATATTACCAGCGAAACCAATGAAGCTAGTTCTGGATATAAATTTACAAGCTCAACCCCTCAAGCTTCCACTTAAAATTTGAATTGAAAATCAAGTTAATGAAAAGAGTGCGTGCGACACTCGAAAATACTTTGTCAAACAAATAATAAAATCATCGAATCTGGACTCGTATAACTTGCAAGGTAGTAACAAAGTGATAGAATATTTTTGGTCTATAAATCCTAATAATGCAGGTTATACTGCTTGCATAAACCGTGTGTCTTGTAGTTCTACTGTTTCTAAATGAATATTAAAGGTCTCAAGCAAAGATTATAATTATTGCAAATCTCAAGCAAAGATGAAAAGAAACGCGCGCGCACGCACACGCACGCACGCACGCTCATGTGCACGCACTGACACGCTCACGCACGCAGCTCGCGCGCACGCACTGACATACGCACGCAGGCACACACACCCATACCCACTCCTACACACACACGCAGCACGCGCGCACGTACACACACACACACACACACACACTCACACAGACACACACACTTCACTCATTTCGCCCATTACATAAACTAGCATGATTTTATTTTATGACTGTGACATCATCGGAGCCATCTGAAAGATATTTCCAAATATTCAAAAAGTAAAGGTGACACAAAAGAGAATTACGTTTTCTATAAAGTACATTGATATGTCAACATTCTAGCAGAATTTTTCTAGTAACCGTTCATGAACATTTTGTTCGGCTATTTTTTTGATCCTGAAACAGTTTATTAATTTTTTTTATTTGTACATTAACATGGACAAATACGATAGATGTTTTGTAGTGTTCTGAATATCCATAAAATACCTGTGATATTTTTATTGAGTATCAGTAAATATTATGTTTTTTACACAAATAATTGAAGAGTATTGGTATTAGATTTTGATAAGGAATAAAGGATACGCCTATCGAAACCATTTTTGTGTTGATTATGATTAAAGCTAATGACAACTAGATTCTGGCGTTGATACTAACTTGAATGACGCCTATTGCTTTGTAAATGTATCTATGTATTTATACTATGAAACTAAACGTTCCGAAATAAAATGATTAACATTTTTAATTTTGTTATATTTATTCATTAAGATTTTTGGATTACCTTTTGGAAATTTTTTGGCAACAGAGAGCCATTTTCTCAGTTTTAAAGTGAAAAATTTAAACATATTCCAGGCCAGCTATTTATAATTAATAAGAATACTATCAATCTGTATTTTATGAATTTTATTTTTATATATTCCTAAAAAATATTAAAGATATCAGTGTCTTTACTACAGGTTTTCGTAGAAAAGAGTTCGTATTGTAAATGGAAAGTCTTATTGAAAATGTTTACTCCATTTTGTTTTCTAGAATCTACTTTCCAAAAAAGAAAACTAAAGTCTTACATTATAGATTAAGTCTTACATTATACATGTAGATTACATTGATGGTGACTTACTCATATTTATTTTATAATTACGTGATATAATCTGATTGAGTATAGTATTTTTGAGTAAGTTACCATATTTATTTTAAGTCACCATATATATTTATTTTATAATTACGTGATATAATCTGATTGAGTATAGTATTTTTGAAGGCGGAAAATTTGGCCGCGTGTTTTATTGTAGTTAGGCAATAAAAAAAATCATTAATCTAATTTATTTTAACTTGCTGCACTTCCCTGCCGGTATTTATTTTTTATATTTGGGAAGATTTTTTTTAATCCAAAAATACTTGATGCGTTGCTAGTCAAGACGCTACTTTTACCTTTTGCCCTTAATCAACACCCAAAACCATCTATCAACATTCGGCTATTACTCAACACATCCCTACTCCTCCACTCCGACATTCATCGTTAAATTATAATATTCATTTCTTTACATTTAGTCATATGAATAGCAATTTGACAAATTACAAACGCGACAATAAATAGAAACAATTTCATTATTACCGCAAATAATGCTGCTAATCTTTTCAAAGATGTTGCATTACGAGGATCCTCCCCATCTCTTAAACTACTTAGAAATATTAATATTATTTTTCATGATGCACATGTTGCCTACTGTACCTTTCCCAGGTGTATAAATATAGTAATTTTTTCAAAATATTTGAGATTATCGCCATAGTTTTTTTTTTCATAAACTTTGAGTATGATTAACTAGCATTTTTAAATGAAAAAAATCGGGTATATAACCTGCCCTCTCTTAAATATACAGTTAAGATGTTTGGATGCAAACTATCGACATATATGCAAGTTAATATGATTTATCATTATGCTATATTTCATGTCTCGACGTCAAATGGTTTAAACTATCCTCGCTTTGAAATCAAATTATTTTAGAAATTTCATTGAATATTTTATATGAGCAAGCCACATTTTATACATTTGTATTTTTTCGAATCCTCGATTGAATCGTATTACGATAAATATCGATGTGAAAATGTCTTTACTTTCGTTACAAGACTTTTAACTGCTCTCTGTCAGTACTTTATAACCTAGTAGTATTGCTGAAGGATATCCTCCAACCAACATATTTTGACTTATTTAACGAATTCTCATAGTTTTTTTGACAGCAATATGACTAATGGAAACTATAGGTGTAATATATATTTCATTGTTTCTTTATATTAAAAGAATGTATTTGATTTTATATTTTTTGATCCTGGTATTTAAAAAGAAGGAATGATAATATCGTAAATTTAAAAGAATAGGAAAAAAGGTCAATGTGAAAACTGGTTACTAATTATTTTTCTTAAAGTGTATTGCGCTTATTTTCAAGGTTTTACAAAATTTAACAAGGGAACTCATCATCAAATATTTGTACGATCTTGAGATGTTTACGAGATAGAAAGACAAGAATGATTGCATGTAAAATTATGTAACTACAAAAAAAACTAATTTTGTTTTGTTGCTTTGAAAATCTTTTTAAGAGTAAATGAGTAAGAATAAGAGTAAGAGTAACTTTTTGATCGGTTTGAAAAAAAACTCAAATACTAAGTTAAAAATATTGCAAGTTATATTAAAGTTTGAGGAGAAAATCTAAAAATATGAATCTACAAACATATTTATAGGATTAATCTTAAGTGATATAAAAATTCTCATACATATTTATTGCATAAAGCTAGACCTAATCTCGTACAATGGATTATATTACCACGCGGAAGAAGCGAACGGGATGACAAGCACTTTTTTTTAGTTTTGCGCAAATCCGATCGCGGGTCAAGCGTGGTGCCGACAAGAATACTCCCAATCCGTCGCAATGCCCCCAAATCCCCGGCGAATGAATAAACTGGGGCATTTTCAAGTTGAAGGAAATCTAAAAATTTCCTTTTAGCCACCAAATTTTCCGGACGATGATTATACAAAACCGGCAATGGCGGATTGGGAGAACGTTGCTAAACTTTTTTTGATTGATAGAGCCATTTAAGTCGAAAGTATTTTATTTTCTCGTGGGTGGGGTGGAGATTCTTAAGTCCACCGCGTCCGAAGGCCTCATGTTTTTTTGCTCAGCAATTTGTTGAAACTTTTCAAATTGTTCCATTTCTTCTCCGTCCGCAAACCAATTTTTTTTAACGAGACACTAGGAAATTTTGCGCAGTAACCATATCTGATAATCTGTTTCAGCCCAATTATTGATATTACAAACTTTATGGAAATAATTAGTTAACATTTTTATATAATCCGGTCAATGGAATTATTGAATAAATGAGATAGAGAGAATTTTTGACAGGTTGAAGGGTAATATATAATAAAACATCGATAGCGCGACATAAAGTAACCCTTTTATTAATTAACTATACCTATTTATATTTTTATAGAAATAAAAAAAATATCTTTGCTATTGTGCCCATTTGAAACACACAAACTGTTAAGTGAATTGGTTGTTGATTTTTTCGTTAATAACTCTAAGGTTTACTAAGAATCTTGACACAACACAAGGTTTAAAATTTAAATTTTACTACTATTATTTGAAAGGGATCTATTAGAAACGATCATCCAGTTATTAGCGATAATATCATTTTGAAATATTGGAAGGTACATCAGTGCAATTTATAGATGACAAAATGTTTTGTTTTGAAATAATCACCCAGTATTATCACTAATACTGGGTGATCGTTTCTAATAGATCTCTTTCAAATAATAGTAAAACAATTCATTGAAGAGTTCGTTTAACAGTTTGTGTGTTTCAAATGAGCACAATATCAAAAATATTTTATTTATTTCTAAAAAAAATATAAATAGGAATAGTTAATTAATAAAAGAGTCACTTTAAATCGCGCTATCGATGTTTGCCCACAATAAATATCCACTTCACGGGGTATCTCTTCAACCTGTCAAAAAGTGTCCCTATCTCGTTTAATGTTTAAACATGTTAGTTAAAAAATCTCAAGAATATCATCTAGTAAATACCATACAGAAAAAAATATTTTGGTTAGTGGTTGTTGTATTGATAAATTAAATAAATATATAAGCAATCAATTTATTTTAATTACGTCTGTGAAACATAAACTAGGTGATATATTCATGTAGTAAAAAACAATGTTAATACGTGTATTCATTTAATAAAAACTCTGTACTATGTCTGTCTGTACTCTTAATTATTCAAACTTTTATATTTATCCAAATAGATAATAAAAATTTGTATAATACGAATTGTATTCGTAGTTAATTTTTTTCCTAATCCAACTATCTATTCATTCTATTTTCATTATCAAGAACATAAACATCACAAGATTAATTTTAGGGTTTTAGATATTAATGATCATTTTAACTAGCAATAACTCTGCAAATAACGAAGAAACAATTAAGTTCAAATTTATTAATGCGAAATTAGAATACCATAAGAATAATTTTATGCGAATTGAGCCTCTATCAGTATCAATTACCCACGTGACTAAAAATGGCATAAAATTGAGTAGATACGTCAAGCCATAAAAAATTTGAAAAGTATACCAAGTTATTTTGGACAAATTTCAAACTGAAAGAGCAGCTGGTACCTAAGGCAGACGATGCGCTTTTAACGTGTGAATAATTAATGGGTCTAAATACTGTTGAAAATGCGCCAATGCTTTGCACTTCACACTTAATACCTGTGTAAATATTGTCATTATATTTGGTATAAAATTATGTACAATTTTGATTATAGAAGGAAGGCATTGCCCTTGAAAATGCAGTGATAATTTGCGTATGTAACCAATATCAGTTCAGGCTCGATTAGATCTATTAATTATGAATTTATTCTATAAATTATAACGCTTAAAAAAGATTTAATCTCAAATTTAAAGGGAATCTATAACTAAGAAAGACTTCGTTTACATTATCACACATTTCTATATAATGAAATTTGGAGAATCTGCGAAAAAAATTAAATAAGTAAAGTCGAATAAATGTCTTTTATTTGTACCATTTTATCGTTTTTTGTGGTGACCAACTTCTTCCATGAGCTTATCATAAGATGCCATTTCACGATATTTGTTGAAATTTTCCTATACCTTTTTGATAATTACAGCAGTCACAACGAGTACTGGTTGCTTATATTTTCAAATTGAGACATTAGCTTGGCTAAGCAACAGCTTCTTCAATTTTCTAATTATCATTTCTTTTGAATGTTACGTTTGTGTATGTCCTGTGTCTGAAAAAAAATATACCGCATTTTAAAAAAATGTCCTTATCGACACAATGACCTCTAATTATATGTGCTCTCGACGACGTCATTACTATATTGTCGGTTTCTTTCATAGTTCATCATCTAACTCAATTTTACCACAATACAAAATCACCCCTATTGTATGTCCATCTGCAGTAGCCAACATATAAAATTTCATGCTATGAAATATGGCTTCCCATATGACTCTTTTGGACTCTGGCGAAAATATGGGCTTTCTCTAAATAAACAGAAAGTTTCGTCAAAATGTATTTGAGTTATATATACGCTGAAAATTTGTAGTTACGATTTCAACAAAATCTATAGCTTTATTCGCCTATTTCGTCATTATCAGTAGAACAAGATTTGAAAATCTATTGAAATCTTCGCTCAAATATGATGTGAGTCATGCAGGATTTTCTTCTTCCAGGGAAACTTTCCCTGGCCGGGTAACAAAAATAACAATAATAAAAAATACCTATTATTTCATTATTTATATTGCAGTCTTGTTTTTGTTCTTTATGTTGTTTTTTATGTACTCTATGTAATTATTCATGCATGAAGTTAAACACTCAAGAAGCTCACTGAGAAAAGACGATTTGAAAGTATCTAATAGAATAATACCATCAGGCTTAATATTTGGGTATCCTTTCGATAATGTATTGAAATTGAAATGTGGTACTATTGTAATGGTTCGAGATCATTTTTTGTCCAATCTCATTACTGGGAAGTAGAAAATTGTTCATGTAAACGAATCATTGACTCTCTTTTTATTCAGGAAAAAGCTATCTGTATTTTTACTAGGAATTATTTGTAGAACTTTCCTTTATAGTCTGGTCTTACTGAACTTACGAGTACGTCGTAGCTATTTCGAACAATTCTCAATTAGTCACTTTCTTGGTGGTTCTTTTGATCTAAAGCGGAGCTCGTGAAAGAAGCTGATGAATATTTTTTTTCCAGAGATATGATAGACTTCCTCCTCAGCAATAGAAAATTATTAAAATTTTGGCGCATTAGATTTATAATCTCTATTATAGTGAAAGGGACCTTGACTTGAAATATCATCTATATCGTCTGATATACGTTATTTTTGTTAGAGAAACTTTTCTGTCAATAAAACATGTTGTAACGGATGGAAAATCATATTTTTATTCAATGAATTTTACTTAAAATTTTCTATAAAAATATAGCGTGGTAATGTTAAAAATAATAATATCGCGTCACTTGTTGTTAAACACAAACATGCCTTCACACAACCGCGTTCGGTGTGGCAATAGCCACCGTCATCATAGGATTTACAATGACAGGAATAACGTATAGTCTATATGCATGATATATCTAAGTGTGTGTGTTAACTAGACCCAAACTTACGAAAACATTATATAGTTAAGTGACACTAAGAAATTAAGAAAATTATTTATCCGGCACCTGAAGCGAGTTGTAAGGTGTTTTTATAAAAATAAAGCTTCTATGGCAGTATTGCCAATACTGATCTTACAAAATCATACGGCATTTATCCCAGTGCCAAATTACAAAGCTAATTTTTTAATTCTGAACTTTACTGATCGCATCGCTGTAAGAAAAATATAATTTATGGGTATTTTATTTAAAGTCTAATATTTCGAATTCTAGAAATAGAACATTTTGCGAAGAGTTTCCCTATAAGACTGATTCCCAATAAGAGTTTTCCTATAAGACTGATTCAAATAGAAATATTATTATATTTTATGAAACAAGAAGTGCGTTGAATAAAGCTTCAGTCGTCATTTCGCTTGAAAATTTCCGAGCGATGAATTCCCGGTATTTTTGATATCCTTTGTTCTTTGATTCGATCATTTCCTTCGAGAATATATTAGAGATATTGCTGTTTTTATCAAATGTTAACTCCACGGACATATCAATATGAACACCAGTATTTTATTTGTTATTCATTATTGTAAACTAGGAGTAACAGAAATCGTAGTTAAAATATGATTTAAGATGTTTTACTTTATTGAAAAAACAGACGAATATCTAAACGGTTTGCTACCAACAATTATCGCAAATCAAAGAAAACCTTATTTGCACCTCCTTATCTTCTATTATCTTTATATTTTCTTTAAGCTGATAGTTATATCTTTATTTATGTAATCTAACACTAATCTGAAAATTTGTACTTTTTACTTCAATATGAAGAAACAATTTCCATTATTGTTAAATCAGAAAGGGAATAAACTGATGCAGTTAACGACTGATCCGAGAGTTACAAATTTAGATCGGGCCAAAAATACTACCCTCTAACTATGTTTCACATTTATTTATAATGTATAATTATAAAAGAACAATGGAAGCTGGTCAGTATCATAAATTTGTGATAAAATTGAAATATTTTGGTTCAATTGTAACGAATTCAGTTTATCACATTTAAACAAAATCACGTGCCGGTGGATCTCAGCGGATGGAACGTCAGTGTTTTTATTAAAAGATGAGTCACACGAGCGTAAATTTTGGCAGGCTTAGTCAATCAATCTTTCACAGTTAATAATTTATTTGCAATATATATATATATATATATATATATATATATACATCTATATATGTATATATATATATATATATATATATATATATATATATATATATATATATATATATTGTAGTAAAACAGAATTTAATTGAAAGTAGAATCAAACGAATACCTAACGCTGATTTTTTTAGCAGCTGGTTCAAGATTTCCTTCTCGAATAATTAGTACCAACTCCTTTAATATTATTATTCAATGGAGTTCCAACTCTGGTTTCATCAGCTTCTACATGTTAGTAAACGCTATACTACTATGCATTTAATGGTAATCTTTTCACTATTTACACAAGATACGAATACTGGCTTAGAAATTTATCATCTAAAACACATCAATAACGTTCGGTAATATCTATAAAGGAGAATATCTAGAAGAATCCTGTGTTTCTTTAGTACTATTCATCAGAATGGCATCAACATTTCTTGTGATTATGGAATACTCTGTATACCTTTGACAAACATTTTTTTACTCTTAAAATAATTAAATTAACCATTTTGTTCAAATGATAATTATTTATACTCGGATAATAGAATAATTGTATTTTAATGAATCATCACATAAAGATTCCACATCTACGAAAAAATCCAAAATGTGGTAGATTATCTATTAGTATCAGATTAAATTACCAAATTGTTAGGTATCCATGGTAGTTGAGGTCTATGTTACCAACATCGATTGAAAATTGATAACCAATAAATAATGGCATCTAATATCAATTCCCATACTGACATCTTAAACAGCTGATCAGGATTCTAAAATGTTTTACAAAATACCGCCGAGATCTATCGTCGAGACTTCCGTTAATTATTTCTCATGACCGATGAACATTTTCCGTTAACTCTGCTGTAATTGCTATTTACTGTAGCGAATAAACGTCTGGAAACATTTGTCGACTAACTTCTTTTTTATTCATATAATATGCACCAGTAAGTTCATGTCACCAACATATCACTCAAAAATCAAAAAAATTCGATCGACTAAATTCTAATCTTATATCAGACAAAATTATGAAAAATTTTATCAAATACCCTTTTAAAAATTTCATCATTCTTTATCTCTACCTTCCTTTCTTAATTTTCTTATTCATTTCACAATTTCACTTCCGTGATTCTCATTATTCTGTCAATTTCACTTCCGTGATTCTCATAAGTCTTTTGCTTAAAGCGTGGACGTTGAATGAATTAAAAATCAGTTGCGTACTGGTGCATGATTATAAATAACCAGTATTACAATTATATAAATAACCAGTATTACAATGGTTACTGCTACGTTTTTAATTTCATAAAATTGATTGAGCTGTTTCGCAATATATAAAACTCCTTTTTGCATTGTCGTAACATAATAAAATCGTACATTTTTCAAAGCTATACTTTGATATTTTGATTCCCTTATGAATTTTGGAATTACAATTACATTATCTTGATACTGAAATATTGCAAAAAGTAATCCAAACCCCAAGATTTCGAAAATCTAACATTTTAGAACCGAACGCTTTAAATCAAGTGGATAATTGTATGCAAGCATGTCTTGTAATTCTGAGTTCTTTTGTGAAAATGGTAATTCAAAAACATATGTATACTTTTTATTTTCTTACAGCAGAACCTTATCTTCTAAAAATACCCGACTGCGGAACAGTAAAGTTTTCGGGTTTCTATATATGTTTATGTGTTTGTGGCCCTTTATCCTAGAACTTGAGGGGTTAATACCCTAAGGTCTACACGTATAAATGAATTTTAACGTTTAAGGTGTCATTGCATTTGTCGTTATTTTTTGAGTGGAATGGGATGCATATTTTTACTGAAATGACCGATGGTGGCCACCATTCTATACTGGATAGCTTGTTGCCTTTAACAACGTTATTTTTTAAAAAGAATATCTTCATAGTATGCTAGGGAGATTAGTCGGATGTCTCAAAGTCGGACTCCATTAAGGCGGTATAGGCATTCTCAACGAAGTCTATCTAGTCACAAACGATGACAATGAAGTCTATTAATGTACATACATCTAAAACCTTTCGAATCATGTGTAACTTTGCATGTTCTGAACAACGAGCTGGCTAGTGCCCTTGGAAGCAAGTTATCACCATTTGTTTAAAAAGTGTTTTAGTAAGCGGAAAATGTACAACAATCATTGACTTTTTGGAGTTTTTTTGACTTTGACCTGTTTTATTTACTATGAACTTGATTTGTTTATTTTTTTTAATTATCTTCTTTTTATTTACTATTTAGCTTGGGAGGGTATACTCAGTTTGATTTTGTTTGGGTAATTCTAGAATTCAGTCTAAGTGCTGATACTATTGTAGTCTCCTTCAGAGAAATACTTAGAAGGCAAATTCAAAAGGAAACATACTGAATTATATAATTTCGTCTGCGCTCAAAGTTCATCCCATGTAAATTCATCTTATCGAAATAATTATTAATAAGACAAAAACACAGTGTTTCCGAGATAAAGCTAATGGATAGAAAAAGAGAAACGCGTAGGCAAATAAGATAATTTAAATCAAATTAGATTAATCTTATTTTGATTTATTGCCCATTATTATTGAATTCATTAGTCCAAAGTTTATTAGCGTCAGATTGGAATTACACTATGAAATTTGATCCGTAATGAGGAAATCCATGGAACTAAAATCATCAACCTAACTCGTAGGAGTGGCAGGTTAATATGAAAATGGGCAGGTAATAGAGTACGCAGAGTCCTCAACCACTGGAGAAGAAAGGTTCTTGAATGGCGACCACGTACTGGAATACGCAGAATAGGACGATTTCTAGCTAGGTGGACATACGAAAGTTTTTAGGAAGCCGTTGGATGTATGCAGCACGTGATTTCGATTTAGAAGAATCTATTTAGGACAGAGAGTGGGCGGGGCTATGCTAAGCAGTAGACATGTTCTGGTCGATGATGATAAAGTAATTTCTAAAAGGAGAAACAATTTGTATAATAAGTAATATCAATAAATACATTTCCCACAATAAAATTCAAGTATTAATTGACATTATTTTCACAATTAGTATTCAATTAAATACATTTTTTGAAAGATAGAACTTTAATTTCAATAAACAATTGGATGTTCTGTAATGGAAGCGACGTAGTATATTCTTTCAAATGGATGTTTTATGACCAAGAGAGTCACCGTTTTATGAAGATCGCCTATATAGTTTGTACGACAGTGTCAGAACGACCGATATATTAAATATAGTAAATATATTTAATACTGTATTCCATTTCAAACATTACATCATGTAATATTACATATTAACTATACGTCATCTTATACGTTATCGATATGTGTAGAAAATATTGTGCAACAAATTTAAATGTTAATCAAGTTATTTCAAAAGCAAATTTATATATAATATAAATTGCTAATATTTCACCCTTGTACATTTTTTCTTATTATTGATATTCTTAACAGTGTAAACAATATAAGAAATGAACATCCCTATGAAATTGTTCTACCTGACTAGTGCTTGCCATTGGTTTTGTTGTGTAATATAAACAGTATGGCAGATTTCAATGGAAAGTAAGATCAATTCCGTGTCCTGCATAAGGAGGATTACATTAATTTATGGACTACGTCATACACACCAATTTGCTTAAATGGATAAAGGTTCATTCTTCGGCTGGCATTGTTCTTTCATTCGGGTGTTTTATATGGGATGTGGTGTATTTTTATTTTGTGTGTGTTTAATTAAATTACCACAATTTGCACCGAAGAAACTTTGGATGACCATATGAACAATAATTTTTATTTCCTGATCAATCTTCATTTTGATGCGGTTCAATGACAGAGGTACCTGCATCTTCTATTGTTCTAATTTTTAATTCGTTATAGTAACCAATTTGGGAAGAATTTAATATTAGTCCAATCAATATGCTCCTTTAAATGAAGCTTAAAATATTTCTTTCGTATTCGACGATTCTGTTGCGTACTTGCATTCGCGCGTCTGTGCCTGCATTGGTGAGTGCGTGCGTTCGCGCGGCCGTGCATGAGTGCGTGCGTGCGCACGTGCATACGTAAGTGTGTGCGTTCGTGCATGCGGACGCGCACTCCTCTCGAATGTGAATACATCATTGGCCCGACGTCTTCATGCCGATGTATTGAAGTAGTTTATATAGGAGTTCAATTCAATTTAAGCCTTACTTTTCATTGCAATTTGACGGATGTGGATTTGTATTGTGTAATGCTAGGAACTTTTGACAGATTTCTTCAATCAACCTGTTATATATGACTTTAATGCAAATTAAGTTAGAAGCTAGCTGTGATATTTGAAACCCACATGAAATTAAATACAGCCTGGTCATTAAACACTTCCATAAAACGCCTCTTTGATGTTTGTACACGAAACCCTATGGTTACTCCTCTTTTCTATTCCCTGTTGATTTTCTCTTGGGTGTGTGCCTTTACCTTAGGTTGCAGAACAAGAGAGAAGTTTCTTTGATGAGCTTTATTTTTCGATTGCGTGGAAAGAGATTACACTCTAATTTATTGAAAAACTCTCGCTCGACGAACCTGATAACTACTTGCGCTCGCGTAATCATCATCTTTTTTGCCACATTGCGGTCTAGAATCAAATTATATCAAAATTTCCCACTAACTTTTGATATACATTTGCTCTATCACTGATTGTGGGTGCATTAGAATGTGAATAACTTTAAAATGTTTCATCCTTATTTGTTGTAGTATTACTAATTTTTGTAAACAATTTTAAACTTCATTCTTATTTTCTTGTAAAATGATTATTTGTTAATTCTCTGTTAGTCACTGCTTATATTGAAAGGAACGTATCTTTCAAATTTTATGCTTTAAAACTAACAGTTGAAACTGGGCCTTAATCTTTAAATCAGTCCGGAAAATTTATATATACACCTGATTTTTCCGCTGCATATACTTTTTAATCTTGTGGTGGAGTTTTTTCGAGTAATAATGTGGTTCATATCAAATGTATCCTTGATTGGTATAAAAATAACGGTAAAGTTTAGAAACGTATTACCTGAGTTGAGTGCGCGAAATACATACATAATTTTTTTCTGATCGACGTGGTAATGGCTTTTTTGGAAAGAATTTTAACGTAATATTCAATAAAATATTGCACTCGATAATCTTACTCTAATAAAATCTACCCTAACTCAATCTAATTTATCTAACATAATATAAGCCCACCTAACATAATTTAACCTAATACAATATTACTTGATCTAATCTCACTCAACATAACTCATCGTTATCCAACCTAGTCTAATCCAACCTAACCTTACGTAACACATCCTGTCGAATCGCTATCTAACCTAACACTACCTAATTTAACTTAACCTACAATTTAGTTCTTCAAAAACTATATATCACTCCCTGGGGGAAGTTGTTAATGTTGGGATAGTGGAATAAGCAGCTTTGTATCTTCGCGATGTGAAGTGATGCTGATAGTTTTTTAGGTTACTGGAATAATATGGTTTGTATAGTATATTATTACTAGATTTAAGTTTATTTATTGCACAATAATTAAGCTTTCAAAACAGAAAATAATAACGAAATATGATTTAACGTATTCATGATATGTATTCGCTAACTTTCATCTCTACTAGTTCGGGCAATCCAATATTTGTTGTACTCATTAAGTAAAATACATAATTTTTGTATTAAAAATAAATAAATTTGTTATCCTTCCTTTTCCTCAATTTATATTTTAATTAAGAGGGATGTGAGAACTTTTCTGGCCAAAATTCTTTGAAAAAAATCTTCGACTGAAATCCATTGTAACATACCTGATAAAGTCAACAAAATTCTTATAACTTATCCTTGAATACCTATTAATACCATTTGAATAAGTCAGCTCAAATTGCGTATTCACGTTTTGCAGTCGATAATAAGAAAGTTAATGGACGTGACTGTAAAGCAGGATGTAAACCTGTTCAGGCATAGTTACAAAAATATATGACGAAAGTAATGTGACGGAATTAACTACAATTTGTTAAGCTCAGTAATGCATATGATTGGTAAATCATGTTTCAATCATGGGGTTTTCTATGTGGTTTATTTTTCTTTATAAATTGTGAGCGAAACTTTCTTTCAATTTTAAGTGCACTAGGAACGAAAGATATTTTGAAAGGCTTGTCAAGATATTTGCGTATAAATATTGATAATGCATATCTAACATATACAATCTACATAATATATCAGTTTCCAATCTCAATTCTTTCGAGAAATGACAAAAATTCGGCGACTTTCAAAAGCCGGAAGCTTAGAGTTTTTGAAACTATTTTTATAGCTTCATGTAATTATGTTGACTAGTGGTCGCCCAGTGGTCGAAATTCGACCATAATAAATTTAAATTATAAGTTATTTAATATAAATTATTAAAATATAATGCTCAAACATTATTAAGGTTCTATTGTCAAAGACTATAAACACAGATTTCGCGAAAGCTATTATTTTCCTATTTAAAAAAAATAAATTATATGGAATTCAAAAAGGAGAAAAATAAAGAATACCTGTATTAAAAAAAAATTATTGAAACAGAACATGCTGTAAGATGATGCGAAATAAAAAAATTATGCGGAAAAAAACGCTCTCCATTGAATAGCATTTTTTATCGCATATTGCGATAATATAATTAACGATTTAAAACTTCTCTGAAAACAATGTTTTTTGTAAAAACTCTTTCATCGTTTGCTAAACGTCCTTGACCGTTATATTCGGAAATATAAAACCTTAAACCATCGAATGAACGGACTCTACTTGCTGCGACATACAATTGCCCATGTGTGAAAACTGGCCGATTCAATAAAATTCCAACCTTTTGAAATGTTTGTCCTTCAGACTTATTTATTGTCATCGCAAATGCAGGTATTATAGGGAATTGTGTTCTTCGAAAGTTATACGGTAAAATAGTTCCAGAGTACGTTAAATTTATACGTGGAATCAAAATTCTCGTACTGCGTGCGATCCCAGTTAAAACTTCGCAATCTATTGAATTTCGATGCATAAATTTGATGCACATTCTTGTTCCATTGACTAATGCGTCCTTAGTATTTAAGTTTCTGATCAATAAAACTATGCAATTAACTTTCAATACTAACTTATGCAATGGTAAACCACTAATAGACAAAGAATTTAAAAACTCTAGCGGATAGTTATTGATGTCATTGTCATTATCATAAATTATTTTATCATAGCTATGATATGTTCGCTGTTCACCAGGAATTTTATGAAGTATATCAGTATTAATCAAAGTACAATCGTCATTTGTAGGTGCTAAAATAACAGAGTTCAATATATTTTCTGAGAGTATGTTATTGGAAATATTTCCATACACCTCATCAATAATATTGATTTTATCTCCTATTAATTGATGAGGTATTTCAATAACATTTTTACCAAACTGAGGGAATTATGGGGCCTCATCATCACCAATTTTTTTCAAGAATTCTACAAATTCTATTTCATTTGGTAAAGCTCTCATATTTCGCGTAAATGTAACCTTAATGAAAATTATGAAATTCATGCCAACTTGTAACACAATTTTCAATTAAATTTCCACGTGATCCATGTGCGATTAATGGTAAGATTTTCCAAAAATCACCGCACAGAATAATAGTTTTTCCTCAAAATACTCTATGTTTATCGTTTTAATTACATAGATCACGCAATAATCTTTCTATGATTTTCAACACTTGCAAAGGACACATAGAAACTTCATCAATAATTATCAATGATGATGAATTTATGAAATTACCGTAGCTACTATTTGCAGTAATATTTGATACAGAATTTTCTAAAATGGGTATAGGCAATTTAAACACATTGTGTAAAGTCCTACCTCCAAGTAATAAAGTTGAAGCTATGCCACTGAACGCAGTTGGAATACAACGAAGATTAAGCGAATTTAATTTGTGAATTAATGCTGTTTGAGTGAATGTTTTGCCACAACCAGCGTGAGCGGTTAAACAAAAAACATTGGATCCAGTATCATGATACAAAATGTCACGAATAACTTGATCAATGAGATTACGCTGTTTAATATTTGCACTTTCATAATACACACAAAACAGCATCTCTTGTTCTATTATATCAATAGTATTTTCTTCTTCTATTCTCTTCTAGTATGTGGGAACTGGTAAACCAAGAATTTGACAGGACGAATTATGAACATTCAAAATATCATCAATTATTAATAGAGCTCTATTAAAGGATACTTCTTCGTTGTAAAGTCTTAGAAAATCTTCACTAAGATATACTTTAAATTCATTCCATAACGCTAATGCATTGGCTGGCACATTTATTGCACAAATGTAACCAAATAAATTCCGCATTTGTTTTGGTGAATGTAATTCTTTTGATTCATTTAAACATTCCCGCCATTCATTATCATTTGAAGCTATTCCGCGAGCATGGCACGCTTCAACAAAAGAAGGGTATAAAAATTAATTGTATGTTATAAACATACAATGAATTTTTGTTATATGATGTTAGAAACATCTTCTAATGATTTCAGACCACAGACATGTAATAAAAGCAACCGTAAGTGAAAAAGTTCGATATCTTTTGGTGACACTATATATATCCTTGTAATGATTTTATCACCTTCACGGCTTCTCTTTGCTGTGCTGATGGACCTGATCGATTTAACTCAAAAAATGCTAATAATTTTGTTTGTCTTTCATTATCAATTACTTGACGTTCTTGCCCTTCTCGGAAGTATACATATTGTCGACGCGGTAAATGAATATCAAGTCTGATTAAATATGTGACTGAAAATGCATTGGTAATTCATAAAATATGTGACTGAAAATGCATTGGTAATTCATAGATGCGCCATATGGCTTCTGTTGATCCGACATAACGATAAATTAAAAATTGGTAACTTCATTAATTTCTATATTTTGACCTTGTTCATTTTCACTAGACTCTAGTTCAACAGATGCACTGTCATAGCCTTTATACACATATTTATATATTATATTTGTATTATTTATATTTATATTGTATTTGAGACTTTTGACTGTAGTACATACTTCAACATTTATATGGCAATTAAATTTAGCAAGTAAATATGGATTGTATGGTACGACATACCGATTGTCAAGGCAACTACTACGAACTTTTGCATTAATACCATTATCACGTCTTCTGTATAATGGATACCCATTTAACGATTCACATGTAGTTTCATTAAATCGTTTTGGATACTCTTTTATACATTTTCCATCTCTCATACATACAGAATTAGGATTAAGTACTCCGCATGGACCATGCATCATATGTTTTACAACATATTTATGTAATGTTGGATGTGTTTCAATGTGAGGAATCTCCGCAAATACAACATTAGCAATATCTATAGCATTAACAATTTTATCTTGCTCATTTAAAGTGAGTAAAATGGGAGCATGATGCAATTCTCTCTTTTGAAATTCAATTGTATAAATGAGTGCTTCAACTTTACCAAAGATATTATTTTGTATAAGGCCCTCTATGAATCCTTTCAACTTTGACTTGAATACACGCATAATAATATCAGGTCTAAAATTAGCAGCTTCACCTACACCAATGTTGTTATTTATTTCTGGCCAACTTGGATTGCAAGTCATTTTAATAAATAAAGAAGGCTTTTCGAAATGTTTTAAAAATGATACTGCATCTAAATAATTCTGATACATATTTCTTGGAGATCCATTGAACGAAGATGGTAAAATTATTCTACGGCCAAGATTACTGGCATTGATGTTCAATTCTATGTAGTCTATTAAATTGTCGTAAACTTCAGATCTAAGAATTGTTTGATTTTATCGAATGCAATGTAATCTTGAGCCCCCTATTCTGACATACATATCAACTATCCACTGCAGAAATATTTTTTGTGAATGGTGCTACATGCTGAAATCTTCTCTAATCGCAAGTCGATAGGCTGCATACTGAAGCATGGCTAATTTTTTTTCTGGGTGCTCTTGAATTAGATATAGTTACTACGTTATGAGGAATATTGATATGTCACCCAGTATCACCATTTGGAAAAGTAATGGATGTGCTCAAGGGTCTAATGATTAATTTAAAATTGAGATATTTTTGATGATAGTATTAAGTTTTGAAAATGAAATCATATTTCGTTCAAAGGTGGCTCACCATCAACTGTACTATATATTACTGCTACATCAGTTTGAACTGCATCAAATGGCGTTGATTTAAATCATGATTTACTTTAATGAGCATATAACTTTTTTTTTTTATTTTCAACTCTGTGACAATGATGTTTCATTGCAATGAATTACCGAGCCAAACGATTACTGCGTTCCAATTCAAGAGATATTTTGCGCATTATATTGTTATGGCATGTTTGATTAAAATGTTGTTGTAATCTATAATTTATAGTGTCAACATCATAAAAATCGAATTGCGCACATGGTGGGCGACCATATGCCGCATTCATTGAACCTGATCTGTGATAAAAACATCATGTTTTTGAAATGATACACTCCACTTGTAACTGCCCCGCAAATTTTAGCTTCTGAGCTAATCATAGCAAATGATGAATTATATTTGCGAATGTTTTCAAAATAATTTTTTGCCTTACTTTTGATTAAAGATTCATTTGAAATAAGTCCATAATACAATGATTTGAAATATTCATTTTGACTTAAGGGCGGTAATATTGCTTTACCCTTATGACAACATTACCTGAATTCAGTCCTGTCACTTAAAGTCACTTCAGATTCAAAACGTTTCGCATTGCAAAACCTGCATTGTAAATCCATTAATCCACAATCGTAACTATGAAAAAGTCTTGGAATTACATTTAGTGCACATTTATATGTATCTCTAAAAATTACTTCTTCATTTGTAAACTATTAATATTATTGAAATTTGCGTTTGGTCTATTAATATGTGTATGCGAAACAAACTATGAATATGACATTATCATAATTATTGTTATTTTTGACATTCAGTAAGACTATCGACAAATAATATTAATCTCAGTTTGACCATAGACTTCAACCATAAACAAAATAGTACATATGTGTGTGTGTCAAACGCATGTATTTCTAATAAAAATCTATATATCTCTTTCTATGTAAAAATATTAGCTTTCAGCATTCTTCTCCATATAAACTTTAACTGTGCCAAATTTCATACTCCTCCGGACGCGTAATGTTCGTAAAAAGGAGTATGAAAGTTTTGCTTCGCATATTAATATTTTGGTTATTATTAACCTTTAGAAAATTGAATAATATTTTATTAAATCGTAATAACTCTAATTTCAGATAAAAGGTAAAATTTTTTACTACTACGTATGGGAAAATAACAAAGTTAAAGCACAATAACTTAAAAACTGTCTGGCAGATAAACTACAATGGAAAGCCAGCGGAAAAATAAAATTATGGACAACTCATATGTCAATATGTGTGTATATATATGTGTGTGTGTCAAAGGCATGGTAGTATGTGTAATGATTGATTATTTTATTAATTTAATGTGTTTCTAATGCATTATTATATAAAAATTTTAGCTTTCCGTACTCCTCCATACAAACTTTAACTGTGCCAAATTTCATACTCCTCCGTCCGCGTAATTTTCGTAAAAGAGGTACAACGTTTTTACTTCACGTATTAATATTATGATTATTATTAATAATGTTACATTAAATGAAAACAACTGTAATTCTAGATAAAAGATCAAAGTTTTTACTGTTATATATGAGAAATTAACAAAGTTGAAGCACAGTAACTCGCGAACTGTCTGGCAGATAAACTACAATGGAAAGCCAGCGGAAAAATAAAACTATAGAATACTCATATGTCAATTGTATGTATATACATGTGTGTGTCAAATGCACGGTAGTGTGTAAAATGTTTTATTTATTGATTTAATGTACTTTATAAGCATTATTATTGAAAAATATTAGCATTCTGCACTTCTCCTACATATAAACTATAAGTATGCCAAATTTCATACTCCTCGGACCGCGCAATTTTCGTAAAAAGGGGTCCAAAGTTTTTGCTTCACGTATTAATATATAGATAAGCTAAAGTATGATGTACACGATGTATTGCAAGGTTATTCATGGTTCTTTTATTTTTAGCCGATGACCACAGTAATATTTTCGAATATGGCCCAAATATTTTTGGGTGGTTATTAAATAATAAAAAAAGGATGTTAGCAGCAATAATTTAGGACTAAGGTGATAGAGAAAAAGATCATCCACTGAAAAAATCTAATATTTTATTACTGTACTTATTAAGTCTGCAAGCGATGGAGTTGTGTGAAGTTTGCTAAAGTTATGATTTTGCTCTGGTGACAGATTTTAACCACGATAGCATAATATGTTAAACCGTTTTTCGTGCCCCATTTACACACACTTACAAAATAAACAGGGTGTTTGTAAATAAATACAATACCCTGTTTACTTAAAAAAACCGTAGTTGGAATTATATATTTGTAACGACTAGTGAACAATAAACTAATATAACATTTAGAGAATATCAAAAAATGCACATTTTAAATCATAGCGGACATCATACTGAAGTGATTTCTAGTCGGAGCGGAACTGTTTCTACATTCTTTGCGTATTAGCTCATTAATGAAATGATGTTTAGGTCTTTGGAAAAATAAATGTTTGTAATTAAGTTGAAATGCTTGAATAAAGATTTTTGTTAGAAAAAATTTAATTTAAAATATGTATTATTCAAGAAAAATTTAAGCTTTTCTGCAACATAACCATTTTCTCCTATTTTCGTGTATTTATGTTTATATTTAGAAGGATTAAATATTGATGTATTTACGATCTGCTTATGATATAAAGTCATTCTCATCTGTACCTGGAGAGTAGATCATAAACGTACGTAACAGTTTAATGTTCATTAGTATACTGCTTCTGGACTTAAGATAAAGGCTAGCTTTATGTAAGACATTACGTTTTTCTTCATGCTAGAACGGGATAATTAATTTATTTTTCATAATTACGCATACATTTTGAATAGACGTATCCACATTTATATATTTGTTTCGTTGGAATGGGGAAGTTAATATTTAAGTGTCAGTATGAAATTAATATATTGTAAAACTGAAGTATGATGTACAGAAAAATAATAATTAAAATGCTCGAATATAGATAATATCTATTAAAATAATGTGTCTTTTTCTTCTTCCAAAGATCTTTTTATTTGAGATATAAAAAATTAAAGGTATTATAAACAGTTAAAAGTAATTTATATTTCCCTTAAACCATTTATAAATATTAATTTTTCACAACCTAAAGATATTTTCTACTATATCTTTCACATGCTTGAAATATAGCGCATATTTAAAAAATTATAAGACATAGAATAAACACTGTAAATCCCCTATAAACTCCCAGTCATATTTTATCAACTGGTTTTTATAATTTTTTGCTTAGTATTTCAAAAAGTAACAGGGGATTGCTTTATTTTTCAATTTATTCTAAAATATCCTTTTAAAGGTCAATTTGCAATGTAGAAAAAAAAATTATGATCCCCATAAAAAATTGTTAATTAAAATTAAAAAGAAATGAACGGCTTTATTTATTCCCCACTTTAAGTCAAATATGAATATATTTTATAAAGTTAGCTAGTATAAATTACGCAGATTATTGACGTATATTACTGTACCAAATTTTAATTTTTACTTTATTTGGCTTCTGAGAAAATCGATTGTGAACATAAAACACGTAAGAATATTACCTGCCCTATCATTCGTAGGCTTAAAAATCTGGTGCATATTTAACAAAAATTGTAACATTTATAATCATAGCTATAGATACTAAGCTAAATATTAAGTTTCTACATCGAGCGATTCCTGATAAAAACGGCTGTGTTGGACGGAAAGACAGACACATGAGTGACCTTACGATGGTTTCGTTTTCTTTTTTTAGGTACGAAATCGTAAAAATATGTAAATAAACGTCCGCATGAAATTGATGTGCAGCTAAGGTTCATATTACTGTAAAAACGGTAATCGTTTTACAGTGTTTTCGTATAACTAAGACCCGCAAGTGATTCGAGTGGAGGACAGCTACTGCGCTCGCATCAGGGTGCTGGCTCAACACGCTTGCCGTGTTGTAATGAAATATCGACATTATGACAAATTAAGTAGCAGCCTTGCTTACTATTCAAACATACGTAGCATACTAGACGCCTATTGAAGCAAGACATAAAAATATTTGCCTACCAATAGCTTACCGTCTAGTATCAGTATTGCCCTTCAATACTTACTAGGAAAAAGTTAACGACTTTTTATACGTCCAATTATCAGTTATTTAATTCATTTCGAAAAATAGTAAATATATTTAAAATTATAAACTTTTCATCTACAAAATCTATTAAGCTAGACAATTATTAATTTATCCTTATCATAAAATAATAATAACAATAAATCAGCCACCATATATACGTACATATCTCGAAATAACCACCAAAGAATATCGATAACTGTGGCATTTTGAATAAAAAGTCAAAGAAAGAGGATATGATGCCTTAGGCAAAAAGTTGATTATCTCTTTATTATAAATAGTAGACGGATAATTTATAATAAAGAAACTCTTTATAATAAAGATCTAAACTCAATACCTTGTGATACAAATGACATATTTATACACTATTTCTTGAAATTCATTTAATGCAATCAAAGTAATCATGTGTGATAATCTTGTACTCGTACTCCAGAGTGTTTACGGGTCATGCCACATCCACCATCTCACATTCTCTCAATCGTCACCTTATTCAAATGCATAAGTCGGAGGATTTGTTATTTTTGCATCTATAATTCATTTTTTTACCATCTTATCGTTTTACCCAACATATTGACCATAGATTGGTTATTTTTAAATAAAAAGCATAATGATATACTAAGATTGTAAATTAGCAAATCTTACTCAACCGCATGTATTCTTATGAAAGTACTTACGAAAAGATACTAGAAGAAGAGAAGAAGGAGAGAAGGAAGGGTAGAGGGATACATTGCAATCGAATTTGGGGCATTATAACTAAGGAATAAAAAAAAATTGCGCAACAAGGCCTGTCCAAATACATACGACTGAACGAGGTGCATAAAAAACATCACCCCGAATTTAAACATATGAGAAGCATTATAAATTTCTTTTTGGAAATTCTACTTCAAGTTTGCCTTCAGCTTAAGATTTTTTCTGTAATATTTAGTGGTAAAAGATTGGAAAATTTTCCAGTTATGTCTCCGATTTTTGGACACACGGGATATGACGAAATAATGAACTTCCATAATAACTAGAGAACACTAATAATTGAATCCAATTTTGCATGTGAAAGCAGTGCTGATTTTGCCTTTTACCTTCATTAAATTTATATCTCCTTATTAACGTTTACATGAATTTTTTAAAAGTGTAGTTATCAATCATTAAATTATATGTAATATCGGGTGTGCTATATTGGTCCCATGTAATGTATATTTTTTATTTTAAATTTTCTTTTTCTTTGAAAGGCGGCAGGAACTTGCTTTATAACTGGAAAGAAAGTTATGTTATGATTGAATCTTTAAATATTAATTAAATTGCGGACCTCAAAATTTGAAACTTTTCACTGAAAATATATATCGAAAACTATCATTGAAAATTTCATCGGAAGGAATCCCCTGATTGATCAATTTTAAAATGAATTTTTCCTTATTATTGAATTTATATGTATTTTTGAAAACGATATTCCTATTTTATTGCCTGAATTATATCATCAATATTTTAATACGACATTAATGCTGCATTAACACTTTCCAGCGTCCAACCCATCGACGTGAATACCCTAGCTCCCTAGTATTACCTCGCATTCGAAAAGTCAATACTTACAATATGTACAACATTCTGAAAAAGCATTGCCCAATGAATAACAAAGAGCCACATTTAGTTTGACCGTTTAATATATGTACACGCGTGTGTGTGTGCGCGTTTTTAATGATATGATATCATATCATTAAAATAATGATAAAATTTTGAATAATAAAATATGATAAAATTTTGAATAATAAAATATAATTAAAAATGTTCACTGAAAGTTCTTATTAAGAATGATTACTTTATTGACGTTGAAAAATGAATACAGTGAGAATTAACCGTTTTGGTGTTATGTCTACGTAAATTTTGCGAAAAAAAGAATATAACACCAAAACGGTTAATCCGCTCCGTCTTAATTTTTCAACCCCAATAAAGTGATTATGTTGGATAAAAACGAAAAGGCGGCGCAATTAACAGTTACACATTCAATAACATTGTATTGATAACCGCCCTTCAATGAACAAACAAAGACGATTAGTTAGCATTTGATTAATGCGCTTAACGTAGTGAGACGCGACGGCGCACCGACGCCCACTGCGCGGAGCGTCGACGTCGCGCTCTGATTAATGCGCGGCCGGGGATGATTCGCACCTGGCGGCGAACTGATGCGTGACAGTGTTGCCCGACGAATTGCTGGGAAGTTTCTAATTATTATTCTTTTGAGAAAGAAGAAATCTAAATTTAAAATACCTTAAGTGACAGATCAGAATAATTTTAGTGATCCTTAGTATTTTTGTTGCATACAATAGTTTATAAAATATCATGAATAATATTACAGAATAATGTTAACATTAACTTGTTCAGGTTGACAAGTTACCTGTTGTACCACAAATAAAGAAATATAAAGAAATTAGACGATAAGACTGTTTTATTTTTTTTTCTTTTAACTTATGAATTTCAAATTTTATAAACTTTTTTAAGTTGAAGATATTATAAAGTTAAATAAGTGTTTTAGTTCCAAACTGAGTAAAGATAATATAGGTATGAATGTATAATATTTGAAAATTCGGTTTTTAAAAGTTTAATTAGAACAATTATATTTTTTGTAAAATACAGTTATGTAGAATATACAAAATTAAAACACGAAACTAAATTTTAATTCTGACTACGGGCAAACAAAATTGATTATCGTTCTTTTAAATTGACGTATTTGAAATCACCATATATAGTGGTAGGTTTTTCGCTCCAATGAGTGTCTAGTATTCGTTCATTTGGTTAACATTCCTAGTAATTTTAAATATCATTGCTTTGTTTTTTTCAATTTCACCTATAATTAAAAGGTATTACAGGCCTAAGTATTCTCCATTAAAAATAGATACTTTAGGACTTAATTTTTCGGAACGAACATTTTTAGCATATTCTAATTGAATTGAGACCAAAATATATCCTTCGTCTAAATAAAAGTAACTACGTTGTAACTTTATTATGTACTTAAAATATATTTTGTATTATTTAAAATTATTTGCATTTCCAGAAAATATGATAATTTTATATATGGATCACGGTCCAAATTTGCAGATATTATTAGCCCGAGAAAATTACTGATTCATCTTTTGTTTCTTACTTTATTTATACACAATTTTCAATAACACACAATATATCTCCGATCCAGAATAGTTATATAATAAACGTCCCATCCAGATAACAAAATTCGTTAGCATAGAATCTAGAATTGGTTGCCAAGGCCATTTTACTTTTCAATGAATTCTATGGTCACAAAACTGTATAATTAATCCTTGACGTCTCTGCCATTACATAAAGAAATCAACTGGAATTACATAAAAATTACGCGCACGAAGTACATGCATAAGTTTTTTTTTCATGCAGTAATGCACTTGCTACATGCATGCGTAAAATCGTGTTGGTCACAATATATTTTACAAAGTGACGGCTAATATATTTCCATGCATTTACGTGTCATTCTTTTTTATGGTTCCAAAAGTGCTAGTTTTGAATAGTTAAATAAAATAGTCAAAATAGTGGGAAATAGAACAAGTGTCATTTTATGACTGGATGATTGGGGTAGAAACTAAAGCTTCCAAATATTAAGTCTTTAAAAACAGCTTTCGATTAACATTAAAAAGAGAATCTAAGTCAGCACTTAATAAAAAACCTAATTATAATAATTTTTACATAAAACTTGCATACCCGCCACTTTTTAATGCGAGAAAAGTTAACTGATATTGTTTTTAGATTTATCATGATTTATATATAGATCTATACGATGTGTATGTCTAGATGCTCAGCATGTTTGATATAAGATTTGTCAGGGCATGAGTCTAGTTTGTGTTATATATCAATATATATTTACGTAAATGTATATACATGTGTGTGTGTGTGAGTGCGTGCGTGGGTGTGTGCGTGTGTGTGTGTGCGTGTGTGTGTGCGTGTGTGTGTGCGCGCGTGCAATCACTTAGTAAACACATCCTATTTTTTTAAACTTCAAACTTCTCTGGAACTTTTAGTTCCAGTGATGAAAGATTTACACTATTTCCCACTCTTTTAAATTTGTCCAGCTCCTTTAATTTTTTATTTTTATTTGTCAGTGAATTTTTCATTTTCATTGAAAATAAATGATTAACTTTGAAAGTGATTGACTCTTGATTGACTAAGCCTGCGAATAATTTACGTTCGAGTGGCTCAACTTTTAATGAAAAACACTTAGATGTTCCACCAGTTCAGATCATTCAGCACAGGATTTTGGTTAAATATGATAATTTGAATTCGTTACAGTTCAACTAAATTATTTCAAATTCATCGCAAACCTATGGCATTGACGGACTTCCATTGTTCCTTTGCACCTATGTGTTATTTATAAATGTGAAGTATAATTAGACTGATATTTTTGGCCCGATCTAAATCTATGACTACCGGATCAGTTTGCTCCCTTGTGAGAAGCTGACTAGTTGGAAAGTTATATGTATATATATATATATATATATATATATATATATATATATATATATATATATATATATTTATATATATATATATATACATATATAGATATATATATATATATATATATATATATATATATTTATATATATATATATATATACATATATAGATATATATATATATATATATATATATATATATATATACAGCCTATAATTAATTAATACAAAATACACACGTTATTTTTAGTGTATGACGCATTCCAAAGTAAGTATGAAGTGTTTGTAGTTCTCATATGATGAAATAACAAACATAAAACAATTTTTTGAAACGTTTAAATTATATTCCTGGCACAAAACTTTTTTTTATTTACAAATTTATTATATGTACACATTTAATGTCAAACCCATTACGTATATGAAATTAATAGACACGAGTATGTTATTAACTTCGATATACATACAAATAACTTCTCATACAAAATATTAATAAATTAAATATGGATGGCTAAGTAGATCTTAAATATGATTTTAGTGAATTGAAATTCTGCCGGTAAAATTTTATTTGAAAGTTTTACACAAATACTCGTTAACACATTTTTTTTCAATTTTAAAACACGTGACAAAAAAAATAGGGGGTAAGGACAAGATGATTCGAATTTTAATTAAGAATTTTAAAAGTTAAGATAGCTTAAAGTACGAGATACGTAAATTAAATTTCTATTTCATTTAAAAACATCTATAAAACGATATCCCTTTCGAAGCATGTATACACATTGAAAAAATATAAATTTAGGATATTACAACACAATAATTGAGATCTCCATATGAAAATTTTCTACCAAAATTTCACTCATGTAAGTCTAAAACTTGGAAAATACAAGGCTGTTACAGATAAGAGCACAAGAACATGACAAAACTATAAGAGATCTTTTTGCCATTTGGCTCCTGAACTCTAAATATGAAATAGACTAAAGATCTAGTTATCAAATCTTCTCAATGTTAAAAGATTAACCTGGTGCTAAATACTCTTACACCAAATACTCTTGCGCAGTCTAACTTGCCTCCATTTCGCCAATAGTTCTATAAATCGCCGCAACAAAACCTGAATAGTTTAACAGTATCTTACTAAGAAAGCATTTAATTAAATACATGTTTAAAGATGATCCACATTCACGGACTGCGCCTTAATTATTTAACACGAAATGTAGGCTCAAAGCGCCCGACGAAGACCCAAGTTGTAAAAATACGGTCGTTTCTGCTCAAGCGATGATTGAGTTTTCGTTACGTAATCTATCATTGACGTTGGTAGACTTCTGACGCTAAGAATAATAATTCTCATGTGTAGAGTCTCGTCTAGGAGCAATTTAGAATGATACCTCTAGATTATGTAACAATTACGAATTCGTGTACTTCTGTTCCGGATACTATGTTAAAAATAAGTTACGAAATGTAACTTTGATTCAAGCATTGAAATCATCAATATATAATAATTTTATTACCAAAGCAACATTATGTAACTAGGAGTGTTTTTTTATTCAATGGCTCGGGATTAGTAGTATGTGTGACGCTTATACATGGTGTGACATTTAAAAAACCTTGCCCTCATTTTTTCGAGTTACAGAGGAAGAAATTTAAAGCTGCTATCATTTTTTGTCAAAAAATAATAGCAAAAATGCAAAATATTACGAATTTATATTTATATGCTAATAAATGTACTTCAGAATTAAAAAAAAAATAAGTTTAATGTTAGCTTCATGGAGATTCTTTAAAAAATAAACCAACATAAAATGTAGACTTTGTAAAAAAAATTCAATACATTCTATACATATTATTTATTATAAGAAATTACAAGAGGTATAACTTTTGAGACGAATACAAAAAAGAAGCATTTATTATTTCGGAATGTAATTTATGCCACTCTATGGCATATATTCTGACTGAATTTTCACGAAAAGCAGACACCTGAAGATATAGCGGCAAAAATTTCATTTTTTATTTATATACAGAAAGGTGAGCTATATAAGTCAGTTTGACTTCAAAAAAGGAGAAAATTCTTCATTAGACTATATTTTTCTTGTTTTTTAATTTAGTTTTATTTATGCAACTATCTTTAGAGAAATGAAAATTGTACCCATCTCCATACTCCAATAAAAAAAGTAGAAACATTTAAGAAAAGTTAACTTAAATTATAATTAGTAGAAGTTTTGAAATCGCTTCTTTTAAAATTATCTTTATGTCCCATTTGTTCCACTAATATCATAATGATATTTGGATTTTTGTTTCTAATAACTCTATATGTAAACAACGAACTAATACCAAATTTACAATATCTCGGAAATTTATCAGACTACAGAAAGGCAAAAAATTACCTTTGGCGTGTTTACTGAAAAACACTATTTTATCGAAAATAAAGTAATTTTATGAAATATTTTTTCGAATATTACGAATAAAGTGAATCTGTATTACATTATGTCATATCATAATTAATGAAGTTTATCGTGTTATCGTAAACCACTATCGTAAAACATGATAGGTAAATAAATTTCATTCTCGTTTGATACGTGTCGAAGGTTTTGCGAGGAGATCTTAATAACAGCTACTGGCAATTTCGGTAAGATTGGTAAACTTTATTAAAGTAATGGAAATTAAATATTTTACGGATCATCGTTACATTAATGATGTAGTCATTAAAACCTTATTAATGAGTATACACAAATAAGGGTACATGAAAATATTATGTACCTTTAATTATTTACATGCATATAAATGTGTATGGAAACCTCACATAGTGAATATTAATCGTATTTGGAAGGTTTATTTTATTAAATTTTCTAAATATTACTAGATATACTTTTTGGAGATATTGTGACTTTACTTGACTATATTGAATATACAAAAAAGGAAATAATGAAAACGGATAAGGAAGACGTGAATAAGAAAAGCAAAGACGGAAATTTTAGAAAGATAAGAATAAATTAGATTTAGGAATGTCTGATATATTTTATAGCAAGGGGGTGTAAAAATAAAAAAAACTATCCACAAAATATATTTACGAAGAAATAGATAGAAGTGTTTATCTTTATTGAGGTTAAGATTCTAGGCAAAATATGGAAAACCATTGATGCAAGTAATCAAATACGTAATTAATTACATATTATTAATTTATTTGAAAGATGTATATATAAAGGACCATTCGGAAGGAAAAGAAACTAGAAAAACATTCGTTTGTACTTATTTTCAGCCCGTTTCAAACTGAGCTGCAACATTAAAAAAAACTCCTCTGTCTCGCCCTCAACCTTAACCAAAAGAACAAATTTTTACTAATTGCTCACCTGAAGATGTTGTCATACAACGAAACCTAGATCGTGGTAAAGAATGTAAAAAAATTGAAAAAAAACTACATCACATAGTTTCATTTAGTTGTCAAAAGAGCAAAGTTCTCTTAGCGGTAGCTTGCTCGCAAGATTTAATCTGAGCGAGTCCACCTAACTCTGTTCCCGTGTATATAAATATAGGGGATTAAGGTAACAAAGCTGCATGTTACAAAGGGCCGATCAGTCGGTACTCTCGTACACCCGTACTCTCGTACACGTTTAAGGTAATGTAGTTAAGTAATGTAGTAGCGCACCGTGCGTTACGCGCATAACTAGATTACCTTAATGAGAGTGAACGACGCAAATTAGGTCGTTTTGTCCTGTTAATTCGTGAAAATCGTCAGCGGCTAGCCTCCAGAGGAATTCGACTCGGAATAGTGATTGCCGGTAGCTGACTATTTGTGTTCTAAGTGAAGATGGTGAATAGATGTCTTGATGAAGGCCTAGCGGTTGTATTTTGTTAATTAATTTATCCCCGAGTGGCACTTTATTACTTTTATCAAGTATAAGTGGAATGAAGGCATGCAGATTTGTTTGAAATTTTGCGGATTTTTAAAGCTATTAGAAAAATAGAATATATTTTCTTATATTTGCTTGTTACCATTGAAATTAAAATATTATTAGCTATTCACAGTTTATAAATGATAATTTATGTAATTTCTGGATTGACATAATTTAATTTACAACGTATAATATAAAACTTGAATTACGTGAATTATTACACATTCAGATATTTGTGGATTTAAAATTACTGAGCGGTTTTTTAGAATATTAATATTTCATTTTCAGTATGAAGAGTATTCTGATAATTATTTTTAACCACTCAGTGACATACAGTTTATCATTTTTTACTCTTCTCTTACTACTTTTACTTACTTTTTATGATAACAGCTCACTTCGATCAATTTATTTGTAAGCTGTTTAAACACATTATCTTGTTTATTTTTGCATTTATTTGTTTTATTTAATCAATCCGCTTTTAAATATTTGAATTCTGCTCTTATTCCTTATATCTTTTTGTCATCCTTCTCACAATATCCTTCGAAACTCTGCTTCTTGGAGGTCGTTTACTGTGTTAGGATCAATCATTTACAATAAATACGTGTCTATATTTTTTAAATTTGACATATGTATTTGTTTTTACCTCTACCTTCATTTTTTTAACTGGGTGTTTGGGCTGAATTTAAATAAAATAGCGGATAAATCGACATTTATTTCTGCATATTCAAACAAAATATCGTTGTAGTTATTTACGCGCAATATTAAGAAATACAATTTTTGAAGCTAAATTTCAAAAGAAATTAATGAAAGTATCATTAGAGTTTTGCGTAGTACAGATAAAGAAATATTTTGATGACTTTCACATAAGCATTTAATAGAATAACTAAGCCGGTCTTGAGATTAAGTTATATATTTTTGTTAAAAATTAAACTTGGAAGGTAATGATAATAACTGGAATGGAGTCTTTCTAAAAATAAAATAAATAAATATAAAATAGTATAAAAATCCATCAAAAAGTTCTGTTAAAAAGGGATTTATAAATTGTTTTATTGTTAACTTATTTAGTCACGACAAAATTAATATCTGTATCTTTGGTTACTCGGGTACTTCAAAGTTACAATCGAACCTGTTTTATTATTAGTTTCTTTTACCATTATCTTTTTTAGATTCCATAGTTTTTAGATTAATTAACTTTGGTTTGTTATCCATAAAAAATTTTGGGTTTCGCCACGTTTGAGTAGTCATGAATCAATACTAATATCAACTTTATAAGGTCAGATTGGTTGGTAGAAAATGCATTAAATCAGTTATTAGCGAATGAAATATTTGATATTATTAAGTTGCAAATATTTTAAAATAACTTCCCGGAACGCACGAAATATTTAAATGAATAACTATTGAATATTTCCTTGAAATATATTTACCACTGTAAAAAAAGGGTCATCTTTAAAAGGTTAATATTTTGTAGGCTTTACCCAATTACCTTCGTCGCCAGTCAAATACTACTTTAAATATATACGGGTATTCAAGACTTGCTCATGATTTTTCAATATTTACACAATGATGCCTTGGAATTGGAAGCAAAAAAGGATATCTGCAAATAATTATGGTGCTAAAAATTAGCACCTCGGTTTACATAAATACGAATCTTGTATACACAAGTGGGAATGCTTATTTTAGATGTTTCAAATAACGGCACATTTTACGGAATATCTTCGCGCAAAATGTACAAGTATATATTTGATAAACAATATGAAAACACTCATATTGTTTATTAAACACAAGTGCCACGTTTTGCGGAAACAAATCTACATACTAATATAACTGACTACATAATTGTACGTACAATATGAAACTTTTGCGACACATGAAATATTGAGCGTTTCTCGACAATTGAAAAATAATGAGCGTTGTTTGTTGAAAATTCTATTTTTTTCTAGAATGTAATAGAACTACCTAGAGTGCAACAAAGTGCGAAGTGCTAAATTGTTAGTGAATAAAGCGTTAAAGTTCATATACAAATGTGTGCGATTCTGAACGACAATTTTGAGGTAAATTCGAATTACTATCGTTAAGAAATGTGATAAATTGGATGCATCGTCTTATACGACTTTTTTCTAATATAATGTATTTTGGAGAGATCAATGTCATTTTATATGTTCGTTGTACGTATGTGACTCGAAATGGCTTCATTTTAATAATTTAAAATTTGACCGATGATGAAGTGATGAAATAACTCTAATGACATTATGTTTGTACAAGAAGACCGCTTAATTTTATAATTTTAAAAGGTGACCTTTGGCTACAGGAATCAGTAAACAATTTTTATAAGACTTTTTGTAACTCAAACAAATACATGTTTCAGACAAATGTACATTTGTCTGAGTTATGAGTATCTGAGATGAATTAGTTTAAGAAATACATGTTAATACTCTGTTTTCAGATAACACCATATTGATACCTCGTGAAAACCATCGCGTCGGACGATTCGGATTACACCTCGTTTTTCTCATATGAATGCTATTAGATAAACAAAATAAAATCTTCAATTAATTTATATATATATATATATATATATATACATCCAAAATCACCTAGTCTGCTTATTATAATAGGTAAATAGTATAACATCAAATACAAATAATAATTAAAGCTTTTTAAAAGCAAGCGTGAAAATACTGGTTTCAATGACATTTAAGCCAAAATTAATTATATTGTCACATTATAGCGTACGAGCGTACGATATTAGTTTATTACTGGCCAGTTTCTGAGGATAATAAATAGCCTTCCCATAGTTCATTAAAATTGTCGGTTTGATAAACCACAAATAACGTTTCTGAGCACTATTTCATTATAGTGGGTCTGAGAGACCAACGCGGGAGTATACAAAGATTAAACAAAATAAAGTTAAAAAATTAGTTCAAAGTAAAAAAGCAGTTCAAAGTTATTTCATACTAAAAAATGAAAGATAATAACGTTACCGATATTATGAATTTCCACTTATTTTTGGACACTTTTTTCATACTTTTGGTAACTTTTTACTACACAAATCGACACTATATTGTTGGCGGTAACCGGAAAAATATATTTAAACGCTTTGCGCTCAAGCCGGTACACAAATTAAACAAAGCAGAGTCAAATTTGGCATTTTGAGTCCATTGAGCCGGCCACAGTTGAATGCAGCTGGCGCCATATCTAGTGATTTATGTCGATGGTTATCACAGTTCATATTTTCCTTTGTCTATTCATATTTCTCAAATTACATTCCTTCTTATTGAAGCGATGAGTTTTGTTCTGTTAACGTTAATAGGAATTTCTATCATAGACCACTCTCTGTTGGACGTACAGAAACTATTTTAATCACATTGAAATTAAAACGAAAATAAAATATTTGCTCTGATTGTATTTAACACGTGAAACTTTTAAATTTCAGATGCATTGTTTATTTAATCGGAGAGCCTTTGATAGAAGAACGTATGAACACATACGAATAAATACAGTTCGTTTTTACATTATATATATGGAGTTCTGATTATTGCTATTCAAATTCCGTACACTACAGGTTGTTTTCCGTACAGTGAACCGTTGTTCACTTCGTTAGTTATACGACATCCATTCACATTCAACCGCATGAAGCATCTCCATTGAACCAATCCGCCCGTCCACGAATAGGTTACTTGGTGTTGCGGTGACATCTTTTGTAGCTGACAAAGAAAATTGTAAAACAATATCGCCGGGAGTTTTCCCACTTCAATGCATGAGTGGGACAAACGTTATTTAATATTTCCCGTGGGACCTGACACATTGGCGCGGCTTCTCACACGCATCTGGTAATGTATTCGCCGCTTCGCAACATTTGCCGGTATTCGAATATGTGGGCGCAAGTCGGGTACCTAACCTGTCACTGAAAAAATTACCTCAGCTGTATAATAGCACGTACTTTTTGTAATATAGACCATGTGATCACCGTAGGGTTAAGCTTCAACACGTATCGGCATAGCTATACGATGGTTGGTTTTGAACTTATCTGTTTCAGTAGATTGTGAATATAATTTCTATCACATTTGTTATCACAGTGGGATATTGGATGTTTTTATTATATGAGAAACGCATCGATGGTTGGGCTCTTCTTCTGCAGCATCCAAAATCGTAGTTTATGTAATGATAGTTATGAATCCTTTAAAATAAATAAAATATTTTTTCCTGCATTATCTTCTCTACACGCAACCATTTACGTTATTTTAGTTAATTTACGAGCGTTAAAAATGTCCAGGAAACTTTATAAGATTCCCAATATCTACTCCTAACCAGAACTTTTTGGCACCAGAAAAAATGTAAATTTGATTTAATTTATAGCAGCGGTTTTTGTGGACATTACTATACCTGAATTGAGATTGTATTAGCATATACGTATAAGTAATTAGAAGTGCACTTCAACATATTTAGTTAATATAAAACAAAGTGAAATATTTTTAATAATTTGTTGCTATTTTCCATCTTTCTTTTTATTTCTGGCAGCTTTTTGAGAAAGTCAAGTTGTTATATACTACATAATTATAAATCTTCAAATTTTATCTGCTGTGGTGTGGGAAGGAGGGTTTTCTGGAAGTTTATAGAATAAATATAAATACATTGCTAAATCATTAAATATTCCTACAAAATAAAATCAATACTGCCATCCAATAAAGAATTATAAAACTATGATTATAATTCTTGCTCATGAAAAAAGCAAGTAAGTCAGGCATTAAATTGTACAATTACTCAATAATAATGTGTTAATTAACTACTTAATTCTCATAGTGTCATGATTTCTGTTGCAGTCTTTATTGCATGCATACATATTTCTCACTTGGTGCCCTATTATTGTACTATTTGCATCGATATAGAAGACGATAAAGTAACAACCGCGACAGTAGAATAAAATAAATGCTGTCCGACATCCGCTTATTTGAAAGCCATGCATATTGTAAAGAAACTGTGTGCCATGATTGGAGGTTAGTGATAAAATTTCAACAGCATAGATGTACTATGTTACATAGAGAACACTATGTTACATATAGTGCTACGTAAATAACTATACACATTTAATTATTTTTAGTTTCGTACATTATGTTTATGAATGTAATGATGTCACTTGTATCGTATCCCTCTTATACCTCTTGTCTTCATATCCAGTAATCGATTCAAATATCTGTTAAATCTCTCTAGATAATAGACTCGTGTTACACGGCGGTATTGGGGGCACAAAAAGTCGATGGTTGTAGTTCGGATAGCGTTTAAATCGATTTTGCGGCCTCATGTACGGCTTCTTTTTTTCTCGTTTTCACTTTGTCAGTGTACTTGTGTGCATTTTAAAATTCCCGGTCCCTCCGGAAAAATTCAGTTCATCTGTCTCTATGATGTTCGCCGTCGGATTTTCTAGATAATTTTGTAAGACGTGAAGATTTTTAACGAAATTAGTAAATATTTTATATCATGTATAATTTATCCGTAATACAAAAAAAATAAAAAAAGGTGCAGCGCACCGTAAAATGAAAAACAGTGTTGTGAATTTTCCGCGATGATACTATCTAACTTAAATTTTCACGATAATGATGCTTTATACAGTATTCGTTTTTGTTAACGGTATTGTTTATTCATATTTCTTTGCGTTCCTTTTGAAACTACCCATCATCAGATAAAAATTACTTTTATCTCATCTTGGAAAATGTTTGTGTAGCAAAATTAACTTTGATCAACATAAAAATTGACTATGATTTAGTTTGAACTTTATGTTTAGTTACAGAAATAGTCTCGATTTTCGTCGATGTTTTTAGATTCCTATTTATCAGTTTCTTGCCCAATAATTGAACGTAAAGTTTCTCAGCGAACGTTTAACCAAAAACGTGCGTTTGGTCTTAATCGGAACCTTAAGCATTATTTCAACCTTTTAACCTTTGTTAAACTGATAATGTTTAACAATAACCTGATTTCAGATAAAGATATAGACACGTAAAGAAAAAAATACATGTAGATAGGAGTCCTTTAGAAAATTTTCAAAACAGAAAAGGGGAGTTCATGTCGGTTTAACAGTTTTCACGTGACATTCGAATACATGGACGAATATTCAAACGAACAAACATTCTGAAAAACATAATTATATTTGTATTGTTTATTTTATGTTTTAATTTTTTTGAAGAATCATATGTGGCAAATTCCACCAATTTTTTTTAAATGCCTCGATAAGCGGACTAATATTTGTATAAGTTTTTTAATACTAGATTACTAGCAGAAATCTCTACGAGATTACTACTAATATTTTATATTTCCTAATAATACAAACATTTTATTTGTGTGCAGCAGCCATCAGAATGGGAAATGCGTTTTTCTAATATGCTTTTCACATAAAGAATGACAGAGTTTAAAAAAATAAGTTTAAAATATGATTTATACTCAAGGGTTGCTTTGGAAAGTTCTCTTTAATTTGATGTTTGCTTTAAAACTTGAAACAAAAACCTACTATGTTAATAGAATGTTCCACTTTCCAGTTAAAAAAAATGCATTTTTAAATATTTAAGAACCGAATGAAAATCAACGAATATTTGGCAGCGTAAATATTAATATTAATATAAAAGCGCCTATAAATTTTAATATTTATTGTGACCATAAATTCATGTAATGACATTTCTTTAAAGCAAAGCATAAATTATGTTTGTATGGTAATTATGTTCGCCGAGCGACTTCCTTCGCCCCGACTTACTTCCTGCTTTTAACCTGAATAATAAACGCGAGTCAGAGTATCCTGCAGCTATTTTATCGCAAAAGATAAATTTCCATTTTTAATTTCTTGGAAAATACAAGCAAATAATCCTATTTCCTTATTCAGTTAGCTTTTGTCCATTTTTCGGAGGTAATATATATGCAAGTTAGAAGTTTTCGAGATTCTCACTTACTTCGTACAAAACATGACAGATTTTATCAATAATTTTTCAGGTTTTGAATGTCCTTTATAAGATGCGCGTCCGTATGAAAATATTTGATACTGAATATAAGGCAATAATTTAAGTTAATGTTTTCGTTAACGCATCGAATATAAAAATGTTTCAAGAAATAACATAAAATTTGAACTTTGTGATAAAAACAACATATGAAATAATGCTGCAAAATTTAAATTAAATAAATGTGCATACATTAATTTAAATTTGGCTAATATTGTAGTTAAGTTATAAATTAGGCTACAGCCCGCAGAAATAAAAAGAAATACACAAGCAGTATTATGATGTCTCTTCAGCAGTGTGCGTCGCTCGTTTACTCAAAAAGAGTTCGTATCAGCATGAAGTAAGACACGGATCGCCGACAAACCTGAAACATATATTTATACAAGCGTATATTATAAAAGTGAATGTAAAAATACGTTTAACATGTTTAGCAATATGAGTCTAGGTTAGGACCACTAAGTCAAAAAATTGTTGCCAGTTAATTTTAAGTGCTACACAGATTTATAATATCAAGAAGCAAATGACATATAATTACATCAAAACAGTAACCAAAAGACGAAGTCTATCAAAACACACTACTAAATATATTTAGGGGCGTGTCTTAATGCAGTGATGCTTCAATGTCGTTATATATAATATATTTAGGGGCGTGTCTTAATGCAATGGTGCTTCAATGTCATTTATATATAATAGTCATAAACCTTATAACCACTGAACGTGACATTTTTGGGAAACCCCGCTAGCAATACGCAGGTAAAATCCGACATGCGCGCTATCTTCAAAAAGTCGAATATATCAGTTACATATAGGCACAGATATTAAAAATCTGTGCATATGTCAAATTATGCAATTAATTGGTGCAGAAGTGGGAGTGTGATATCAAATTTAAAAAAAGGCAATGTAACATTTCATTTGTGAACATGTAACATTTATATTTTCTCATTTAATTCAAAATGTATAGTTATAATCCATAAATGATTTGTAATAGTATGTGACATGACTTTTTAAAATATTGGTGAGGGATATAATGTAAGCGCCGATTTTTATCGTTAAATATAATCGCTGATATCATTATTACTCGTCAATCTATGTATTAATTTGTTATGTTATTTATTGTATTTTTCATGTCTCTTATTTATTCTCTACTAAAATTTTCCATTAATGTTTTATTTTATAGTTCACATTTTTTTTATGAAAACATAATTGAAAAATGCTTTTGACATAAAGAAGTATGCCTTGTATATAAATATTGTATAAAACTTTGACTTTGATTAATGAAAACACCTGAATGACACCGATGTTAAAATATAACTTTAAACGATCATATTTTAAAGAATGTGGATCTTAAGTATGGCAAATCTATTAATTATCTACTCCGCAATACGGATAATGTCAAGAACTTTTATTTCTTTAATAATTAAGTTCAACAGTAGGTTTATATTTACAGATACATATTAAAAAAAATTATATTTTATGTTATGCCGATCTTATGTTATGAACTTAGATAAATGTACTCAAGTAATTTCAATTCCTCTCTTTTTCTATTATCCACTAAGTGACTTTTTTTATTTTCAATTATATTTGCGTGGCTTAATTTTATCTGTACATTATACGAATTTTATCTTTACAATATATATATATACATATATATATATATATATATATATATATATATATATATATATATATATATATAATTACATAAAAGGCATCATTGTGCCCATTCTTATAATTTTGGTTGTTCATGCAAGTCCTGGTCATTTTAAAGTTATTAAAGAATTAATAAAACATGAAAAATGGTCATTCTTACTATGTACAGAATGTATTCAAGTACATTAAAATTGTTATTAAGATCAGTTCGATAAACTTTAAAAAAAAGTACACGTTACAGAGAATCATTTTTGATAATACGATAGTAGCTCAGTAATTAAATACTATCGAACAATGTTTAACGATATTGTCACAGCCGTGTCAATTTTGATTTAAAGCATATGTCATTGGGCTTTTTTAACCTATTATCATGAAACGTGTGCACGGCGTTAGCCAGTGAGAAGCGAGTACGATCCCCTCCCCAAAGTTTTGACACTGTTTCATAATGAATAAGTTTAGTTACTCATCCAGTGTTTATTAGGTCCACGATATTAATAAAGTGGAACTGAAAATTTTTGTCTCTTTATTAATGTTTATTTAAAATCGGTAGAAATTTATTTTATGATATTTGATTATTAAAACAAAAAAGGATAAATACCAGTACAATATAACATGACGTTGTGTTGCCTACTTTAGTTTTCTTACCCTTTTAATGATATATTACGTTGGAGTAATACTGGACAATTGCTTCTGCTAAAACTAAAACAGAGTTCGCGTAGTGTTCAACATTTTTGATTTTAAATATTTTATAACAGTCATTTATCTTTAAATGGGTGCCAAAACTTATTTATGTATATATATATATATATATATATATATATATATAATATATATATATATATATATATATATATATAAGGGTAATTCATAAAATTCAAGTTTGTATTGTTTTAACTCTCAACCCATAATATCATTCTATCTACCAAAATAATAATTTGTCTTAAATTTCGGATTTTTTAAATAATATTTAAGGGTCGCTACCGCCTATAATATTTTTAATAATTACCTTAAAATTTGCACTTATTGCAATGTTGACTATGGTTTATTTATACAACTTTGATGACGGTATTTAGTTGCTAACGTAAACAGTTATTTCTTTACTCACTTCGTCGGCACCTCAGTGCTCGCTGTAGATACCCACAATTTAGTTAATATAAACAACCCATTGCTCTTTTATACACTTTCCCAGTGACGCCATCGTTGCGAGTCAAAGTGATTGTGTTTGATTGTAAAAGTGATTACTTTAGCTTTATTCTCGTATTTGTATTTCTAAAATGACATCGAATATTACAAAAACGCGAAAAAAGACTGAAATATGGTTAATTGGACAATCTCGTTCCGAATTGGTGTAAACAAAATTACCGTCAGTGAAAGAAGTGATGTGTTTATTTTTTCATTTTTCAACGTAATGGACAACACAAATAGAGAATCGGCGTCATTAACAGCAAGTGATGTGATGACAGCAAGTGATGTGATGGCACTATAGTAAAAAGCAATTATTCCTACCAAAGAAAAACAACATGTTATCACAAAAATACGTAATATTTCAAAGAATAAAGGAAAATAAAGCAAAACGTTCAGCAGCAATAAAAGAAAAAGAAAACAAATGGGAATCAAATTTAAATGATTTGTTTGAAATTGCTCACTCAAATGCCCTTAATATGATAACTATTGAAGAAGATAAGCAATTTCTTTTAAAACAAAGAGAAATGAGTGTCCAGGAAAAATTAGTAATATCCATTTATGGAATCTATGCGAAAAAAACTTAAAAAACATTTACAAAAAGAAACTAAATTGCAAAAGATGATAGAAAAGGAAAAAGGAGCAATGAAGAAATTAACTGAGAAATGTGATTTACTATCTTCTTCAGCTTCTTCTGCAGGGAATGAAAGTGTTAGATATATAAGTCAAAGTCATCCTATATCTCCTCAGCCAGAGCCCTCTTCAAGCAATGGTTTTATTACACCACAGAAACGAGACCGAAAAAGAATTTTAAATTCGAGTTTAGCCACTACTCTTGATGTTGCTAAGTTGACTGACCGAAAAACAACTGTTGTATTGACTTCTACGCTCAAACGTCTGGGCTGTGACGTATCACAATATAACGTTAGCTATTCTTCTATACGTCGCCAAATAATGGGTATTAGGCCACAAATAAACCAAAAAGACTTCAAAATCGCAATGTCCGAACTATCTACATGGAATTGCGTATCATCGCTTTTGCTGATAATCAACTGGAATAATTTCAGCCTCGTGACGATTACAAAGAGCCCCTTCATTTAATAATTATTTTTTGGGAGGGTTTCCTGAAAGCAAATAATTTTTTTATTCAAAATATACCCTTTATTAGTCTATTACATATTGTGAGTACACTAAAAGTAAAGGTTTTAAACTTATGTTATAAATTAATGATAATGACATTGATATTTATGATATATATATATATATATATATATATATATATATATATATTTATATATATATATATATATATATATATATATATATAAAATTATTTAATGATATTGATATTTATATTTATATACAGTGTTACCTATTTTATGCATTCTAAGACAATCGTACTTAAGGAGTAAACTCCAGTACGTCGGAGCTGACACGCACAATTTTTTTTATTTCTAAATTTTATTTTATATAATTTTATTTTATAAAAAGTATCTCATTCAAAGCCCCTGCTGGAATGCACCGTGCGCGATGGATGGTAAAAGTTATATACGCACTTAAAATGTTTTTGTTTAAGCATCAGCTTAAAATTACAATTAAGCAAGCTAAGGGAGTTACATATATTTGTATATTTATTGTAGTTGTTTACGCAAAATACTGGTTTACAGCGCCAGTGGCTCATATGGCCTCAGTGAATGACTTACAGATATTAAAAAGTTGGTTGATATCAAAAAATATAACACAGTTGTAGCCAATGTCGCCATCAAAAAAATGTTGGGTCACCTTTGGTATCTTTTCGAAGAGCTAATTGCTTTAGCTTTTTCTTGATAAGCGAGTTTCTATCGAAACAAAACGTAATATGATTTTGGCTCTGAAAATTGAAGGAACGGAAAACATTCCGAAAAAGACATCCATGGAATATGATGCAATCGTAAACAGAAACATCGAAGATTTCATATCAACAAACACTAACATTTCTTGCGAGTTCATTCAGAAAGATCCTGAGCTATGAGAAGAGGAAGAAAGCTTCAAATCGGCTAAAGAAATAGTACAACATATGAGAGTCCTTAACGATATAGCTGAGAAGGGTGTTGCATTGATAGAAGAGTACAATAAATTACATACTAATGAGGATGAGCAGAAGCAATACTTGATGTTGTTAGTTAAGAATTATAGGCAGAAAAATCCAAATTGTAATAAGGCAAATCTACTATAATTTTTTTTTCTTTTTACGTAATAATTTAGAGGAACGATAGTTATTGTTATTTAGTATAATATTTTCGCTAAACCTATGCGTAACACTCATTTCTGGTATTAATAAACTCTTAAAGTAAAATGCTTTTTTTTTGAATTTCGAAAGTGGGTAGCGACACTTAAATATAAATTTTTAAACAAAATAAAAATCCTGATATGTTTTCTAGTGGAATAGATAAAATTAAGGGGTGGAGAGTGAAGAAAATGTAAAAAAAAACATTTTCCGGTTTTTTATGAATCACCCTAATATATATATATATATATATATATATATATATATATATATATATATATATAAATATATATATTTATAGTCAATGTTTATCGGGTCACCACAAATTGAAGAATCTAGACTAAAGAATACACAAACAGTAATAAGGTTTCTTTCCTTAAAATTTACCGTTTGGATCGTTATAATATATTATAAATATTACTTGTTAGGGAAAATTCATCTTAACTTTTATCAAAATGTTTTGACCAAGTAGACTATGTTACTTTAGTCCTCAATTTTTAGCTGCATCTGTTTTAACCAATTTTATTTAATGTTTCATTCTTTTAATATCTATTATTAAGAATGGATAGTCGATTTATTTAGGAAATAAATATTATACAAAAAATGCTTCGGTATATTCTTCCATATGGTATGTGTACATTTACTGAATTTGCTTACCTGAATGAATCTACTGTCCAAAAACTTTAAATTAGGTAACATAATAGGAAACTTGAAAACGGTTTTAAAATATAAATGGCTTATCTGATAATAAATCCTTATATTTCCGTAAGAATGAGAAACCTGAAAAGTAATAATCGGGACAAATTTGAACTATCTTAAAATCCAAATCAACCTTTCAATATTCAGTTAAACAAACGTAAAATAAAAATAAATCGTCACGGTTCTCTTATAGTGAGCTATTTAGGAAATTTGAATATCATTTTTCAATGATAATGTATCGTACACAACCTACCCTTTCCTGAGTTATACGTATTTCGTTTAACAAAACTAAAGGCCGAGTTTCCTTACATCTTCTCAAATAGCAATCGATAGTATAAAATTAACAATAAAATTTTAAAAAATCGATAACGTTTTAAATTATAAAGGTTTACAGAATAATAAAATATATTTCACAATAAATAATGAGAAAATTTCAAATTGAAGCAATCAATATCATATTTTAAGTACCCGTAAATTGCAATATCTGACAAATTCCTGTACGAAGCTCTATCACACATATAGTCTTGATTGATATTACCCACTTTTTTCGAATCATTTTTGAATAGTTAATTTATGTATATTTAGAAATTACAAATAATTAACATATTTAACGACAAAATCAACTTAATTACTATATTCGAATTGAAGAAGTTAAATATTTAGTTTCGTAGCATTCCTTTCGAACATTATAAATACTTCCATCGCTACACGATATGGAAATTTAAAGCAAAAGTCGCCGTTTTCTCTAGGATGATAAAATATTTGTTGTAGAGTACTTTTAAAACATTGTTATAGTACTGAATGTCTTTTATATCCTTTATATTGCCGATGAATGAACTTAGTTGTTTTTTTTTAAATTCATACCAATTAATTAAAGTTCAATTTATCTTTAAATGAATCTCACATATTTACTACTTCATTAGTCCATGAAGTTAAATTTGCCCACTGTTTTGTTCGAAATTATGGATGAAATAATATGACGCTTTTATCACCAATTTCATCCTTAATCCAGGTATGTCACAAGAACTAGTCTGATAGAAATTATATTTTGTTTGCATTTTCGTTTGAAATTCAAGATTAATGAATGTTGGAAATAGAATATGTTAAATAAGAAATTGTAAACTTTTTAAAAAATTACTACTATAAATAAAAAAACCTGTAGCTCTACACTTGGGGATTGAAAATTACCTTAGATTTTTTACGTTAATTAATACACAGATTCTACATCATTTTAACCTCTCTCCAATGATTTTATATTTTTATATAGGAGGAACTAAACTAATAACCATAAATGACTAGTTAAAGAGAGGTAACTATGTAGCAGCTATTTGGGTCTGATTCAAATTAAAAAGGGAGACAGGAGAAATCAACAATTAACAGCAACAATTGCCTTAAATAGGTTAAATTAAGAAAATTGTTACATCTGTTGCACATCGGTGGTATATCAAGTGATGGTATTACGGGTAGATAAACATACCGCAGCAAAAGTGAGCATGGACAGATCAAAGAATCCGCAGCCGGAGATGCGGAGCGGTTGCTGTGCATGCTGAATGATGAGGACTACGGGCACACCCAGCACTTTCATTCTATTCACCCACGCACTGTGATATGCAGCGTCGCCTAGCTTCATACTCTGAAATCAAATAGATATTTTTATATATTGCTATATGGATATCATTTACAACGTATAGTATTGACCACAAGTAAGGTCATATTGCTTAAGGATCGTACATTGAGGATTGTGACAGTCAGATCAAGTAACAGAGGGTAGATGGAGGAGATGCTATTTGATCTAACCTTGTACTTTTATTGCACGATTAAGTTTTTAGTACTTTTGGGTTACGGTTAAAAGATTGTAATATGCAAGGCACTTAAATCTTAACTACACGGTGAAAAGCAGATGAAAAAAAATCAGGATGCCATTTTTAACATTTATTTCTGTGATATTAATCGGAAAACCAGCGGTACTAAAACTTGAAGCCACAGTAATTTTAATCCAGCTCTCTTTGTAGCTGCGTTAAAAGGCACAACAACATATGAAGAAAGCAATAAAATAATAAAACTTCAATAAATAACGTTTATTTTTAACAGTACTTACACATAAATGGCTATTTTATAATAGTTAACGTATTTTACATGCAACATATACATTTCGGTCTATGTATAACTTGCGTAGTATATGGTATAACAAATAGCCGCAAGGTCCTCAGTAGAATTTTTAGGTGTAAATAAATTAATTTCATGAATAAAAAGGAAGGTACAGTTTTAATTTTCTTCCTGCTCCCAATTAATCATAGTTACATAGCTTTATATATGCAATAAAATAAATCAATCATTAGGATTTTTAAAATGGTACATGTCATAATTTAAGACTGCATTTGATATAATAGGACCAACCTCTTATTTAAACATTAGAAAGTATTACATGTAATACATTTTTTTTGGCTGGTATAGGTAGGATAAGAACCTATTCTCTTTTAGTCCCCGTTTGATTGTTTTTTCCAATAGTCTATATGAACTATAAAACTGGTGGTTAATAATTTTGCTAGGGTGTGACTATTTCTGTGATTTTGGAAAATTCAGCGACATATAGAGTACTTTGAAATATTTTTTTTCTTCCGAATCCTTTCCACAGCTCTTGCATTAGTAGATCATTTGAATTACAATAGTACTAATTACAATAAAAATGGGCAAAAACTTCACGTAAAATATTACGCTAATAATGTGGAAGCTAAATTATGCAAGAACTGAACAATCGTGTTTTTTGAAACCATCAATTATACAGAAGGAAATAAAGAAATTTGGAATAGCGACTAACATCGAGCATACTGTGTGAACGAGCAGAATATGTGGTAAAATTTTAGTTAGTGCTTGTGATTCACAAAACGGAGATTGCCTCTTGATCAGAATACAAATATTTTTAAATATAAAACTATACAAAAACAAGCTAATTATTATGAACCGAGATTGTACGATGCGTATTTTCCCAGGTGGAAGCAGGTTCCATATGTATGTTGGGTTGCCTACTTTTGTGACCACATTTACTCTGTATGCGGATTCTAATATGAAGATCACGTGTACGTTTGCCAAATCGAATTCAGAATAAACGGCGGCATATGCTTAATATCTAAAAAAATACTTAAATAACTACATAAATGAAATTAAAAGTGATCGAAATGAAATCACGTGATTTTGCAAAATTAGAGGAGCATACTAGAAATGAGTAAATATCAATTTAAAAAAAATGTTGGTCAAGTCAGATGATGTAATGAACAAAACTTTGTACTAATTGTTATAAAAATTAACTCACCGCCTCCCTCAACATCTCACCAGAGTCACAATTGACGTATTGCTGTGCGTACACCGTCGCGAGGAAAGTAGCTATTTTCCCGTAACCCACAAGAGGCATGGTTAACTAGAACAGAGCGTCAAATAGATATCAAATTTATTTTGTTTTAAATTATCTTTAATATATTTTGGTGAAATCAATAGGAGGACCACACCACCACAATTTTCAGGTGTATTTATAATACACTCCTTTGAAATAAAAAAAAACTGGAACCTAATGGTATTCTTTACAGCTATGGAAATCTGAAAAAAAGAGATATTATATTTATTCGTAAAATGAATAATATTTGTCTGTGTATTAAAAATACTGGCAAGTAAGATAAAATATTGTAAATTTTAAATGTTTAAATTTATCCTAAATTGAATTACGATTGTAGTATAAAATATTATTACATTATGTGATTAAATGTTGTGTTGTCTACTTACGAGTAGTTCTTTAAATAATTTTAATTATTGATATCGCTGTTAAATTGTTTATGTTTGTTTTGTGGACTAATTTTATAACTTACAATGGCAGGCATAACAATATCCTCTGATAATATAGTGTCCATTCTTGAAGAGGGCTATATTCAATATAACGTTTCGCAATGGTTACTTGTAAGTTGTTGGCTGGAAAATATTTCAAGAGAGCAATTCATTCAAATAAAGACCAGAATCGGGAGCAAAAAGATGTACTAAACCCAGTTATTACCGATATATTTTGATCTAAGATTGACGAAATCGGAAATATATCAACAGCCACAGACTGGATAGGGATCCTAAATTGCTCCGTGGGCACCGTATTTCAAAGTCGAGGTTTGCCCAAAATTTTGTGGCCTAGACTTATGTGGAGCCAATAGGGTTTTACTTTTGTTAAGAAGCTATAATCTCTTTTTGGTGGGGAATGACGTGGCAAAACACTTAAATAATCGGGAAAAAGTTAGGTAAACTTATGTTTCGAAGATATTATGGTAGAGGTTCTGTTAAGTTTTGGGCATGCATAAATTCTGAAGATCGTACGCAATTAGTTTTTGTTAAAAATAGCCCTCTGAATGCACGGAATACATCAGGAAAATCTTAATTCTTCATACACAACTAGAATTAGCCCTTATCCTAGCTGTTTCTATCTTCATGAATATAATGACGACAATGCTTGAACACATGAGTGAGCAAAGTAAACGTTTACTTTATTGAGGTACAGATTCGCCGTTTAAATTGGCTGGCACGAAATCCCGACCTCAATGATGTGAATCATTCTAAAATGGCATCTTAAAGTTGTACATCCATCTCCACGGTACATCCGAGAGCTAAAAACAGTTATTACGTCCGATTTGGGGTTTATTCCCGTAGAAATAATTTGAAACGTCATCCAGGGTAAACTGCGAAGGACCGCAACGTTTATTTCAGCAAAGAGAGGCTACACTCGATACTATTTTTTTTTCCTTTTATAGCTTTTGTTATATGAAAGAATTTACCAGTTGAAGACCTCTTTTTTTAAAACGACAGTTGTGAAAGCAATACAAAAAAAGTAATTACAAAAGTTGAATTTAAGGGCCAAAATTTGTTTACCCTTAATAAATAATATATATTTAATTTTGTTGAAAGAACTTTAAATTTTTTTGTTTGCACCATACTAAAAAAATAGTAAATGCCCTTTCTTGAGTGGATATATATATATATATATATATATATATATATATATATATATATATATATGAAAATCGTAAATTTGTTACGATAATTAAATACGATTGTTCATTTCTTACAATTTTGAATGCCGCTTGTATTCTAAATTTCTTGCATCAAATAAAATTTAACGTTTGAGGTAGATTATGTGTTATTATATAATTGTTTCTAACGGCTGTAAAATCTTTTAAAATAGTAAAAAAACTAAACAAATTGCAGCTTTCTTACAAAACTAAGCCACATCTAATATAAGAATGTTTGTTAAAGGTTTAAATTTTCAATTCGAATTCAGGCGTTTACGCGTTAGAGAAATATGAAAGTAGAGATTAAAATAGTGTTCCTTCCTTCTTATTACAACAGTTATTTTAATGAGCGTGTTGAACATGCGAAAAAACTTTATATCATAATTCTGCTATATCTTTATTCATCTTCTTAAACACTGGTGTAACAGTGGTTTATTGTCGTAATCGATAAATCGTTTCAATAAAATATATAACAAGTAATAAACTAAATATAATAATGTTATAAATGTAAACTTACAAAGATCAGTTGGGCGCCCATTACGCAAATGACGAATACATCTGCTATGAATTGCATCAAAACACTTACGCTAAACATATCTTGCAAATCAGCAATAATAAGCGAAACTGTAAAAATAGATTAATAATTCAATACAAAAAACATTATTTTATATAATAATAATTCAATATATAAAATATCAATTCCTGTGTAAATATTAAAAGAAAAATCAATAATTTAGAAAATAACAAAAATACTGTTATAAGGATATATGAATTAATGCTTACAAAGACCAAGACGAATAATGAAGACAATTTAATTCATCAAATCGATGAATCAAGTGAAAGTATATTATATAAATAAAAAAATAAGAGGAACGAATCAAATTTAAACCAAGTTTCCTTTCCAAATTTAAAACAATATCACTTAATTTTCATTCTGACATTATCGTGCATTGATATGACTAAGCTGTTAGTAATACCTTTTAGATGACGTTACAAAAATGGAAACAATTTTACATATCGTTTAATTCGTTTTGATATTTTATACCACTCCCAAAAAATTCAATAGAATTTTATAGCTTTACGTACCCACGTAACTCATTATGCCTCCGTATAATTTTACTAATTTTTTTTTTCAACTCATCATCTGAACAATCATCTTCACTGTTCACATTTAAAATTTCGTCTGCCAGGTTCTGAAACCGTGTGCTGGTATAAATAACGTAATAGTTCATCGTCAAAACCAGATTCGCCACAAAAATTACTCTCAGTGTTATATCGAAAGCCAACACGACAAACACAAACTCGAAAACATAAGGCACGTGAACGTCGAAAAAATATTCGACGGTTAGTGGAAAATTCTTTTCGGCGTAATCTCTGCCCATATTATACATGAAAGGGTCCACGACATATATATAAACCACTGCCAATTTTATATAGCACACAATTCTGTGGAATGCGAGCCTCGATTCGCATCTCTGATGTGTCTGACGATCCTCATCGGTACTTATCCAAATATCATTGGCGAACATGTAAAATGCTTTTTTATATTTCTTGTAGGAGGATAAAATGACACAAATCACAACCGTTGTACGCAACCCGTAGATAAAGGACGCAAGCCCTGTGAACATGTCAAAATCACCCCACACAGATCGAATGAAGAGTAGCTCGCCGGGAGAAGTGAACATCTGGCAAGTGAGAAATATCAGGATCATAGTTAGATTGTAGGTATCGGAGGAGACGGGATTGTAGCCGATAGCGTAGAACAATTTCACGCAAAGCGGCATGAGTAGGGTTTTTCCAGCAACATCTAATTCAACGAAAAAGGGTTTTTGTAAGCGATTAATAATCGGTTTAAAAACGTTGAAATTTACGCCCAACATGATTTTGGCGCCGATTAACTGTCGTTGAGGTTTTAGTTGTGGGTCTCTTTAAAAACTGCTTCGAGCTTTATAAATGTGACACTAACAAAGAAAAATAACCGTAGTCTACAGGTTGATGGGAAAGGACGTTAGGCATAGTTTCAAAAATAACGATTTATTATAATTTATTTAGGCCAATATAAATAAAATTGCCAATCTCACATAAATTGGTAAATACTCTTATGGCAGATCGTAAAGGATTATAGTGTGAAATTAAAAACATTTATTAAAATCATCTAGTACGTATTTTTTGCGAAATGAGTAAAACTGCAAAGGTTTTGCATTATTACAATAAATTAATATTTTTGAACTTTGTTGTTGGACAAATAAAGTACTAAACATGTGAAAAGCTTGAAGATAATCGTTTGACATTTTTAAAGTAACTGATTACTTTTTTCGTTTGAAACATAAGAAATTTTAAGGTTAAAAGAGAAAAGAAAAATTTTGATAATGTATTTAAAAAAAGAACTATCAAACACAAAATATTTGATAGTTCTTTTATATAGGTACAATGACTCATTATTTAGAGAGTAATAAAACCTTTACGGGAGACCGGTACATGACATTTTTTTTATTTATTATTTTTATAAAGAAATTCCGAAAAAAACTCAGCAGACCTATTATTTGTGACGAAAATGCTCCAAGCATTCACTCTGATGAACAAATAGTTTTCAAATACGTTCATATAGAATTAATGAATCTATTCACAATACATCTATTCACGATTTTTTCTTAAAATTATTTATACATTTTACGTTACTCAGTTTATGTGTACTAATAAGGTAATGGCTTTTTTTCAACGGCCGTGGAATTGATGTCAAGAAGAAATGAAAATAGTATAGAGAAGACCAGATATTATTTTGGGAAAGCGAAACTACTCACTAATCCTGGCTACTTCTTTGCATAAAAATTATATACATTATTTAATTTAGTAGCCAACATTCGTAAAAAAACTACTATGTTAAACCTTTAAGATAATATCATCATTAGGGATCCGTACTTTGAAAGGAAAAATAGTATCTTCATAGGAACAGTCACGAGTTGTCTGTCCCAGACGTTTTTCTCAGAAACGGTTTGATGTGGAAATTTAAAATGTGGTACATTATTAAACCTACTAAACTGCATATATCTTAATAGATACAACTCAAAAATAATAATTTGAAAATTTAAGGAAGTTAAATTAATCATCAGAAATATGCTGAAAAGGGCAACATAAAATTTTATTTTTTGGTTATTATGAAATTACGTGGTCTAAAATTTTTTAAAAATATTTTTAGAAGCCTACGCAAAAATTTAAAGAAAATTTTAGAAATTTTCCCATTAGTAGATATAACAATTTTTTAAATATAAATTTTTTTTTAAATATGGTGGCAATATATTTACATTTTTTTCTATTTTCAAACACGATTTTCTAAGAAAATATGCGACGTCGACGCTTCAAAGTTGGTATAATTATATATCTTATTAACCTACATACTTTGCATATATTTTACTTCACTGTTTTAAAATATTTGTATAAAAATAAATAAAATTAAAAAAAAATTCTCTCGTCTTGTGCATCATATGGAATATCATTTGAAAATGTTTATTATGCGGTATGCAAACATATTTTTCTCACAATTTTAAATCACATATTCAAAGAGATATTCTCAAAAATATGCAGAAATATAGTATTCTGCCATCATATTTATGAAACTACTGAGTTGAAAAACAGGGCTGGTAAATCTAACAAGAAAATTTCAGAAAGATTATAGTGATTATCCTAGAGCTTACATTTTTTTTTAAATAATAGTCCTTACTTTTGTATCTGTGAAAGATATGGTGTATAACGCGTTGCAAGATATTCACTTCGCCTAAATTTAATAAAACTACAATGTACGCCACACGCTACACAAATGTTTAACACTGACTCTTTGCAATGCGAGTGCTACAAATGCTTGACAACTTTTTTAATCGAATAGAAAGAAAATTTAGAGACCCTTGGTCGTAATTTTTCTTAAACGGAGTACTTAAATGGATAATTTTTCTTAATTTTTCTATATTCTAAACCGTTCATTTCTCAAAACAGATTTTTTGCAGCCAGAACTTTTTAAGGGTTTTCTACCATTTTCTACATTAACTGGTAAAAAGTTATATACTGAAGTTTTGGTGTCAGATTTCACTAAACATGACCTGTCGCTGTGATGCAATACATTGGTTTTTAATTATTATTTTAGTTAGAACTAAAACCTTCGAACGATATTAGATAAGACATTTGATTTAAATTAAAAATGGCTTGTTTGATAAATGTCACTTAAAATACAGGAATTCAGATATTTATTTTTTCTTTTACTACAAAACCATAAACAGAACTTATGTAAAATTGTCTCAGATTTACACTTTCTTATTGTTATAGTCCATTTATTGTTAAATCAAAATTTTCAAAAATCTTACCATACAAATCTTAGTTTCGTTGTATTTTTCCTTCTTTAGTACAGCTTAAAATTTTTGTAAAATATATATTTCAACATTTTCTTCGAGCATTTCTTATTTGTTAGAAAAGGATTCCAATTTAGCAAGAAACGAGATTACAAATAAATTAAATTTACTTGATTTTTTTCTAATTCCACATAAATTATATTAAACTAAAATGAATGTGAAAATATTTTGTATTTCGAATCATTCTGTATACAAGAGAAGGGATTAAATGAGTTAAGACCAAAATCCATTTGAAGTACACCTAAATTAAACCTTCAAATTAATTGAACACCTGAATCGCGTGAAACGAAGGACTGTCTCAAGTATTTATTGTCAACGGATAAGGATACTTAAACAGAAACTAAGATCAAATTTAATTTTTTTTTATTCCAATACGAGTAATATAAAAAGTAGTTGGAAGCATAGAAGCAGGTATATATTATATAGATTTCTGCAAAGATTTTTAAACTTGTTTCAGTAGCCTCCAACCTCTCTGAATGTCTGAATTAAAAATTCATGGAAGTTTTTTTCAATCGACGTAAATACGACGTATTATTGATATAGGTTAACTTTTTGTCATATTTTTCTTTTTTGTTTGTTTATTTAATGCCGATTATTATCGATTAGCAATAGTGACATCGCCATGTTAAGTTGAAGTTGTTACATATGACACATTAAGTAATATAAACAAATTTTTCTTTCAGTAGTTGAAAAAATAATGTATTTTGGAATTTTGTATTGCATTATTATTAGTGTCACTAAAAGGAGGAGTCATTTTATTGGAAAAAAAAGATTTTACTCGATTGTGATACATTTCAATAACATTTTTTTAAATTTAAAATAATATTTTTTACATTTAGAATTCAAAGTTTTACGCTTTAATTATTGTGTTTTTCTATTGGGTGACATTGCGATAATAGTGTTTTTGTAACTTTGTCCTTTGATAAAATTTTAAATATATAATAAGTCTGAAAGTAATGGTAGAGAAGAGTTGTTTAAATAAAATGAAAATGGTCAAGTGCTAACGAAATTTATTGGCAGAAAGTAAAGAAATATACGTATAAATGCAACGGAAAATAAATAAATTTTCATATTCTAATCTGACTGATAGTTCTATTATTCTAATCTATGTGAATGTAGTTCAATTATGGAGACATGACATTTTTGAAAATATTTTATAATATGGGCCAAAGAGCTCTTTTCGTTATTTGTGAGAAAAATACACACGTCGCATGTAAACATCAGTGCGTGTGTGCTTGAAATCAATAAAGAGTCTGTATTTTAATGCTATATGTTCCAGAACCAGCCAAATTTTAAAAAAATATTTTCTTATAATAAATTTGGTTAGATTTGAAATATTTCACGAATAGAATATACAGAGTGTTGGAAAAATAATTAAAATACATGAGAAAAAAAACATATATGATTCTTATTTTTCAACAGAATTCAAAATACTTATTTTTAAGTAAATACTCAAATTTAAATTAAAATGTATGGAATCAAGCACTGTTACGTTTTATTTCTTCAAAAATTATTTTAATCATTTTAAATTTTGTGATTGATGAATTTTGTGAAAAAATAAGGTACATAAAAATATTTCATAAATTAACTGTTTCTTGATATAATTAGATCTCACTAGAAGTATATATTCATTGAGTAATATAAAGATACCATATTAGAATTTTGAAAATGGAAAAGTTTAAATATCATATTTTTTATTAAATTGTTTTCAAATAAGTGATTATTATTATATCGGTATATTTGCTAGAGGCAAGACGAATATTATGCGAGACAATTTACATGCAATGATTTTTTACGACTTCCTTTGTGTCCACAATTAACAAGAAAGTTACAATATATTTCCACTAGTAATTTAATGACCCTAGCACTGAACATAATATAAAAGTCACAAGTCTCATGTTACAAGCAAACAAAATAACTACCTATAAAGAGGTAAGAGGTTGGAAATGATGTAAGTTTTGTCTTACACGAACACATGAGGAAACTTCGCTGTAGATATATACTGTACGACGTAAGCAAAGTTTACAAATTAAATCGTTTCACTTGTATCATTGAATGTTATTAAAATTCGACCTGTGATGTGTAAATGCTGTTTTTGGCATAATAATACATAAGAAAATCTGATTAATTAAAATATTGTTATGAATGTGAAGTTCAAGAGGCAATTCGCAAAATTAGTTTTTTCTTCTATGCAGCTTACAGTTATTTGCTTACAATAAAGAAACGTCGGAATGTTGAAAGAAATACATATCTTTCTTTGGAGGGTTATATTATTATGCTCGTTATCGCTAATTCTTTAGAAATAAATAAAATGGTTATTGCAGGTTTTTATGTAAATATTAATTTACTGATCAGTCTGTCGAAAATCTCAGAAAAATGCTTTTAAATCTTTCCTCATTATAAAAACTAACAGGCTACTTCAAGAGACAAACATTTTCAAATACCTCCAACTTTTGATGGCCTTTAAAATCGATGAAAATCCTCAATGGACCTACGCACACCAGGATTTTAAGATGTTCCCGAAAATGAGTGGTGTTCCTCGAGGTACTAGTGTCATAGGCGCGTAAGAGGTTGTGGCATCTTTCAAAACTGTCATGAAAGAGACGATTGAAAAAGAAGGGATCCAGTATGTTACTCAAGTGATATTGAGAAATTCCATTGAGTTTATGGCAATAGGAATTACTTTAAAAAAAAAGAATTAATTAAGAAGAAACTTTATGTCTGATTTCATTTTTGGAAATTTTTAAGTTTTTTATGTACATGTAGTACATATGTTTCAAAATTATATAGTTAATTTATTGCAACTAGATTTAAATTATTCTAAATGTGAGATAAAATATTAGTATTTAATATTTCTCTATATACTAAAATACTTTATTTTCAATTAAATAAACTTTTCCTGTAAAATATTTACATTCATTAAAACAATATATTGGTAAAAAAGAGTAATACTTCTAATAGCTTTGTTTTTTAACGCCATCTTACCTAAAGATCTATTTTAACGAGCCCTAAAATTTATACCCATTTCACGTTTATGGAACCTTAAACGAAACATCTGCATTTTTATGACTGACCTGATTAAAGGGCGGCGCTGTTCATTACCACTTTAATCTCTTTAACAACAAAATGGTGGTGGTGGTAAATTGGAATTGTCGTCAGTTTTATGAGCGGTAATTACAGGACACAATGGCATTGAAAATCAGTCACGGAATCTCATTGCTGGCGATGGAATGAACAATGATTACAGACGGTGCGATTCGTTATTTAAATTATACTGTAATTGTAAATATTCTAATAATTAATTCGCAGTTATAACATTCTATTAATGAAAGGTGATACCACTGAAGTAGCTAGTAGAGTAAATTGAACACTTATGTGCATGGTTATATTAAAATGATAGACCATATATTACGAAGTGATGGACGAAATTTCTATCAGTTCCATTTTTATATTTTGGTAATTTTTACGGGTATATTTGCTGTAATTATTTTAGCTTAGTGGTATAAACATTTAAATAATGATTAAACGAGCACTTATCACGATTGACGAGTTCACTAAATCTCATTCAGTTCAAAGGACTATATTTGATTTTGTAATACATACTTTTATATAATGTATTAAAACTATATTTAAACGGACAACTATTAAACTAATAAAATATGACTGCAGAGTTTTCTGAAATTCCTATTTGTATAAAAGAGATATTTGCAGACTGCCATTGGGCTATTACTATTGATATACCAATAAAAAAGGGGTTTTAATATTTTCCTGCTATTATACGAAATTTCCTCTGATGACGCATAGTCTACTGATGTGTACCATTAGAGTTGGTTAAACTTCAAATACCTTTGATTTATACTGAAATTCTGCTTCAATAGCTATCAGTTATTAAATAATTACGTAGAAAATGTGTAAAATTTATTCTCCCATGTACACCTGTGAGTGATATCAATTTAAAGAACTGGTCGTAGTGTAGACGTTTTTAAAATGAACCCATAGTATAATTTTAAGTTCTCAGTCAGATAAAAAGAAAGAATTGAGTGAGCCACAACTATGTGTCGAGTGTGGGCGGTAATATGAATTATAATAATCTTATATTTAGATTTAATTTTTTGATTTTGATTATATATTACGCTTGATAACAATGCAGAAGGGAAAAGATAATAGAGAGGAAATGTTTTCTATTCTGCAAGAGATCTTAATACGCAATCTCTTTTGCCTGTTTGGGAGCGATGGCTAACTGTCTGATAAGATCAACATTCAAACTATGATACTGTGTTACTTTGTTAATAATCTTCAACTGGTATTTTTCTATTCTTGTTTTCAGTTATGAATGAAGAAACATGCACGGACTATAAAATAAAGTGTCAAACTTCCCACATTTACCACACTTTTGAATTCAAAATGTAGCCTAGAAACCTCTCATAAAAAATTCGTGTAGTTGAGCTGTTTCGTATGACGTTAATTAATATGATCCGTTCAATTAATTAGTGCTAGATAGTGCAAACTATTCTGATCGATAAAATAGATTTGATAAAATAGATATTTTTGTTTTATTCTGCATATTAGACCGTAAATAACTTTACACTACACAAAAATATCAAAGTACATATGTTTTATAAACTCTAAAAAGGATCTCACTTTTTCATCCAGTAGCGTCTGCATTATTTCTGCACATTTAAAATTTTTTGGTAGTTTCATAACTAATGAATTTGGTTTATTCGAAATACTTTTATTTAAGAGTATTCACCGTCACTATTTTTCGAATTTTTACAGTTTTTTATATAGTCTTGTTTTGAAATAGGAATGTACCTCACATTGAGTAGTTTAATACTTCATAAGCCGGGTTAATAAATTATAAGCGGAGACCATTCTAAGAATACGCTATATAATAGGGCACGCTAATTTTTGTATCCCTACTTCTTAATACCGTAAAAATAGGACAAACACGTGTTTTGCTACATACGCTGACAAATATGTGCACATAGGTCAAAATCTGCAAAATCTATGAAGTCTTGACAGGTGGATGAACACACCGACATGATGGCATTATAAGTGTTCCGTGTTTTACTACGAAAACTTCAACATTTTAGAACCGTTAGAAATAAATACATGCTATACATTTTCAACTTGTATAATAGAAAAAATGTGCCGTCATGATTATAACAGTTAAAAACATGGGAACTGTTTGTTTGTTGATAATCCTTAAAAATAAATCCTCTTATAAATAAAGTTTTTCTTTTGGTATTTAATTAAATCTTTGTTTAAAGATCAATTGTGAGTAGTTTAATAACAGGTCTGATAAATTAGCGTTTAACCTTCGCTACAGAAAATCAAAATAGCTATTGTAAAACTCAATTGCCAATTCTTCTGGTGATCTTTCTGGTGATTTAAAATAAATGTAATTTTCCTCCATATTACCAGATTTAAAATGTTCATGAGAAAATATCATATATATTCCTGGATACATACACTATTACATAAATGAGTGATATTAATAAAATACCAAAAACTATATTAATAAATCCATTAATCATCAATTATAATGGTAGAATATAGAAACATAAAGCCATACTTTGTTTTGAACATAAATATATGCATTTTACGGGAAGGATTGTACGTAACTTATTCGAGATATCAAAGGCTTATTTCTATTAAAAAATCTAATTTTATACTACTACATAAGTAAAAATATAAAATATTCCTCCGGAAACGGAAGCCACCGGAAGTGGCGTGGTATCGAGTCAGTAAACGAAGTTTCCCCTATGTACTCAGCGAAGAGACTCGAAGATACGCTACGTGATCTGTCTGTCAATACAAGCTTATATAATCCCCCGTTGTATTGAGCGACGAAATGAAATTACTTCTGGCGTTTGTTATTTAAATCATAGCTGTAAATTTGTTTTCGACTATTAATTAATTTAAGTGACATTTTCGTTCATATCATCTCGAAATTATTTATTATTTAACAGTAGCTCATATAACTATAATGGGTATTCAAGGCATATTTCTAAAATATTTTAAGATCTGTTTATAAGTAATGATTCTTAATTTATCTTTACATGAAGTATGTATAAAACCTAAAAAATAATTAAAATATATTTGAAAAAATGAGAATCATCGAAACATTTTTCCATATTAATATGTCACCTCGACGTTTTAAAAAAAAATTAAATAAAAACATATTTCATTTCTTCTTGGACTATGTTAAACTTCTAAATAAATAAATATTTTTTCTTGGAAAGCCACAGTGAACATATTATGAACCCTGCAAAAATAAATGTTAAAATTACTTTTAGTGAGTTTTATAATATTTGCAATATTTATCGATATACAAATTAGATTGAACAATATATATCGATATGCAAATATATTGAATGCTGCAACTAATTAAAATAAAATCGCAATTAATGTAGATTTCTTCTTAATTGAACAAATTTTTATAGAAATAGCTTTAAATGAAAAGTAGTAACTTGCTAATTTTGAAAATATAAACATGTATTATATTTCGTTTCTCGAATTCAAATTTTAAATTGAATAGTTTCTTGATGATGAATACTCTCTAACTTCCTAAATCTAAAGCTACCTAGCAAAGAAGTAAAGATGAAGATTTTACAGCATGTACCTCACATCAAGAATACATATTTGTACCTAAAAATGATGCGAAATGCCAACATTTTTGTCATTTGTTATACTGTTATTATAATTAAAATTATGAGTATTCTTATTAAGAAATAACTCATTCGACGAGTTTCAAATTATTTGACGTTTGAATGATTAAATTTTAAGGTATCATTTATTTAAAAAAAATGAGATGGCAATTATTATGCTTATATCAGAGAACCGTATTGTAATAACCTAAATTTCCTGCTAATTATGAGAAATGACATGAATTTGGTTTAATCGAAATAGTTTGCATGGACAACTGTTACATATTATTGATTTACAACATAAACTTAGAGTCTTTATATGGATGTGTAATATTGTTCATTAGATTATTCATTAACTTTCCATACATGAAAGCTCGAATGAAAATTAAGTTGACTTTTTTATGCATTTTTCCTGGTTTACTCGGTTTATTTTCAAAATAGTATTATTAAAATAAATGCAATATGTTGAATTATATTTATAAAATATGTTAAGGAAGAGATAGTGTCCTTTTACTATAGTATCAGTTTAGTTTCAGATTCAAAGGAGCAGAATGACAATTAAGGACTCTATTTTTTTTCATAAAAGTTATAACAGAATAGTATATATATTAAATATAGGTTTTATTTATTATTTTTTAATAAACTAAATATTTGTTTATCTCGGTCAATTAATCTCGGCGAGTGAAATACAATTTTATTAGTTTTTTACCAAGTTAAAAAATATGGACTAGGTCAACTAAAAGGTAATAATCAAACTAAAAGTTAATAAGAATTAATTATTCACCCTAATTATTAAATCGGTTTCCTTGTGGTAAATAATATCGCAATCCATTTGTGATTATTTCGAAATGTTTATGTAGCTATGTAATTTATCATATTTGTTTTAATACAACCAGTCTGTACTGACATTATTTGAGTCAATTTCATCATACCCGGTGAAAAACCATAGAAATGACCATAGTGACCATAGAAATGATACTTTAGAAAATATTTTGAATATATTTGAAAAGCTGTATTTCTTATATCATTGCACAAGCAAAGACGAAGCAAACAATTTCGGCACACTCTTAATTAACTTTTTCGAAACTAGCGATTAATACCGTTGCATTTTCGCAACTTCACTGGAAAGTTCGTTGGAATAAAACCGTATAAATATTTGCAGTTAGTTTTAACTTGCTTTGTATTCAAATGCAGTACTTTTTTCACAATTTGTACTTGTTTTAAGTATTTGTGTGCCATTTTAAAATTTTAATTAAACATTTATTTAAAATTTGCCGCATGTAAAAGACCGTTTCTATCATGTTAAAGTTTTGGGAACAATTATCTATTACTTTACTTTATAAGGCATCTTTTTTATTTTATTTAATTGATTAATTTCATAAAATTTTACAAAATACCTGATAAATCTAATCATTAATTTTTTAATATAAATCGACTCCAAAAATATCTAAAAGTTACAATATTTTATAAAGAGATCCTTGTTTGGAACCGATATTTTATTCTTTATTTTTATACTTTAATGGCATTTTTTGTTCTAAGGTTATAGCAAGGCCGTCAATTTCAATACTTTTTAATATTTTTTTCCGTTTCCAACCTAGAATTGGCCTAGTTCCAACATGATCATAAATTTGAAATTAAAAGTCAGGTGGACATAGAAGATACGATTATTCTTACGTATTTTTATTACGTATGTTGTGTCTGTCAAATTCACGTAAAAATTGTGTTGCAGAATTTGGATCACAAATGATCCATTGGGTAGTGTTCTATAATTACTACTAAGCTCGTTTCATAGGAGGGTGTTGTGTAGAGATAGATACGGTTGTTTTACAAATTACTTTTTGCATTTAATTGAAAAGAAAGTGTCACTATAGTCTGCAATAGTTAGGATAATATGTTCTTTAGATAATATTTAAACTGAGCATAGCCAATAAGATTGATCTTATTAGAAAATTTTATAAAATCGTCCTAAATCCTAAAGTTTTGCGTGTATTTGTATGTCTAGATAATCATTATAATTTTTGCAACAATTTATGGAAATAATACTAAATATTTTATGCAAACAGGAACGTATTGCATAAAATTCTCTCCTGAAAGTATTTTTTGTATTTTTAAACAAGATTTTGTAAATATGTTCCAGACAAAGATGTACCTACTATTAAATACATTTAATGCTTTTATTTATTACTCTGCATGGATTATTGTGTGAGATTATAATTGCGTAAATGAATATTAACAGATATTGTTCAGGTTATAGAACCGAATGGTAAGTGTGAAAAATGGTCGTGGAAAAGGACAAACCTTAAACTATTTATAAATGGAACACATATAACGTAGTTCTAAAGTAGATAAATTTTATTATTTGGCAAATAATCGGGATTACAAAACTACATGATGCTGCAAAGCGATGAATACAAATGACAGACAGAATGCATGAAACATTTACGGGTTTCTAAAACTAAATAATATCGAAGAAAATGTAAGTAATGTTATAAACTTAGTACCAATGAATTAAAATAATTGAAGAATAAATATAGAATATTTTCAAGCAAAAAGAGAAATATTAAACGAGGATATGATATTGAATTGAAATATGTTAATATAATAGTCGTATTATTGCGATGTTCCTTTTAGAAATGAATACACCTTTCAGAATTTAAGTTCGATATTTGTTTCAGAGTTTCTACCAGAAATTAATTTTGAAATGGTGCGATCGTCTTGAGGGTATGAATAATATCGTTTTCTATTTCTGAAATATCTCAATCGTTAATAAAATTATGGAATTTATTTTTAATATCAACATTGCATACGAAGGTAAAACATTGATAAGCTACTAATTATTGCTTACCTATATTAAAAAATTCTTTATTTCTATTACAATTTACAAGTTATCACACATGTCTTCATTAGTTAAATATTTACTCTGAAAATGAACTATTGACGCGAGATTATAATTCATTTTGTTGCTTGTAAAGTTTAAATCTAGTGGTTTTTGATTAGACTGACTTGATAGAGTTACTAAACATTTTATGCTGAAATTCCATAACCCATTACATTTTTTAAGAACTATTAAATTTTTAAAATTAAATTTTTTTATCAAAAGGTTAAATTTTGGACTCGTTCGATGTAATCGATTTCTCATCTCATATAATAACTTCAAAGAAGTTATTAATTTATTATTACATTACGCATTCACTCATGATTTCACCAAGCAACGCATTGAAAACAATGCTTCCGGCAACGAAAGTAAACTAGATAAACTCATTTATGATAAAATTGTTATTCCCAGTAATATATTGGTTTATTGATATTTCTGAGTCTAGGTAAATAACAAAAAAACGAGGCAAGAAGGCGATAAAAGTATTGAGGAAATGTAACCTAACACACATTACAATTAATTAAATATTTTGGAAGAAAATAGACACTATTCGTTTCCCTTTTAAATACAGAAATTACTTTTATTGTTGCGTAATTGCTTTTCATCTCCATATCTTAAAACATATCATGAATATGATACTAATTTTTTTAAGGTATTTAATAATTTACCTCTCTAAAATGTATTTCTTTTATTTACATTCAAAGCAAATTGTTCGATTTCGAGAAAGTGTTAAGTCTATAAACTTAATATTCGCGAAAGCGAAAATTCAAAAAGGAGCAAAAATTAAATAAGTGTAGGTAAAGAGCTAAGTTGAAGTTCACGGGCGAAGTGAAAAATGCCTTCAAAATTGTCCTTGTTTCAATGGTAAATAAGACTAGCTAATTGCATGTCGGAAAGGTAATAACTTTCGGTTCCGTAAGCACGGGTCCGTGGATAAATAGTGTGCTTGCTTTGCTAATGTTGGTTCTAACAAAAGCAAAGTGTTGAGTAGAGAACACAATTCCGGTTAATAGTAAGAAATTTAACAACTAACAATATATATAATGCAAACGAAATTCAAGTGCCACTGTATTAGCACAACATTCAACAAAGGTTTATTTATTCATACAACATAAAAAATACTAGTTGTTAACTGTATGTCTAAAGTATATACTTTAGACATACAGTTAGATTATACATTCAAAATAAATCCAATATGACCATGAACGCCTACTATACTATCAAAACACTATATTCTTGTTTATACTTTTACTTTGATCCGTGGTTTTATACTTTGGTTTTATATCTAAACTGCTACCGAATGAACTTTTCGTAATTTAACTCCTTTAGTGGCGTCTGAATCATTCTATCATCACAAAATTGAAACTTGAAAAAAAACACTTAAAAAACGAATGCCGAATGAATGCGACAGTTGGTGGAACCAAACGAATGCTAACAATGCTGGGATGAGAGTTATTAGTGACAAAATGGAGAATGTTTTTCAGGATTAGACAAATCAGAACAAATTTATCATAGCAAATAGTTGAAGAAGTAGATACTAATTGAAAACATATGTGGTACGAAAAATTTTATTGAAACGTAAAATGAAAGATTGTTTAAGAAACTTAGATATACTTTCTCTTACCATATCATGCTTTACGAGTCAACTTTCTGTAAATTCCATATAAGGCATAGCAATGTGGCGCCTTGAAGTCAATGTTTTAGTGACTGATGTACAGTAAATAATAAGTACCCTAATGGATATGCCATAAACACTTTTTGTATTAAATTAATAGTCCTTGCCAGGATATATTCCATTATATTTATAGGTTACAGCTCTTGCCAAAATACATTATATTCAGTTTAGCTCTTTTTCGTTCAAAGAGAGGGGAAAACTTTGTTGATTTTGTTATTCAAAATATTAAGGAAATTTTATTTTCTGTCTTCAATCAATCTGTTTCTCTTTTATAGTGCAGTCCATGTCTTTCATTTCTTATTTTCCATAAGTTCGACAGCTGAATTTCAATTAATTCACTCCTCAATACTAGTCGACAAAACTACAAGGTCCGACAAAAAGTTTATAAACAAGGTTACGCATTTCAATGATCGGGTTTATAGAGATTCTAGTGTTAACCTTTCCACAATAATTTAAACCGGATATATATATATATATATATATATATATATATATATATATTATATATATATATATATATATATATATATATATATATATATATATATATATATATGTATATATATATATATATATATGTGTGTGTGTGTGTGTGTTCGGGTATGTGTGTATATATTTATATGTATATGCATAAGTATGTATGAACATCCGATTGGCATTCTATTATTTATGTTTTTGTTGACGGTTGTATAGATCTTAGATTTAAAAGTTACAAGATTCAACAATCTACAGAAATGGTCAAGGTTAAAAACAAAAATTTTACGGCCTTCATCCTTTAAATTACCTTCTGCCATGTGACCCATTTTTGAATTAATTATTTTACTGAACTAAAAAAATGGCCGCATTTAAGGGGTTGAGTGTCCGATGAAGTTTAAATAATGTACACTTCACCCGGGTAATATGACGTTCGCTATAAATTTTAGTGAAGCTGCCCCATCGGTCCTTGTTTTTTTACGAGATAAACGAAGAGAGATTAAACTGAAAACGATGAAAGATAAGGAATTTTGAACACTGGTTATTTTTGTTTTCAACTCGAAAGTAGGAATAAAACGTGGTTCGGAAATCTTAGCAACATAAGGGTTCGGTAATAATGTGACATTGCATACCATAATACTCACAAAACAAATAAAGTGTTAAATATTAAGTAGACGCTTTTGGTATGTCGCATATTAGTGTCGTAAATGTACAGCCAAGTTTACGTTATTTAATAACTTTGGTTATTTTTCACGAAGATAAATAAAATCCTGCATTTATGTTAATAAACAGCAAACATTATACAACCTAAAGAATAGGATTACACAAGTTATTCGTAACATTCAGCTGATATGTGAGACCCTAATTGAAAATTGGCTATCGCTGATACCCGCCACCAAATGAAACCATTTTTTGTATTTTTTTAAGTTTGATTAGCACATGTTGATTTATTTGAGGTTAATGCTTTTTACCGTCAAGGTTTGCGTATATATGTTTGTGGTTTGCACCTAGTTTGATTTAAGTTCATATGTTTCTGAGATTAACCTGTATTTGCAAGAAAACGCAAAATATCCTTCTGTCTTTATATGTTAGTTAAAATAATGAACATAAATTCTAACATTCTATTCCTTTATTTTCCTCCGCGTAAGTCTTATGTGAGTAATAATTTGGAACCAATTATTTCCAAATATTGGTTTTAAATAAAAATCTGCTTTTTATTATGAATCGTTTTTACTACAATTATTAAAGTGAAGAATTGCATTAAACTTATATTAAATGTACAGATAGAGTACTAGTAATTAACTTTTTATGTCTTAAATATTTATTTTACCTATATATAACGTTCCTGTTGTTTTTGTTTGTATTAGAATCTTGTTTTGTATTGTAGAAAACATCCAATGAAAACCAATATAACAAATTTAGGGAAGGAAATTAGAAAATGATTTACTAGATTTCTTTACATATTAATCAACAAGGTATTTCCAAAAACAAGGAGAGAAGGCACTAGAGGAAATACAGTAATTATCGTTTTCAAATATAAAATTTGTATTTGATTCGTATCTAAGCAAAACGAGTCATGTATGTATGTAAGGTATCGTACTAGTAATAATATATATTTTTTGTATGTAATTCGATATGCAAAAGATAAGGTCAGAAATAATTTTTTTTGGATAAAGGAAATTTTGTCAAACCGGGGACTTGTAAAAAATATGTCCGTTTTAGCACAAAGTTGAAAGTGTTATTAAATTCTAATTTGATTTCAAAAGTCTATCAGTTTTTATTAAAGAGATAATTAATAACAGATGTAATGGTTGATCCTAATTTTTTAAATGAGTCGAACTTTATTTTTTATGAGTTATTAACAGCGTTTTCACATTAACCATTAGGTATGAACACTTATAAAACTCAACAATTCAACAATTTTTGGCCGAATTCTTTAAGTCATTAGACCATCGAGCTGGAGGGCGTTCCACACTGCGCTACGAGGTTTGTGGTCTCTGGTCGAGAATTAGTCTACCCTGTTGATTGTCCACGTTTCAGCGCCATAGGTTATTACTACCTTTGTCTTCAGACGTGGCATAAAAGTGAAACGGGTCGATTTTTCATAAAAAGGGTATTGTTTTTTTTTATAAGCAGTACAGCCGCAATTTCATACCATGACTTGGACACTTTTCCATTTTGAATAACGATTTCAACCAATTCTTGAAATTCTTTGAGTATTGGAGACTTTACTGTTTTCAGAATGTATAGAAAGGCCATCACAATGCATTTTCTAAAGCCCTGTTGTTTTTAAGTTATCTGAAAAGGATCTTAATATCACCAGTGTTAATATTAAGGGAACCTTCTGTGAAGTGGCGCACAATTTTGCGCGCGAATTATAGCTTTCTAAGTTTGTTGATAAATATGAAGAATACACGTTTCTATAAAACCACTCAATCTTTACAAGTACTTTTGGTCTTGAGTTGACCGTTCCACCATTAGATATCCTCAACTTCGTTAATTGCGGCCACTCTAGTTGTTGTTCGTACATTTTCGTCCCCTTATTTCGTTCGAACGCGTTTTTATACGATGCATATTATAGCAACGAATACTGAATGGTATTTTTACTCAACAAGCTTGTTAAGAACGCAATATTCTAGCAAGATTGTTGGCAGTTCCTGTCTCTCCTCATGAGATCTAAATTCTCATTTGTGTATATTGAACTTTTTATTTTTTCACTGTGGCTGAAAATATTTTTTCCTGCTTCCCTTATAGTATTCGCCAAATTTTTGAGTTTGCTGTCAATGTTTGTTATGATTGGTAATACTTTTAATAGATTCTGTAGTTCTAACAACATTTTTTTAAATCGTTTTCTGAATTGATAAAAGGTCGATCAGACCCAATATGTCATCAAGCATTTTCGCTCAAGCAGTTTATTAATATTTCAATTGTTTTATACAAATAGAATACCGGTATTGAACCTACTGACCACTGAGATATTTTAAAATATGTGTTTTCGTTTTGCCATGATAAAGTCAATTTTGGCCCTGGTCACATTATAGAAGCTCTGCCAGATCAATTTCCTTTGTGGCATTTTCGCGAAGAATGAGTTCCTTAACAACAGCCGCTGGCTCTCTAAGAAATTACCTCTCTGCTCTCCAATACTAAACACATATTGCCCAATTTTCATTTCATTGATTTCTTGTGCTCCCACTTTGTCGTTGAAGCCATCTATAGCAACGGCGAAATAAGTTTCGGTGGTGTTATTTGTAGACTTATTTTGTCTTCAGAAACTTCTACGACCTCATCATACTTGTCCGTCAATGTGAGGGCATATACCTGTACGATCTTTAAAGTATATCCCTGGATTGGTATAAGTAAAAGGTGTGCAATCCATGATGACACAATAATTATCTCCAACATATCATTACGCGCAACCTTGTTGACCAAAAACTTATTCCGTTTTCAGACTTTCGATTATATCCTTTAAAAAAATCAAATTTTCCTACCTTATAGCACAGTAGTTTTAGACTCCTGTCCCTCTCTTCATACTTTCATAGCCCTAGTAGCACCTATGTAGCAGTTTATTTTATTCAGTCCCACATCTAGTTCAACAATAATTTTGTCATACTTCAATATCTTGATGAAACATGTAGTCATATATGGTCGTTTACGTTGGTCTACCATAATACGAAGATTTTCAATACCCCGCTTTACCGGAATCACGCTTGGCCTAGGGTGGGTGGACCCAAAGCCTGGTTTTTGCGCACTGATATTATATCTTCACGTCATCGGTCTGTATTGCTTGGACCAGACAGATGCAGTCTGCATTGATGTGATGATTGATCACTGTCATTTTTGCATAACCAGTAGGTAGTGGAGTTGCTACATTTCTATGCCTGCAAAGAAATAACAAAATTTTGTAAATACTCCTATTATATTTCAAATTAAATATTCTATAATTGTAAATTAGTATGAAAAAATATCACTTAGAACCCATCTCACGAAATGTTAGGCTATCTTGCATATGTCAGGAACAATAAACATAAGTGTCAATGAATCGTACAATTGGGAAATGAAACCAAATTCTACTATCATAGGATGAAAGTATTTCTGGTCCGGTAAGAGGGATGATATTTACTACATATTTATATTCATACTCCCGTTACCATCTCGTTCACTTGTAAGCAAGATTATCTCAGAACCACTCTTAGATCTTATAACAATACATTTCAAATCCCCACTAGCATGGCATAGCCTACACAGTGTGGCCAGAGTGCCTTTCAAATATGAGCATGCACACGTATGTCAAAAACTGTCCATTCTCCGGCTAGAACACGTTATATTGGAATACCATTTTGTTTAAATTTTTTCCGTATTTAATAGGTAGTAAACTATTCACCAATTTAAAAATCATATCTATAAACGACAAGGTTCAATAGAAGAGCAGGACGTCAAACAATGAAAATTCAAAAAGACTGAATAATGGAACTATGCCAACCATTTTCTGTATATAACTTCATTTAATATCTACCATTGTCTATTATGTAAGCGGAGGAGACATATGACTCTTCAAAGGTTTATAGAATGACGACGCATCAAGAAAAGAAAAACTAATGAAACGTGATTACTGTAGCCACACATAACCTTCTCAAAATCTATCTACATCTTCACCTACTGTTCACTACAGTTTCTAAGCAATTCCAGGCTTCACATAATAAAGAATTATAATTTAAAAAAATCGAATATCTCTCGCCACAAAAAATTTCCAATATATACCTCTGCGTCACATTTACGAACACATGGGTTACATAGACAGAATAGAGGTATATTGGTGAGCAATTTGATGCATAACCATTATTTATTGCTGAGTAGAAGTGCTAAATATGATTATTAATTCATTTTTAACAAATTATGGTAACCCCAAATGAGTATAATGTTATTGATATATACCATTTTTATGTACGTAGACATGTCTACTGTGAATATGCATGTATGTAACGGTTTCTAATACTTATTAATGCTCTGCATTACGAATTTATATTCTGTTAGTTAATAATTATATCCCGTATTAGCTTTTGATCATTATTAACATATTTATTTTTACTTATATAGTCATATGTTTCTGATAAATCAAGGTTCATATTTAATGTAAAGTACGTTTATTGGCAAAATAAGTAAATATTCAGTATCAATATTGTACTCCCGCGAGTACAGGAGCACAGTTCATTCAAAATGATAAAATATGTTACGAAATTTAACAGCAATCAGTGGAGGTGAAATCCTAATAAAATTGTACGTACATAACTTAATGTAAATTAAATAAAAGTATCAGAATCAGTACAAGGAAAACCGAGTTGTATTCAGCGGGCGACACGAGGATGACTAAGTTTTCTTAAATCAACACCTAATTTTTATATTTCTTAACAGGTGAATATGACCCAGATAATAATATCCTGTAACAAAATAATATATTCATTATTCAATTATTATCGATTATAAGTGTTAATCAGAAAGGTTGGATATATATATAAAGAACTGTGATAAAATTTTCAATAATAAAGATATAAATAACCTTTAAATAATAATGTTAGGCTGATTTATTGATTTAATAAATATATAGTACACTCAAACTCGTTTTTGCTGCAGTTTTTTGTATTTATAAATATTGCAACAAATATTGATAAATACTAATAAAAAAGAATATTTATGTCAATATAAGGAGATAATTATGAAAGGAAAATCATTATTTAATGTTTAAGGACCATTACGCTGAGACAATAATATTAGGTTGGAACGTAATAATGCGGTATATTTTTTTTAAAACGTTCTAGAACTACTAGCCAAATCTAATACGTTACGAGCATGGGTATAAATAGGGGGAGTGCGCTCTACACATCAGTTTCTAATCGTTCACGCAGCGAATTGCAGCGAAAGAAAATGGGTTTAAAGACGCGAGATATTTTACGAGTTTCTTTACAGTATAACTGTAGCAAGCGACATAAAATATTTCCCAAAAAATACCGTCTCTTACAACATAGCAGTGGTTTGGTGTAGGCGCTTTTTAGAGGGAGATAAACTTACGACGGTTCGCCAGTAGAGTTAGACGCCGACGCCTAATGCGCCTGATGCTTATACAGGCAGATCCGAATTACATGGCAGCTTGGAGAAGTGCTTGGCTGCTCTCATATTACGGTTGATCGACACCTAAAACAGTCAATTAAAGTATACAATCACAGTCAATGCGTACCGCATGACTTAAATGAAAACCAGCTTATGGCCCGAGTCCAACCTGCACACAGTTACTGACAGCCCATCCCATTTTTACCCGCCTTCGTAAATTTGATCACTGGGGTTGAGAAATGGTTTCTATACGTTAACCATAACTATAGATGCCAATGGCTAAGCAGCGCTGAAACAGGAATACCAGTAAACGAGAGCACAAAGGCGACTACAAAAAAGGTAATGTTGACCATTTGGTGCAATATCAAGGAAGGTAACTACTAGGAATTGCTACTACCGTGTACATCTATAAATGCTGAAAACTATTGCACTATGCTATATGATATTGTGACAAATCAACTTACGGAACGACAAGACAAAGTATACCTTCTTCATGACAATGCCCGACCTCACATCGCTTCAACGACCTGTAAAAAATTGTACAGCTATGATGGATCTTTTTAATACACTGCGTGCTCGTTAGATCTATTTATTTATCTCGATTGTTATAGGATTCGATTACTGGGAAATTCTTTGATGACGAGAACTCATTGGAACAGTTGTTGTCAAACTTTGTCATCTCTCACGACTCCAAATTTTACAAAGATGGAATAATGTTACTACCACAGCGTTGGTAAGAAGTTATAGGTAATGAAAGACAACATATTTGTTAATCTAATATTACTTTCGTTTTTAAAATTGAAAAATAAATTTTTGAACATTATTGTTAGATTATTATGTTCCAACCTAATACAAACTACAAACAGATTTCATGTCAATACTTTTTAGTCGTTACAAAAGCTAATTTTGAATAGATAGAACAATAAACCTACAAATGAATAATAACAAGATTAAGTAATTTTTTAGTATCTTAAATGATTACACTTTTTATTTCCGTTCAACTTTTAAGTTAAGTAGTACTTTATTCCAAACAAAATAACTATCTAGACACATTTTTTATCATCAATAAATATTTTTATTTATTTTTTTTACTGTCCTTCTTTTCGAAAGTATATAATATTATTAAGCGAGGATTTCATTTAGCATAGAAAGCTAGAGACTTTGATTTTGTAAGCAAAACGGGACTTTTAATGAAGGTCAAAAATCGATTCTGTACTGGTTTGAGAACTTCAATTGAAGCAGAGGTTTATTGTCAAATAAATACAAATTATGATTTCAATTTAATATATGTTCTTATTCATACAAGTACTTTATAAGGGATGTAATTCCATTATATATTTCAAACGCTAAAATTTAACTTCCTTTACTTTAAACTTAATAAAAGCTCAAGAATATTTATGTTAATTACAATTATTAAGATAAAATGATATAATCGGTAGCAGTTACAAGTTGCAACTCTTACCGATTATATCATATTAGACATATAATCATTCGCAGCAATCCAGCAATATGCAAGCATATCGTGTATTTAATAACTCTAACTGGAATAAATTCCCTAAGCTCTAAGTTTACAAGCACCAAAAGTTAATTTTTAACTAAACTTAAACGGTATATATGATACAAAAAAGGTTTTGTTCGATATACAATTTATGTATGTAATACATGAAGGCATGCAATTATCTTGAAAAGCAAATATGGAAATTATAAAGAAAACTTGAAAAGATTAGCTACATCTAGACAATTGGGTAATTTATTTAAAACAGAAACGATATAAAATTTAAATTATATTTTAGAAACGTATAAACTAATTTTATTTAAATTATTTCAACGTAGCCATTTAAACAATATAAATAGATAATTTTTGACAATTTAACAAATATGGTGAATTTTATGAACCAAAAAATTTATTCTATAACTTATTTAAAATTGTTGACGAATAATAAACAAACTACATGAAGTTCATCAGCATAAAGTTATAATTGCTGTTTGTTTACCCAATCTAACATTTACTCTAAAATTTGCAAGGAAAATTCTCATTTTTTTTCAACGCCTATTCACTGGTCGACTGAATACTGATATATTATAATATTTAATAGCGTCATTTTCTATCATTTTTTCCCTTTACTGTAAAGTTTGTGTGGAAATGGTGGTCGAGTAACGTGTGCCGCGGGAATATTTCGCCAGCAGATATCTACTTTGTATTCACCGGAGATCAATATACAATGTCCACCAAATAAATTTTACTTCTACTACTTCCAAAGACGCTATTCCATTCAGAAAAACGGAAGTATGTTCATTATAGTAGTATATTTATACGTATTTTATATTTATTTATTGACAATAAAAGTAATAATGAATCGATTGCCAGTGTATGTTGACATAGATAGTTTGTATTTTTACATTTAAGAAGTTTCAAGCTACCTAAAATATTTCTAGAAAAGCTTTTCTGCAGATTGAATAAATAAATAATTTGGAGCAATCATAAATCACAATAATCCGTAATTATTTTAACACCAATGTTTTTCTTATAAAAATCCACTGACCTTATGTTTTATTTCAGTAAATTGTGAATCTAAATTTATTCATTATTTTTTACTCAGAAAATACGTAGTAATTTCAGATACAACCCTTGGTTAAAGGTATGATATATGTATATATATATATATATATATATATATATATATATATATATATATTTCACAATACATTTCCTAAATCAACAATATTGATAAAAATAATATTATCAATTATTAGATACAAGTAGTGAGGGTTTTATTTCTTTTTAACAGCGGTATTAGAGTGTAAATATAAAGTGCGGCCGATGTCTTCAACCATTATAAGAACTAGCATTAAATATTCTAAGTAACTTTAATATAAATAAGCTGACTTACAAACACGCATTAGTCATAAGTGCACGGAAACATCATCTTAGCATTCCTGCTGAGTTTCAAATGTAACTTGTTAACTTTCAATGGATTCAGTTATAACATCAATATAGAAAATGTTTACTAACACACGATTAACGTACATATAAATTAATATCAAATTAGTTATTATTCACATATGATAAAGCTATTCGCAAAGCCAAGCTGCTTATAATCTCAATTAACTCCGCATTTGTTATTTCACCCCTTAAGGTAGGGGCTAAGGTGTTACAAGCAATTCATATGACTGTCGAACTCAGTGTCGTGTATATACCGGTAGCATTGTAAAACCCCATTTACGAGTAACTTCATTTGAACAACGAGTTTGAAATTATTGGAAAACATATTGAATAATATTAATTAAATTAATAATAAACGTAATTCCACTAAAGACGTCTTAAAATATCCTAGTTATTTTTTGCGGACACGCTTTGATTCAGTTATGCTTTCTTTTCCATTTAAGTTTGCAATTCTTGCAATGTTCTACAATATGGAATGTAATAAATTTTGACTTTCAAGTGTTTTTAACTTTAAATATTTGATTGTTGTTAAATATTCGTAAATTATTTTTCTTTTATGCAAACAAAATATATCCAAATTTCGTTCTCTTACTTAATTGCTATTACGAGAATATGTATCGCCTATATTTCTACAAGGTATTTATTTTCGCAGAAAAATTTCTGTAGTTTCTGAACAAATTATATTTTTAAAAAATTTATTTTTTACTATCAGAATAAAGAAGTGAAATATCATTGTAATAGATATCGCTTGTTAATTTGTGAATTCAGAAAATGTCAAAATAAACTGATTAATTTGAATAAATATTAATTTATTTACCTTATCGATGAATGATGCACTGTTTGCAGTAAAATTATCTACTTTTATAGATATTAAAGTATGCGTTTGTTAAATCAATATTGACTGTGTTGATTTGCCCTAAGTATAAACCTTTACGTTAGTTCAATTTCCATTCGGGGTGCTCCGCAAAACTTTTAATCCAATTGAAGTTCCATGATGTAGACATACACATTATTACGTTGCCTATCTATTAACAGACCCTAGGTAACACTGAAAGTTTTATCACGGGAAATGGGACCAACTAACAAGTTTTCAATTGATTTATTATCGAAATAGTTTCCGTGGCACTTTGTGCATCGTTTCAGTTGATAGAACAACTGAAAGAAGCGGTCGGCCTCGGTCGATCGGTCGACAACCAAAGTAAAGTTACTTTGGATGTCTTTTTCGTGGCCTCTTCGAAGGCAGTCACCGCTAGTTCAGCGCTCGGAATCGTATTTTTTGAAGTTTATCTTTTGTTCTTGGTGTTGCTAGTCGTCCAGTAATGAGGTTGCTAAATTAATTTTATTCGTACGATAATCGAGCGAATGAATTGATTTTATTCGTCCCATTATTTACAATTAAAAAACTTATATAACTTTGATGTTTTCAAATTTATAATAGTTATAATTCGTTTCACGAATGTTAATTACACATCAAAAATTTGCAAGTTGTTATAAAAAAAGTAAAAAACCACGTTAGGTTGTTAAACAGTAAAGCTGGAACGTGCAACACGTAGTTTATTTTTTATATATGAGTAATAAACTTTCATTTGCAGACTTGGAAAATTGCAAAAATTACATTCTTCAAAAATGTTTTACACATATTTTCGGAAGGAAACCGGATTTGACACCTGGCGCGTTTACGTCGTTCAAACTTTAAGGTTACTTTACAAACATACTGAACATTTTCTTCATTATTTAATCGTATTTATTTATTTGGTTCACGGGTTTACAGCATTCAGCATATTAAATAAATACGATTAAATAATGAGGAAAAGGTTCAGTAAATTTGTGTTGTATTATATATTAATATAATTTTTTAATTACGAATAATTTGGGAAATTAAATTTTAAAGATATATTACATATCATAAATTTTTAATTCTTAAACCATCTGACAATCAAAATAAATTAGTTGTCTTATTATATCACAAATAAAATAATTTAGTAAAATAAGGTATTACATTAAATTAAAAATCTAATCTAACTTTTTACTTTTCTACCTTTTTTATAGAAATATGCAAATTTTTGTTTTAATTGTTTTTTTCTAATTTATCGAGCGAATTAAAACCCCAAATAATTTTAAGCATATAAAAATTATCTAAATGTTTAATTTTTAAATCATCGTTTGGACGAAATAAAAAAAAAAGTGGTATGATTACCGTACGAAAAAAAATAATTTACTAATCCGATTATCGAATGATCAGACTCTTTCTAAACAGAAACCGCAGAGTAGATGGCCAAGAATATATGGCGGATAACTCGTAATTTCTACATCCGACATGATCCAATATCGATAGATTTTCAGGCTCAATATACAGAGGAGTTGCAATGATTAGAAAATTGTCATACAATGAAATTCTAGGCAAGCAATTATAAATATATTTATTTTTGGTAACGCCTTTTTAATTTTCCAGAACAACTGTTCAGTAATAAAGTCGTTAGAAAATTGAGGGACCATCCTTTTCCAGAATTTTTCCTTTTCCTTTCTTCTCCTCTACAGGGAGAAGGAAATACCTATTATGCAAATTGTTTCTTAGTTTAAGATTCGTAAGAGTATATTCAGCTTTCGTTGCCCATGAAAATGTTAAATGCCGCATTTGAATGATTTCCATTGAAATTTTCTAATATTTTGCGAGATGAATACGACCATGCTTGAATTCTTTTAACTAGTTCTTAATTATGGCACAGGATGGGGTTTCATTACAAAAAGTCAATTCAAGTCAATCACAAATTGCCAAAGACTTCAATTTTCGAAATGAATGGCCGTTTCTTAGAATTTGTGCTACTATAAGTGCTACCCTCGTTTAGAAATACATTTATTACAAGGCGTAATGCCTTATGAGCAGCCATTAAAAACGTTTTTATTCATGAACCATAATTACACACATATTTTATTTTACAAAGTTTCAATTTTCTGCGTCTATTTATAATTATTTAAATTTATATAATGTACAATAATTCATCTGTTCTGCCATAAGCAGCTTTGTAAAATATTTTTGAAATTTGTTAAGAATATTAAGATACGTTTATAAATTTTATTATTATTATGATGATATATCATTTTATCTTCCCATTGAAAATATAAAATGAAACAAGCGTGATTGACAGACGGCAAACAGAAACGTTTTCCTTACAACGGTATCACCGTTCATCATTATAACCTTCCTCAACTGGTTACCTAAAGCTGTGCTCATAAACGATCGGAATACGAAACTCATAGATAGCGGATCGTTTTCCTTCATAAAAATATATTTTGCACAATACATCTCTCTTTGACATATAAACGTGAGAAATGAATGACAGTCAGCATACGTATGACAAGAATATTTATTTTACCGTTTAATCCAACCCTCAAATTTAAGATTGAATTCTCATTTAGGTCAAAATTACTTAAACTCTCTTTTAATTAAACTCTCAAATATAAAATATTTGAGAGTTTAATTAAACCTATCATTTACTCGATTATTCTTTGGTCCTATCCATTCCATAATGCTTTATGTCCGCTTTTTTATATAATTTCGTTTTCGAATTTGTAAAAAACAATAAAGGAAGTTAGTATATAGGAAATGCTTAAAAGTTAAGAAGAACAAAACTAGTATTTTCAGCCATTTATTTTTTTTTAATGCTGAAAATGTTAATACATTTTTAAATTCTGTTTATCGAGTTAAAGGTGAGATTCTATATATTATGTATCACTATGTTATGTAAACAAAAAATTTAACCGATAAATTTCATGGAAACGGTACATTAAAAGCGAAACAAATTATCCTAAACGGAATAAATAGAGAGAGAAAAACTTAGTGAAAATTTAGATATTTGCATCGGGCCTAATTCCTCGTGAGATTAGTTTTGGTATAAGAAGGGTAATGATTAAGAAATATAAATTTACTTCACAAATACGTACATCAGAAGGAAAAAAGAGAATCTTATACAATCAGTTACGTGTCTATTTGTAACATTCGACTTTCTTAGAAATAATTTGATGTAAAAACTTGAATTTTTAAGAAAAAGTTTACCTGAAAACTACAGAAAATATTCAAAATCTCAGTTTTTAAAAGAAGTTATACCTATGAAGTTACGCCTATAAATTACATATTAGGTAATTTTTGAAGTTTCTTTATTTTAATAAGCCCTAGAGATCTGCAATAGACGTATCAAAATTTGGATTGGTAAATTTTATAGCTAAGGGTAGAAAAGGGAATATTCTAAAAGTAACTTTCGGACAGAACTTTAATAATTCTTTCAGTTAATTCGTCATTAACGTGTATGGAACTTTTTACTAATAGTCTCAACTCTAATTGTAATAAGCTTTTATATGACTATGACAGGGAAAAAATATACACACAGAATGAGCAACGAATATTACCCTTTTACAAATACACCGAGTTTGTCTACGCGCACACTGTTCTTGAACGTGTTTTTAGAAGCGACAATTGCAGCTCGATCACCGATGATTATTACGCCATTCTCACAAATAAGCCAAAGTTCTTGGGAAAAAGTGAACTGTACACTTTAGATTCATGCAATAAACGAGAATCCCATACGAGTTTTTAATATGTGTCAGGCGCTTTAATTAATCAATTTTGCCTTAACTTTCATAGGCAAACCGTTGATCGACCTCGAAGAAAAAGTGAAGTCAGTAACCAAGGACTATTAAAGTTTGCATCGAATAAATTCTCGAATTGCTAAGAAGCTTCTAATAAACTAATTGCTAAATTTTCACCTAAAATTATTGACTTCTCCATGCGAAAATTATTAAGGCCTAGCTTAGGTAACAATTGAAATGGAGTCTAGTTATTTGTAAGAATTTCTTCATTCTATTTTGTTATATTTCCAATAAAATCGTACTATTGGAAACCTCTTTAACTTCGTTCAATAAATGCTGTAAGATATTTTTCAGTCAGATTTCTTTCAAGACGAACAATTGTCTATAAAATTATAATAAATAATTTTTATAATTTGTCACGCCAAAAATTTAATTTAAAAAAGAATAAAACTTACAAAGCTACTTAGTAGTTAATACCTTAAGAAATAAATCAATTCCACCTTTCATATTCATTTACAAAATTTAAAACCTCGTGACTAACATTCCCATCCATCATACTGCCTCTAGTATTAAACTTTCCACCCGTACAAGAATTCAATCTCACATTTTGAAGCTGAGCTTGGAGGTTAAACTGATATTCATCCCTCATAAAGGCAAAAATATCATTAATTTTCCACAGGGTCGTGACGATAGACCTACACTTTAATATAAAATGTATTTTTATGGACTAAAACGATCCACCATCTTGAAGTTTCCACGACAATGATGCGGTATATGAGTACAAAGCCTCGCTCATTTGTTAGAATGAATATTATTCAGTCGCGCACTAGAACGTTATAATATTGGGTAATGGCAACATAAAAATGAAAGCATTCCTATTTGCCATCTACCTGTATCAATGCATCCATTTATACGGGAAATAACGATCGCAAAATAAATATAGTAAGAACAAAAGAAAGGTATTATCGTATAAATTATATTAAGTGAATTACCGTATCGTTATTACTTTTTTTAATCATGACTAATGCAAAATTTTCACCGACGATAAATTTTGATTTATGTATGAGTGACAAATACGGTTATTTGAATCCTCATCTCAGAACCGGGTTCTTTCACTAATAATGAGTTATTTTATTAACCGAATTATCTACTAAATTTCATGGACGTCAATGTAAAATATAAAAATTATGAGAACGTGACAGACGAAGAACGGGCTAACAGATGCGGTTAAATTATTAGGTTTTATTTTCTAATGCTTTATTTATATATTTTTTTATTTAAGTACTGAATTATATGCAATTGATATAAACAGTGGACTTATTACTTCAGGAGTAATACGGGGAACACTGGACAAGCCCCGCGCTACGGCGTCCGGGAATCAAACCCGAATGCCCGCGATATACCGCACTGTCAGAGACAGTATACTTTTTGATCAACCCAACACAGTACGGCGACAATGTTTCTTATTTTAAAGGAAACCTTATATATTTAATAAAAAAACTGGAAGAAAAAAGAGTTCCAAAGTGTTAAAGTGATTGAGCAGTTGACAAAGTTAGATTATAATTTAGTGAAATAATTAGCGCAGATACATTAATATAAATTGATTACAAAACTACAATAAAATCATGTATAAAATGTATTTATAACAATAAAAATGTATTAAAAAAGGACAACATATATGAAGCTACTAACTAGGTAAAAATTAAGGAAAGGGAAAGTAATCAATCCGACATTACATTTTCGTTTGCACAAATTAAAATCTGATGATTTACTCTTCCATCCATCATAATGCCTCCATCTATTAAACTTTCGACCCGTACAAGAATTCAATCTCAAATTCAAAAGCTGAGCTCGTAGGTTAAACTGATATTCATTCCATACAAAAGCCGACGAAATCATTAATTTCACGCGAGGCGTTTCACGCGCGTGGCAAAAGACATGAATTTTCGTGTAATACGTATTTTTATCAACTAAAACGATCCACCGTCTATGAGTATCCACGATAAAGACCGGATATATGCGTATATAGCCTCGCTCGTTTGTTAGAATGATTATTATTCAGTCGCGCTAGAATGTTGTAATGTTAGGTGATGGCGCCGTAATATGGAACTAGTTCCTATTTTCCGTCTACCTGTCACTGGGCTTTAATTTTACGCTTGAAATCCTGACCATAAATAAATATGAGTGTGACGTATTAGAATATATTAAGAGTCTTAACGTTATATTATAATTTTCTTTATATTATGAAAAATATAAATTTACCGACGATAAATTCACCATAAGAAGAACAATATATTAATAATAAATAGGAAAAATAAAAGCAACAAAAATTAAGAAATTTCGCTCATTATTTTATTGCATCATACTTTAATGCGTGAATTTAGAAATAAGGATCCTCGGATGATAGTTTATTGTGAAAAATGTTTATATTAACTAAACAAACGGACGAACTGACAAACTCCTGTTTTATAATATCCTCTAAGAAATTGTTATGAGTGTAAACACTTTGAATAAAATGTAATGTCAATATAATATGGTAATGGATGGGAGATTACGAAGATATAATTACTTAATGAGTTTAGAAAATTCAATAAAAATCATTGTCAACTTAGCAAGTAAGGTTCTTTTATAAATAGTGAATTCTCTCCTCAACAATAGAAATAAAATAATTTATTAAACAAAATAACAGGCGAGCTACAAACAAATATAAGAACAATATCTTAAGTTGTATATGTCAACATCAAATTAGTTTACAAATCTTAAGTCACAGCACCGTCTTGGCGATAATAACACAACTGTCATTTTACTGCGCGCTTATAGATAATTCTATATTTTGCGTCAAATTTGCTGGTGACTTCTAAACCATTCAACGTTACTGTTATCGAATGAGACCTTCCCTAAATGTTTACAATTCTTGTATGAATATTATATTGAGCAGCACAAAATCAGTATAAATTACAGAAACACAATATTGAAAATTAAATTTACCAATTGTGTAATATGTTGCTACAAAAAAAAATAACAAATCACTTTTTTAACACAATGACTTTCAGCTCCAATTGAATTTTTACGAGTTTTGAACATCATTTGTTGTGATAGAGTGTTTCATATATTATAATCAGCAATTATTTTCTAAGGTACTGTTGAAAGCTATTACTTTTATTATTATGATCTGTAATAAAAAAAAATCTTGATGGAATCATTTTTTGTGTTTTTATAACATCCAAATCTACTATTGCACCGTATCCGTACAGAAGTACATACTACAATTTTACGTCAACATGCCAAAGATATATTTAATGATTTTGAATAAGAGTTCAAATGGCTTTAGATACGTCAGGGAGTAAATTTTATCTAAAATAGCTTTGCATTTGTTTTTTTTATGTTAAACTAAAATTTCTTTTTACTCATACGTCTTATTAATGGTCGAATTTCAATTATTGAGCATTTTATTTTTTTGGAAATGTAATTGTTGTCGGGCTATTTAGAAGTTTTAATTTTATTTTATTATATTTTAGGAATAAGTTTGTGAGCAAAAAAAGCGGCTTTTAAAAAATGTATTTCTAAAATTGGTTAAATTGTCTTTTTCTTTGGAGATTGAATGAAAGGGTAATCGTGTATATTTTTACTAAAAATATTATTAGTTATTTATTTTACATCACCTGTCACTAATTAAAACGGTTCATCCATTATAACTTAAATTTTTGTTAGAAAATAATGATTGCTGTTATTTTCAAATTAACAATTTCTGTTTTTGATACAAGCGTCTATTTTTCGGACGTTTTGTCTAAAATCCGTTAAATAACTCCCTTGTAGGTATACAAACGAGTTATTTTCTTATTATAATATTAAACATAATATTTTGAAGGATTTGCAGGACTAAAAATACTTTTGCTCCTACAAGTAAGTTTACACTTCATTTTCAGTTAATTATTGCCAACACTAAAATAATTTGGAGGTTCTATAACTATACATTTTAGGAATAGTATGTAAAAATAAGCTACAAATTTTCTAGAAACACTAAATTTAGACGCCGCGATCAAAAGGAAATAGCTTCTGACTTTCGAAAGATTAGCAGAACTTGATTTGTGGTGTCATGTATATATACTTCATTTGTGGTGTCATGAGTCATTGAGTGTATAATCAATATAATATTATTCATAAATATTATATTGAGAGAACTTCTGGTGCTTTTCACATAATTTGGCCAGCAGCCAGATTTACATATTTTAAACTTTAATTGTATTTTAGATTTTTTCTTTATAACAATATTTTTGATCTACTTCGTTATTATATTTATGAAGTAACTAGAGCAATATTTACAAAATCCCAAAAAATATTGCGAATATATTTATTGGAATTACAATTGATTGCGTAGGAATTTTTTTAATATAAATGATCTCAACCTTACCCATATCGTGGTTGCACTAAATTCGTCGCGAAGCAGCAAGTCTTTGTGATGGTCATATTAATGATAAATCTATCGTCTATTCACTGAAAATATGCAATAAAACCATGCCTTAGAGAGTAATAAAAATTTCTTCCTGCTAAAGTTTTAGGTCAAGGTCTTAATCAACGGCAAATATGATGTAAGCTTTTTCTAAAGGCATATTTTATATTATCTAACCTGTGATTCTGGTAAAATAATTTTCACTGAATAATTTATAATTTTTTCTAATTGCGTCTGTAGTCGTATTGTAAAAAGTTTTGCTTAATGTATATATGTTCTAAATTTTTAATTGGAAATAAAATGTTACGGTTTTTTGGTTGCTCTTATAAGTATATGTTGTTTCAAATAACTTTGGTTTGTAAATTTGATCGTTGATTCATTCACTGATACTTCAGAAATAGGGTTCCATTATCTTTAAAATTTTCAATAGTCATCGGTAAAATTTTATGACTTTGGAAAATATTGTCGTTGAGACAGGTACGGCTTAAAAACTTTTAAATTTTTTTGGAGGAAACCCCTAAAAACGATATTTTATTCAGTTTTATGTTTCATCCGACAAGAACATAATTTTCATTTAAACACATTTAAAAATGGTGTAGAAAGTAAAACGTAGAAAGATTGGTTAAAAGAGAAAAAAACACACATTTACATTTCTTAACAAGTGATATGAAGAATATGTAAATACAGACTAAGATGTTTATATATTGGGATCACTTGCGCTGCAGTATGTGACCCAAAAAGTATGAGATCAACTAGTTTACCTATTTTCATTAATTAATTACGAATTCGAATGGGAATAGGCAAACATTTAAGTACACACAGATATTTTAATTTTGTAATATACCAGTACCAACTACTAGTTAGTACAAATTATAATTCAGCATTATCACGTCAAGTGTCAACTGCACTGCATACATAGGATAGAAGAAGCTCTAAACGGACTATACAGTATAAATTTACAAACAAAATTTTTATTGAGTGTATCTAGAGCATCTTTTGTTAATTCTTCAAAACGATTCAAATACTTTTTTTTATATATTATGTTGGATACATTATATGACCCACTAGTAATTATTCCTTTTTTCTATTTTAAATCTATTCTATTTTCGGGATCATAATCACTTTTCAACTTAGATGAAACTATATAACTATTGCACAACTCATATACATCTTATATAAATACTGAGAGGGAAATTTGAAAAATTTTATTATATCCATTTTAAATTCCTATATTCCGTCGTGTTTTCGATCACTTTGTTTCTGTTATGATTTATAAAAATAAAGAAATGAATATGGTTAAACTTTAAGCAGCGTTGTTACAAAATCAATAATCGAGCTGAAAATGAAAAATATCACAATATATTTTTGGATGAAATTCATGAATTACTAACAAATAGGAATAAATAGCCAACGAGCTCGTGTCAACATTAAAATACCGATGAATAACAGAATTATATCCACAATAATATCTACTTGGCGTTAGTAAAAGGTAATGTGAAAATATCGAGAAATATAGGCAGAATAATTATCTTGCAATATGCCAACAAGGCCGAATCTAGGTGCGAGATGCTGCTGGATGTATCTTACGAATATTCATCTGTTTATCTGTTCATACATTATAGTAATTTTTATTTGATATAGAAATCATTAAAATCATTACGCTATTACTATTTTATTAAATTACGTTGACATCTGTTTTCTTTTGCTTCTTTTAAAAGCAACTTATATAATAGTGTAGTTTTATGATTCTACACTAGATGGTGGTGTTTAATTTTATTTTTATAATTACGTTTTTAATTTTACAATGCATTTTTATTTACTTAAACTCTGTCATTATTTCTACTGAATTCATTTATGCTCAAAGCTCACTCACGTCTCCGATCTTATGAAAGTCCGTTATTTTTTTGCATTTTGCAAAAAAACAGTTTTCTCTAAAACTGTTTGAGGTTGAAATTTTTTATGTTGGAGCATATTTACTAGCATATATATCAATAGTAAATATTAAAACATAACTACCTGAATATTTTTTTTTGAAGCGAGATGCAAATAACGTGTTCAAAAATACTATTTTCCTGTCATTTCTTATTTGGAATATCAACTATAATAATTATGGAACTTAAAACTATTTATTTTTAAATTTATGTTAGATAATTAGGGAGATTTGTTCATAATGTTTACTTTCTTTTCTTCCTTTATCTCTAAAATACTTCAAATTAAAGTTATGAAGTGCAACACTTTTGCTAGAAGCTCATTTAAAATTTATTAAACACTATAGTGATAATTTTAAATTTCAAAGTTTTTGAGGTATGCACGCAGTTTTTAAGCCTGCTAAAAATATATTAGTGTATGTATCTAAATTGTAAAAAGTCATATTAATATTCCTTTTCTGTATATTAAGCAATGAAATACTACGTATCCTTAAATTTTCGATTTGCCTAAATGTATATGGAGCCATCGTAGAACGAATTTTACTCGTAATTGAAAGTTTTGTAATATTTAATATCGCTGTTCTTAAGAACCATTAATTCATATAATAATTTTAATCACACCGATATTTTCCATCGTGAACATGAATATATTAATTAATTCCAATTGCAATTGAGAAACATTTAATTATAGCAAGTTTCATGCACATCTACTCAAGTTAAAGGTGCACCGCAACACAATAATATTTTCTGTGTCACTCAAAATATATAGAAAAAAAATTATGCAATAATGGGTCGTGGAATAGGGTCAGTGTAGTTATAAAGATAAAGTTCTTTTTTTTATTCTGGTAGGCCGTACATCTTGAGTTTAATTGAACAAATTATTATTGTTTAACTGAATTAAAAATTAAGACAATACATGTGGAAATTTTCTTATCTAAAACAACTACGTAAACCATTGTGACTACCAAGAATCCTGAATTATTAATTAGAATTTCAATACTAATTCTTAGTATCCTATTATTTTTGTTGCTAGCGATTTATCGGTCTCTTACTGTTGAGTTTGCAATACAAGATTCAGCTATTGAAACCAAGACGAAACTTGAAATTTTTTTTTTATTCGGCAGTGAATTATGTAAGATAAGTTTAAGAAATATTGTTCATGTCTTTGATATGTCCTAGATTTATATTGGAAGGATGAAACCATAAACAATAAAAGGCTGATAATAGCAATAATGCTTGGACCCTCAAATAGAAATGCTACATTTGATATATGTGGAATATAAACTAATCTAACCTAAGTACAAATTATATATTGTCAGTAATAAAGGACCTTACACTATTCTTTAATACTTGTCTCATTTTACTCTATATTATGCGATGCAAGAGCCTTTGTAAAATATAAATATCTATTAATAAATTCATGCCATCTACATAATGCCATCTACATAATTCATGCCATGTACACAGTGTAATCAGTTGATAGTTAGTTATACCGACATGGTTGAGAAACCTAATAGTACATCTAATATTCTCTTAAAATTTATAGCTCCAGGCATATAAAATATTTCTGGATTAGACTTTAATCTACAAACTTATTACTTATGCTGCTACAACAAATTTATCGGTATAATATAATATTATCATATTGTCCGCTATGAATTACTCTTGGATTTATTGGCATACCCTGCGTAAGTAAACCATACATAAAAATTAAAAAAATAAAGCAATTTATACATAAAAATTAACTTGAATTTTGATTGAATCAAAATATTTGTAACATATATTAGGAATATATCAAAAGTCTTTATAAAATAAAAAAAAAATATAATTATGTAATCTGCTAATGTACTTAATATACCAGCATTCATTACACGTTTGTGTATCTCCTAATATAACCTCTTACTTGACTTACAGGCTGGTGGTGATTATATCGATATATACAATTACTTCACCATATTAACTTTTATAAAACAGTTGAAAAAAATGAATATAAATAACAAAAAACTACATTTTTAAAAAAACATATACACGCGAAATTAAAATTTTGAATGAAATGTGAATTATGATTCCTCCACAAAACTTATATTGTTTCGGTTTTATTGAGTTCAAATTTAATTGAATTAGGTTGGACCTGTGCTTAAGGAATCATGTTGTAGTGCTTAGTTATACTTTAATAATTAATATATGTATATATATATATATATATATATATATATATATATATATATATATATATATATAAATATATATATATATATATACACACATATATATATATATATAAATTATTAATATAGGGCATGATCCAACCAGTTGAAGTTGTGTTTATAAATGAAAAATCATCTTACAATATAAAAGGTACACAAGCAAAAAATACAGACATTTATATTTCACGTACATTTGATGCTAGTACTTCTTTTAAAACATATAATATAAATGTTACAAAAACGGATATTTCAAGAATCGTATTTTAACGTAACGGTTCTGTAGCCAAATCGTATAATATTATTAAAACTAAAATAATATTAAACTCTCTCTGATTCGAAAGGCTACGTTAAATATAGTTCGATATTTTATATCTCCTCGCGCATATAGTTATATGACCTAGGCATCAGTACGAGTGAGATAGGGAAATGTTGAAAATGTTATGCTTCGGTTCATTATTCAGTCATCTTCAAAATTTTCGTTCTTTATGTACCATTCTACTGTGAACCCCTGCTGTTGACTAACAGATGACAGTTCTATCTCTAAGAATGTTGTGCTATTAAACAAATAGAAATTTGAACTAGTGTAGCGTGTATTTGTTGGAATATGAAAAGTTTTCAACTTTTGCGCAAACCTTCACATTTAAAGACTACTTTAGCGACATTTTGAAGGTTTTTGCTCGCTAGTGTAGCCCTGTGGTGGTTTGTTATGTATCCCAGGAGGATTTTTATGTAATCGAGCTATATAGTTGGAAGAAATTCAGGAGGATGAACAGAAATATTAAGTAAAGTTCATCAGCGTTACATGATCCCAAATATTTCCATCCAATAGTAGTAACATGATGCTTGATTTCCCAGTTGTGCGATTCATTGACACTGTTAACTTTATTATTTCTGACACGTGTCAATACGATCCCAACCGTTTAGGAGACAGGTACTAAGTGATGTTTGTTTGGGATTTGGGCACATCCAAGTAAATTGAATTGAATGTTTTGAAATATGGAGGATACTTACTTCCATAATTTTTGCTTCATATTTCAAACTAATTATTTGCTACAATGGTCCATTCTTTTCAAAATTTTTAAATTTCATTATAACATGTCAATATGATAGAAGCTACAAAGAATACACGAAAGTGAATTATAAAGAAGATTAAAACTCAATTTTACACAGAAACAAATGTAACATTTTTGTTTGTTTAATAAAAAATAAATAGATTTTGTGAATCCATCAGTCGATGCAATAGCACATTCAACATTTTTGACGAATTTGATAGAATTATTTGAAGTAATTTTGCTATTAATATGTAACGAAGCCGTCTTAACTTAAAAAGAATGCCTAAGATATTGGCAATTATTTTAACCTCTTAAACATTTACAGTACTCTTGTTGTGCGTTACTCTGAATACCATTATTGAGATTAATTTTAATGACTTCATTATGTGTGAATTTTAAACTTTTGACTTCTAAGCAAACCAACCGGACGACCAGAATCTTAATAAACGATGGAGTAGATTTTATTTACTCAAGACTTGTTTTCGTTAAAATAAACTTTTTTTTTTAATTGAATAATTAATATCTGCAAACACTTATAAATTGGTGGAGAAAAGTTTGCAAGTTTGCAACAGTCACAAATTCCTTAATATAGTTTTGAGTTTTATACTGTTTTTGGGAACAATATTTGAGACGACGAAATGAGACAATAGAATAATTCAATCAGTATTCTATAAGGAACAAAATAGAAAGTATCGACACTCTGTTGAGATATATGCTCGGTAATAACAATGAGCTTGATTTATGGGATGGATTTCCAAGAATTACCAGATATATATATTTCTGTCAGAACTGTGATACCAGAAATTTCTTCGTCAGTGATGGAAAAAAATTTTTAAATCTTTGAATGATATTGCTTGTTTTCATAAATTCTTGAAATACTTTTTCAATCATTTTTGCCAACATGAATTGTCACATTTGTTTAGCATTGTTACCTCCAAACAAGTTTCCGATACCCATATCACAATCCTGTTTGCTTTTTTAAATTTTCATATTTTCACCATACCCGTCCGTTTTTCTGCTAGTCCTTGTCTATCAGTATGGATTCTAAGTCTTGACGATATGGAACTATTTCATGCTTAAATAATTAGACTAATAATCGGCAGTTTTTAAATTAGTATTGCGGGTCTCACATATGGACTCTGGCATAGGTCTTCGGGTTCTAACTCCTCATTCTCATTCCTTCAAGGATACTATCTCCTACAACCTTGTGATTTTAATAAGAATCTTCTGTTTTTAAATTAGAATTTTGAGTATGAAGTAGAGCCTTTGGTACTAAAATCCGTGCTTTAACTTCTCAGTCTTGACACTGGGGATACTATCTGATTAAATCGTGAGACTCGAGGATGAGTTGCTTCAAATTATAATTTTAGGTCTCAAGCAGAAACTCTTATAATAAACTCCAAGTTTCAACTCCTCATTTCTGATTCTGAAGACGTACTGCCGGCGTAAACCATGTAACTTAAGGATCTAATATTTTAAAGTGAAAGTGTTTTAAAAAGATTTTCATTACCATCCAGCGAGAGGAAGCGATGAAAATTTTTTTTATCCGCTTTTATATCTTTATATCTCATAACTCAAGGGTTGTAGCACAAGTTGGTGTATATATCCTGAAAAAGGCCCCTATAGTGTTAATGTGCTGATGCCATCATGCGCTTGCGTTATGGAGCAAAGAGGGTCAAAAAAAAGTAGTACCAACTCCACAATGGGAAGGGTTACACGAGTTACTTGTATACTATCGTGTAGATATTGAGGGCTATAAAAATAAGCTGGGCAGAAAAGTTAAATCGTCGAGTAAAAAGTCGTGCTTGGTAACAGTTTACAAAATCTTGTAAAACTGCTTGTTTCAGGTAATGTCACGCATTTACGAAAGTATTTAGCGTCAGATGCGACCTGGTGGTTAACCAAAGATATTTTCACGCGAAATAAATTTTCACGCGAAAATATTCCGATAGAGTAGCGATACTACCTGCCTAAATTCTAAATTAGTATTTTGATCATCAAGCGGAGAATCTCCTATTGAAGTTCAAATTTCAACATCTCAATTTAGATGCTGTGCGGATACCGTTTGAATAACATTCTTTTCTATTTTTTTACGGAATAACTCCAGTATAGTATTGTAAGAAAGGGTAAACAAAAATAAAAACTTTCACAATAAAAGTTTACGATACGGGCTAAAATTCTTCAATGTATGTATCATAAATGCCGTAATCGAGTTTGGGTGATGTAGGTCTAGTTATAATCTAATAATAAAGTCTCAAATTTTTTTTAAATATTGAGGGCAACATCAAATAATTTAAAAAATACAAAAAATAGGACTGCAATGATGGAGCTTAGAGGTGTTGACAAGAATCTTTTAGTGATGAGGGGTAAACTTATCTAGCGTGCTTGTTTTGACGTAAAAAATAAAATAACGAAGTAAATCGGTAGGTAAGTATAAGTATATAAAAGTACGAAGCAAATAAGTTATTAGGTAGTATATAGGTAAGTAAGTATAAGCACAAACAAAGGCATGAGCTAACCAAAGTATATAGGAAGGCAAGTAAGAATATACAGGTTTTTAAGAACATACAGCAACTAGAACATTAGTAGGCGGTATTTTATATTATGTAAAGGTGTATACAGACTTGAAGCACTAACTGCAATGAAGTTAAAAGAGGGAATGTGATTTGTATTTCCGTGTATACATAAGTATATGTGTAGAAATGCCTGTAGGTGCATAGCTATAATAGATTGGGTAAGATAGAATATCATAGCTACTAAAAATGGAAAAATGGGAGGAATATTTTTACAAAAAATTTAACCAAATTCAAATAACTAACAAAAAAGAAGCGCACTAAATGTATAAAATAAGAAAAATACGAGTACTCAAAAGGAACTTCTGCGGTACAATATTGTTATCGACCATAAATAAATTTGTAAAATACTGTTGCTACTTGAGTGTAATGTTGTGTGCATGGGTATGAGTAATCTACGTGTACTACAAACTGTGAGTATTCGTATTTTCATTATTTTGTATCAATCGTCGCGCTTCTTATTCGGTGGTTATTTGAAATAAGTTTGACTTTTATCGCAAAAATGTTTTTTTACAATTATTTGCAAGACAGTTCCAAAGATATTGTTGAAAATTGAGGTATATTTTATTAATAAATGACAGGTTTGATTTAATACTTAATCAAACTCTCAAATATTATTTCAGCGTCTTCATTTTTACGGCACTATTGAAGTGAACGTTGTGTAGTTAAATTAAACAATCATTGCTGGATTAAAAAAAATAATATGATATTATGCTCGACAGCCTAACCGCTCTGATATAATTTAAGGATGAACTTTAAAAAAATTTAAATTGGGAGCAACATATGTGAAGTAAAATTTTAGAAACGAATGGAGTATTGATTTGAATAATATTTTGAAAAAGATACACTTCTTCCATAGAAAATAGATTTAAAAACTGTATTGTATTTTTAGGACAATTTACAAAATTGTAGTAATGGTTGATGTAAGACACGTTAACTATGAACACTTCCAACAAATAAAGTTTTTTTTGTATATCAGAGAATAATGTAAAATAGGCATCACAACGTATGAGATGAGAAAAAATTGCAACGCTTCTAGATATGAAAACAAAATTCTAAACTAATTAAGATAGCCGAAATGTTGATCTCTTTGCTGCAATTAAGAAGAGGCGAGTGTTTGTTCATTGTTTGTCGAGTTTTTAAATATTTTTATGCATTGGTACTCAAATTTTTAAAAAACATATGAAAGCATTATAACTTTCCGAAATCTTATTCCATAGATACTTCTTCCATCATTATATTCACAAATTAAGCCCTTAAATTATTTGACTGATTTATACAATAACCTATATATATATATATATATATATATATATATATATATATATATATATGAAATTCTATTAATTTTTTCTGTTCATTTTTTTCTAACTCAAAAATTTAGTGAATGGGGAAAAGATATGAAAATTTCAATTTTGTGAAAAACTAGTTTTCAAAAAATTGAAATTTTCATATCTTATATATATATATATATATATATATATATATATATATATATATATATATATATATATATAGGTTATTGTATAAATCAGTCAAATAATTTAAGGGCTTAATTTGTGAATATAATGATGGAAGAAGTATCTATGGAATAAGATTTCGGAAAGTTATAATGTTTTCATATGTTTTTTAAAAATTTGAGTACCAATGCATAAAAATATTTAAAAACTCGACAAACAATGAACAAACACTCGCCTCTTCTTAATTGCAGCAAAGAGATCAACATTTCGGCTATCTTAATTAGTTTAGAATTTTGTTTTCATATCTAGAAGCGTTGCAATTTTTTCTCATCTCATACGTTGTGATGCCTATTTTACATTATTCTCTGATATACAAAAAAAACTTTATTTGTTGGAAGTGTTCATAGTTAACGTGTCTTACATCAACCATTACTACAATTTTGTAAATTGTCCTAAAAATACAATACAGTTTTTAAATCTATTTTCTATGGAAGAAGTGTATCTTTTTCAAAATATTATTCAAATCAATACTCCATTCGTTTCTAAAATTTTACTTCACATATGTTGCTCCCAATTTAAATTTTTTTAAAGTTCATCCTTAAATTATATCAGAGCGGTTAGGCTGTCGAGCATAATATCATATTATTTTTTTTAATCCAGCAATGATTGTTTAATTTAACTACACAACGTTCACTTCAATAGTGCCGTAAAAATGAAGACGATGAAATAATATTTGAGAGTTTGATTAAGTATTAAATCAAACCTGTCATTTATTAATAAAATATACCTCAATTTTCAACAATATCTTTGGAACTGTCTTGTAAATAATTGTAAAAAAACATTTTTGCGATAAAAGTCAAACTTATTTCAAATAACCACCGAATAAGAAGCGCGACGATTGATACAAAATAATGAAAATACGAATACTCACAGTTTGTAGTACACGTAGATTACTCATACCCATGCACACAACATTACACTCAAGTAGCAACAGTATTTTACAAATTTATTTATGGTCGATAACAATATTGTACCGCAGAAGTTCCTTTTGAGTACTCGTATTTTTCTTATTTTATACATTTAGTGCGCTTCTTTTTTGTTAGTTATTTGAATTTGGTTAAATTTTTTGTAAAAATATTCCTCCCATTTTTCCATTTTTAGTAGCTATGATATTCTATCTTACCCAATCTATTATAGCTATGCACCTACAGGCATTTCTACACATATACTTATGTATACACGGAAATACAAATCACATTCCCTCTTTTAACTTCATTGCAGTTAGTGCTTCAAGTCTGTATACACCTTTACATAATATAAAATACCGCCTACTAATGTTCTAGTTGCTGTATGTTCTTAAAAACCTGTATATTCTTACTTGCCTTCCTATATACTTTGGTTAGCTCATGCCTTTGTTTGTGCTTATACTTACTTACCTATATACTACCTAATAACTTATTTGCTTCGTACTTTTATATACTTATACTTACCTACCGATTTACTTCGTTATTTTATTTTTTACGTCAAAACAAGCACGCTAGATAAGTTTACCCCTCATCACTAAAAGATTCTTGTCAACACCTCTAAGCTCCATCATTGCAGTCCTATTTTTTGTATTTTTTAAATTATTTGATGTTGCCCTCAATATTTAAAAAAAATTTGAGACTTTATTATTAGATTATAACTAGACCTACATCACCCAAACTCGATTACGGCATTTATGACACATACATTGAAGAATTTTAGCCCGTATCGTAAACTTTTATTGTGAAAGTTTTTATTTTTGTTTACCCTTTCTTACAATACTATACTGGAGTTATTCCGTAAAAAAATAGAAAAGAATGTTATTCAAACGGTATCCGCACAGCATCTAAATTGAGATGTTGAAATTTGAACTTCAATAGGAGATTCTCCGCTTGATGATCAAAATACTAATTTAGAATTTAGGCAGGTAGTATCGCTACTCTATCGGAATATTTTCGCGTGAAAATTTATTTCGCGTGAAAATATCTTTGGTTAACCACCAGGTCGCATCTGACGCTAAATACTTTCGTAAATGCGTGACATTACCTGAAACAAGCAGTTTTACAAGATTTTGTAAACTGTTACCAAGCACGACTTTTTACTCGACGACTTAACTTTTCTGCCCAGCTTATTTTTATAGCCCTCAATATCTACACGATAGTATACAAGTAACTCGTGTAACCCTTCCCATTGTGGAGTTGGTACTACTTTTTTTTTGTTTCGACTAAGTGTTGCTTCCACTAAGTGTATACTTCGACCACTGCATACTGGCGTCAATTGTGGCCAGTATTAAAAATCGTCTCGCATTATATTTGAACAACTGCTAGGTCAGAATTATCAATGTTATATGGATCTTCATTTGACTGTTTTTAAGCTAAATTTTCATATTAAATGTGTAAAACATTTTAGCATCACACCGAGCTTCAATCTTGATACCATAGGAATTTGGTTTATTTAGAATATATTGCTGATAAATGAGCGCCTTCTACTAAAAGTTTCCAATTTTTCATCAATATTTACAAAAGCAGATAGGATATTATTATCTTTGCCCTTTTGGACCAATTTAGTAACTGATAACCTAGTAACTGATATATTAATAATAATTGTAATAAATACTATATTATGATATAACAATTATCAGATTGAAAATTCTAGTAGGGATAGATTAGACTAGTTGTTGTTACCTGAAGATTTTCGGCTGCTAAAATCCTATCTATTTTCCGAATTTTGTATTTAATCCGATGTAGAACTTTACGGTTCACCATCATTACAGTTTCACCGTCTGATTACGTTTGTAATTTATCCTCATAAAATGATAATGCCACTTGTATAAGGGACTTGAGACAATGCTGTTAGCTTTGTAAGACTTGCTGAAACAAAATTTAAAATCTAAAACGTAAACGCGTAGATGTTTTGGTGAAATATCGATAGATGCATGCAAAACGCATCAAGTTGGCATTAAAATTATGAATTGAGAGCCAGCGTAGCCGTTGCGGGATCGACTGATGGTGAAGAATGTGCAATATTGTAACTACTAGAAATAAAACCACACATTCTAAACTGGAACAAACTATTAGAATACAATCTAACTTTGAAGCAATTTAACGTATTTTATTGTAATATGAATTTTAGATAATTAAGCTGTCATAGATTATAAATTTTTTGTTTAATGATAGAAAAAAAAAAACAAAAAGCATAAAAAATGGATGAGCAATAAGAGAGGAAAGCAGATACATCTGCTATAAAAGGAAAAAGAAATGAAATTAGGAAAGGAATTATTATTGAAGAACAATGAAACAATGATTTTAAACACGAAAACTCATCATAATTTCAGAAAAAACTATATAAAATAGTTTCTATAAATATATATATACATATATATACATATATATATATATATATATATATATATGTATGTATATATATATATATATATATACATACATATATATATATTTTTTTTCTTCGACTGAAGTGCGACTTAACTCTCATTAAACATCAGTCAATTGTGCCTCCTGTAATATTTTTGTGATCTCACAGGAAGCGAAATAGAATCTATATTACAGATATAATAAATATTTGATTATTTTAAGTAGCAACCATTTTTATAGCCGTACGCTCAAAAATATTTTTCTATTAAGTTTTAGTTAATTCCACAAGTTAACTAATTTTTCACGTTCAATTTTGTAAACTGGGGGATAAAATACGACTTCACCCACAGTCTGTTTGTTTATATAGTGCTTATTATATTTCAATTTTATGATGTTTTGTGGCACATTGGAAAGATTTCAACAAAGTACTTTTTCTTGTATTGAACCTCATGGAATAAACCAATAATTACTACCATACCATTGTGAATGATTTCATGTAATACATGAGTTATTCTTAACAAAACTAAAAGTAAAAGTATCAACCTATCAAAAAAGAAGAAAGATAATAAAGAAAAAAAAACTCAAATTTAACTCGTGAATTTTTACGAGATGCATCGGAATTAAAACTTATCTATACGTCAGGTTTTATTAGCATAGAGTTGCTGTACAAACGATGGAGTATATGGGGACGAATTCAAAAATAGCCCATTATCAATTGACATGGTAAGGGATGAATAACATGGATAAATGATGAGGTGAAATTCCTAACGGTACCTATTAAATATTCATTAAGGGAACGGGTACAAAGCCGAGGATGGTCATTTGCATCTGTTTGAATCACTTGTGATCTTTTTGTACGAAATATGAATAGCTACCTCAGAGAGAAAAAATTATCAAATTGATCAGTCAAGTGTAAGAAGTATTTTTTTGCAACTATTTTTCATCTGCAATTATTCTATGGTTCATGAAAATTGTATGGCAAATAACAGGTAACCTCAGACACAAACTTCGACGAACTATTTAATCTGTTGAAAATATTTACAAACTACCTGAACCGTGAGAAAATTACTCGCGCGGATCTTTTTATATCAAGTCCCATGGTAATGGTAATAATTTTATTAAATTTGGACGTAATATATTATTTAAATATATTTGACTAATTTTTGTTTTAACTGGTATTTATGGTCAAAAATAATTAAATAAATAATGTTCGGTTTTCGAACTTGGCCAAAACAATTGCGTAACATGAAATTTTCCGAAAAGTAATAAAATAAAATAATTATATTATTGACAAAGTAATAAATTAGGGTATTATTTAATTTTTCCGGGCAATATGAATAATGGCCAGTGTCAATAAAAAAGTCACACTTTTTTAATTATTGGTAACGGGGTATTTTGAATATTAATAAAATATCACTCCGAAATCTAATTAATTTAGGTACTTTTAGCAAATGAAGTATGTGAAGCAGGAACAAACATGTAAAATGTGTACATGTCTCTCGCTGTAATGAATAGCATATTTATTGTTTAAATTTTATTGTAGCATTGTTTACTGATAAGGTGGATCATTGTTAATGTTTTTAAATTATTGCAAGCATGGATGAAATAAAATTAGTTGACAGGTATTGTCGATTTTAAGAATGATTAAATTGGGTAGTATTACAAAAAGATCAGAATATTCGACTTTTCGCAAGCAACATTTACGCAGAAATGTTTACCATAAGTTTAAATAAGGGACGATCATTTATCTCTGTAATATTATTAAACTTAAAATTGAACTCCTATACACGATGTTTTACACCTTGTCGAAATTATATATAGGTGTCAGTTAAATTCTGAGGTATTACTGTTTGATATATGCAAGACTTAATAACGTTATCTTCTTTCACAAAAACAGTTTTTATATTTTTTCAATAGTCAAATCTTTTCAAACCCTGTTAATGTTTTGACTTCTTATTAAACATTTTAGACTGGCAAGATTATTCCTTTTTTTTTACATCTTCATCATTTTCTTGCTTTTATAAATGTTGCGACGATACAACACTAAGGTTAGTACTTATTTTTTAATATACAAAAATTCGTTGATTGGTGCCGTATTCAAATGAGATGAAGAAGCGGCTATAAACATCATTTTCAGAGTAGCGCTGAAAATGTCATTAATATCGTCAAATTCTCCAAGATCAAATAGAGATCTCAAAATCTCAGGATAGCTGAAGATCTGGTCCGGGTTGAGGGAGATGTCCCATTTATTACAGAGCGGTAGGTTTAAGTACAATCAGGATGGATTTTCATGTCTTGAAAGTAGCCAGTTCCAAGTCTGTGGTGGTTTGGGTGAGCATACGATTTGCGTTAATTTCACATATCTGATAGCCTTTTATGATGGACCTTTCTGGTAAACAGTACATTGCGTAAGCATTTACATCGCCAAAGGTAGTTCTAATACTATTAAAATCACTAAGATGACGAGCTTCTTTTCCAAGCTTATCAGCTGTCTCATTTCCGGAAAGGTCGATATATGGCCGGCATCCATTGCAAAATGCAGATTTTAATTCTTGATTTGCCAATTTGTTCCGAATGATGATGAATTTCTTGGGTGAGTGTAAAGCCCTCAAGATTGCTTTCAGTTTAGTAGTGAAATTTGAGACAATTAGACCACATCATCAATATGCTACTTCCATATGGGCCAATACTTCAACTACAACACTAAATTACTTATACAGTGTCCATGTCAGAGTACCAAACATAATTAGTGGAAATGTCTCTTCTACAAAGAAGAAAAAGGTTGTGCGGAGTGTGACCTTGTGTCTCGTAAAAACCGGAAAAAGTGTATACAATTAGAAGAATCCACGAAGCTAAAAGTTACTTTACTGATCACATTTCACAAAGAACTTTACTGAATTGATCCAGAAGAAACAGACTTAATCTACCGTGTAAGACTGATATATTAATAATAATTATGATGATTTCAACATTAGTGAAATTGGTGTTGACCAGGACAACCTGATAATACTCGAAGCACCTATCTTATCCTCGACTATTCCTCAAGACACTACAATAAACTTAAACCTTATCGAGCTATTCACAAAAAATGGCCCTATTGAAGATATTCTTGCAAAGGGTGTGAAGACAATCGAGTAATTTAAAAAAATTAACGTCGTACACTACTACACTGAGGGCTCTGCTGATAAAACCATTCTGAATGGGGGTGCTGGCATACATTTGATACTCTCAAACGGTTTTACGCAGGAATAGAAAAATTAGCACGACGATTTTCAAAATAATTTCTTTGGCAAAATTACAGTCAATTTAACAAGTTGCGAAGAATTGAATTTCGTTAAAAAATGGAAATTTGTTACATAATTCGCTTAAAGATATGACTAATAAGACAATTTTGTAAATTAAAATGAGATGTTAATATAATGAGTAAAATCAGTGAAATATTCTTTTCGGTTATCAAAAGATGAATTTTCTAAAACCAGTGACTTTAGAGATAGATAGAATGGGATAAGATTTTATAAACTAAAAAAGAAATAAAAAACAAGGAAATGATATCTAAACGATTTTCAATTTCAGTCTTCGTACGATAACACGGAAGTTGAAGATCATAACTAATTATAAATATAAAATTAGAAAAATGTGGTAGTCTGTAGAATTGTCACTCCGAACGGCGAAGAAAAAACAAACCTTAGTATAAACTTTAGGGTTTATGTCTCTACTACATAACTACTAACACACTATGTTGCTTTGGTAGTGACCACAGAATAATGATTAAGGATTTCCATCTTTTTTTATTGTGTATTTACTACCATACTAATAGTAATGATGATGTATGATTAATATTTATTTTAATTATTTTTTTAAATTATGCATTTATTTTCCTCGAGATATATTTTTGTCAACAGCCAATTTGAATGGATGATTATTTTCATAAATTTCCATGCAGATTACAATAAAATTATTTATCGCTAAAAATACATGTGTAAATCTTGGAGTTTGGCATGCGTACTTATGTAAAGACAATTAAAAAAAAAGAAAAGAATATTGGCAAATAATAAAATATGTAAGACATGGATATAATATTTGCAAGAGATAGTTTTTTGTATTACGCCTCAATGTCAACCAATGGTTGCGATATCAAATAAAGGTAATAAGATCAGTAACAAAAATATAATGATAAAAAAGTTAAGAGTAGTAAGCATGCAAGCGCAGACGGTGCGATAAATGAAATGCTTTAGTTGGGCACAGGTTTAGTTCCATAAGTATAACGTGCCTATTTACGAGAACCAGCGCATGAGTACGAAAACCTGAATAATAATTCAGTGGGTTAGGCTATTTAAAAGTCTATTATCATTATATAAGGAAAAAATGTTTATAAAGATTAGAAATTGTAGGTTATAAAAATATTAAATAGCTATATTAAATAGCCATTTCTTAAATATTCTAAAATTGATCTGAAAAAGTTATTCCTCAAATTTTTTCCCATCTTTTATATTAACACTGTCTTTTTCATATATGTATTATACTGGACTCCATTTCTTACAATAAAGTGCATATTTCTTAATATGTTTTTCTACTGAATATAATATCACTGGTTATAATGGTTACCTTCTTCATTACTGAAACTATTTAATCAATATTGAAATAGCAAATCGAGATATTCAAGTAGGTTTTAGATCAGGAATAAAATCTTTACATTCAGACTATATTACCTTTATCAGTCATGAAAATGACTCTGATAGGAAAGTATTATGGTATGTGTTAGTTTTTGTTTTTGTGTAGTGTTTCTAGATTGAAAGAAAAATTTATCGAATTTATGAAGTCATTATATTAAAATTTAAACTCATGTTATAATCAGAGGAGATTGCCAATTGTTTTATAATTTTGTAAGTTGTGAAGTACAGGATCATATCAAGGAAAGCAAAAATTATAATATACAATATTGTATCAGTGTTAATAGTCGTGCGCGGAAGGTAGTATTTTTTTTGCAAAGGCAAAACAAGGAATGGAGGATAGGCCAAAAAAGTTAGGAAGAAGCACGTTGGAAAAAAAATGTAGACGATTCAGAAAGACGTATGTAAATGAAATTTTGAAAAATCCGAAAAGCAATAATGAGCAGAGATCGGTACCGAAAGAGACATATAAATTAAATAATAATAAGACAGCATATAGCATGAATGTTACTTCATTAATTTTAATCTACATCCTTCAACAAAATAATTTAAGACGTGATTTGTGTTCATAAATGAAAAAAATATAAAGTAAGTTGAATAGGTAACTAATTGTTAATTGTATTCTCAATTACACTTTCCGCCTCATTCGCTTAGTTGAAATAGTTTTAAGGCTTCTTTTTTACAATAAAGATAAACTTTCAATTCATTTGTTATGCAAATTTTCATTACTTTGATTAAGCATTCACTTCGATTTGAACGTCTCAATTTATTATTAATCCTATAAAGTTTTATATTTTAATATTTCCATTTATGACTTTAAAGGCTTCATTTAAAATATCGTAAATAAATTTCAAAATTCTATGCTGGCTATAATATTTTTGGAGTCCAAATAAAACTATAGTTCGTAGAAATACCCTCCGATCTAATTATTTTTGTGTAACAGGTATCATAATTTCAAAAGAATTAAGAGCAGTAAATTTTCTGTTAAGGGAAAAGCTTTTAAAAACTTTGCTAAAACGAAAGTAGAAAAGTATTGACACACTCTAAGTCTAAATATTCATATTGTATATAACCTCCGTTTATATTTACTACTTTAATCTCCCCTAGCGCCAAAATTATGATATTTTACAGCGAGTGCTCCATTAATGAAAGCCATTCATTTTAATTAGCATTTTTGCTTTGTTTCCTACGTAAAGTAGTTGTATTATCATTTTTGAATATTACCGCCCACCTGTAAAGGCAAAGAACGTTTACTTGAAATTTTTCGTTAATTAATATAGTAAGATTGTTTTTTTATTTTCTCTTGAAAATATAAAACTACAATTATTTTGAACATACATAGCTTTTATTCTTTATTACAAAGAAATGATTTGTTTTTTCTTGTGATTGTGTTATATTGTTCTCAGGAATTTATAGAAGCTATGTAAACTGCACAATATTCTGAACATAAAGCATGGTGAGAAATTGTGATATCTTGTAACGACAAAATAAAAATTTAATTATTTTTTTCAGTATAAAACAAACGTTTAAATGGGGTTTGACACAATTGCTTAAATTTTGTCGCAAAATATTAATAATTTATGTAAGTAAGTTATGACATTCCATTTGGAAATTAAATTTTAGCTTATGGTAAAAAACCTAATAAATATTTATTAAAAAAATTAACAAATTTAATGGAATAATTGTTAGCGTGTAGTTGAGAGAATATTTCTGGTAATTTCAAAGAACTTTGAGGACATCGGTGGACATAATATTGGCTTCAATTCTTGCACTGTTTGAAAGTAATAATATATTAAAATCGGATATTATTTAAAAATGGTAATTAAAAATTTACCCCAATAATTTGTGATTTAGAAATTACTGTTTAAGATTCTATTGGTACTTACCTTAGTTTGAATTACGATTTTGACATTGATCCAATTGATCCTTCTATTGCTGAAAACAGAGACTAACAGATTTTTGTTCATTGTGCTAAAAGATGTGGTTCAATAAAACCATTAGATATTTATGTATCAGTGTTTGTAGCCAAAGATGAAAGTAATAAATATACTAAAGTTTAATAGTTTTAAACGTAAGACAAGTAAAAAATCTGTCCTCAAAATTAACAACGCCATTAAACAAATATTTATAAATAATTTTCTAGGGGGAAATCAAAATAGTGTAATTACTAAAAATTAAATAAAAACAGTTAAGCGACATTTGAACCTCGATACGGACGAAGACACATGATAAAATATTCTCTTTTGTTACGATAAAGTTATGTTCAAAATAGTATACATTTTATAGATATATAAATTTTTCTTAAAAATTATAAAACTAAATGCAATATTGAATAAGTATTTGAATTAATACAGTCAACTGATTCTATAATCATCCATATTAGGCCATACAATTTTTATCAATATTAAAACTGAAAAAAAAATTCTCAATTCATATATTTTGTTGCCTAATGCGGTATTTGTAAAGTGATTATTGATTATTAAACGTTACAAAAATTATAGTTATTAAATGTAAATATAATTCACATTTTAATACTATGCAACACTTTATCGTATTGTTCGAAGCTAATACGCACAACAGATTTATTTGATATCTTTGCAGATGTTGCCTGCCCGTTCTACGTAAAGGCTGTGAAGAACTATTTAAAATATTTACTGACAACAATTTTTTAATTAAATTACTCATACGTCGAGGTACTTATTCTTACGTACAGGCCAAGATACAATGTAAGTGATGGTAAAGCGTGAGTTTTACTTTATGAATAAACACTATTAATCCGAATACAGCAATGTTACGAAATGCAATTTTGTTTTTATCATAGGCTAGTTTTAACATGGATTTTTATTGTACAAAAGAAAGTTAATCTAGATGATATCTTCTGTTTCTACTCGTTAAGTGATAATATGGTCATGATACTTCGATTTGCTAGTACCATGTGTAGAATGATTAAGAAATAAGATGATGCCAATAAAAATTTAAATAAAAATACGTTTATTAAATAAGACATGTAAATTTATATCATAAAAAGGATTCTCTAACAACTATATTATTAGAAAATATATATAAGTACTAACTGATAAAGTAAATAATTGGCAACAACAATTTAAAAGATTTATCAATCAATCTGTAAAGATGCAAAAATAGGGCTATCAAAAAGAATGATTTTTTGAAAGTAGAAAGAATAAAAAGAATACTTTAATTACAGATTTTAGATAAAAATATAAAAAATAATAAGCGTTTGCTGCAATTTTACCTTCATATTTCTCACCACATTTCAGTATACTCAATAGGTTTGTTTACGTGCTGTATGGTATTGAAAATAAAAACAAAATACAGAATTCTTAAGGTTCAATCCATTGGATTTTTTTACAAAATCATGTTTTCCTAAGTAACTGAGACACAATCTACCAGCTAGAAACCATGACTTGTTTTGCTACTATAAATTCGTGGCAAATTATTCTAGAACTGTTATTGACTGATATATAGACGAACGCTTATAAAAGAGTTAATAAGCATAAAGTTCGAACTCTCCAAAAACCATTTTCTTAAAAAAATATTTTTCGCTTTAAAAATATTAAATAATATAAGGCCAGCAATTTTCAAATATTCTAAGTTTGAAATAAACCATAAAGGTGCTTAACCCCAAGAGATGGTATTTTTATAAATTCAAAATATATTTCCACTCCAAACGTTCTGTACGTCTTTCAACTCGACATTGGTTTGCTTGCTACAAAACTATGTAATTCATTAAATAAAAATAATTTTAATGTCGCTTATCATATGCATAACATGTATTATAAAGTAAATATGCATACATGAATTATAAAGTGAATGTTGATGAAAACCACGCAGAGGAGCATACGGGTCCTCAAAGAATTATTTCTTATGAAAACCGGATACTGCACATACCCTTGTTTTAAGGCGAACGGCCAACAGACAACTTGACTATAGATTAAAAATAATATTGCAAAAAATTTAAAAAAAGGAAGTGTAAAAAGCTTAAGTAGAATGGAATACTGCTAAACATTGGGTCTCAAATTTAAAATCGTATCACAAAAAGAGAACACTACCAATCAAAATTTAAACTCTGAGTGGCCCATTTGTGACAGAATTATATAAATTATCTGACTTTCGGCAAGACGAATGAAACATTTACAACATAATGCAAAATTAACAAAGAAATTATTAAAATGTTTCTAGATATTGACACATTAATTGGAAAGTGAAAAGTTACAGGTACAGTTAATATACCAAATGAAGGAATAAAAATTATGTTGTTAATACAGATAAAACCATTGAAAAAATTAACATTAAAAATTAACAAAATTTAAATGAAAGAAAAATACTCACGGAATTGGCAACTTCTAACTTTATTTTCGAATACAAAAAAGGATATCCAACCAATATTAGCATCTCTCGTCCCATTAATCTAACAACCAAATCTCTAAAAATTGTTTACTTCGTGTCTTGCACATCAACTTAAAATTTACACAGTGAAATATCGGCTAGTAGTTTTATTACCAGCTGGTTTTAGGATAGACTTTTAAACAATAGATTAAAATCCTGTTCTGGACTAAGTTATAGAAAAATATGAAGATTCTATACGACCTTTTTATCTAGCATTCATTGACTATTCTAAATCATTTGATATAATACCTCACAGTATGTGGACAGTTTTACAAGAATATCATATTCCTTCCGAACTAGTAGATGTATTAAAAGATACATACAGAAAAAGTTGCCTTTGTAGTATTAAATCAGTCGAATAAATATGAATTTCTTCGGGCAACTTTCGATAAGATATTAATAGAGTATTTTATATTTTAGTTGTATATTAATTATATTCCTACTTTGTTACGGTTTTGACATTCCGTAACTAGTAATATATATTTTTTCATATTATTATAGCCTCTATTTACAATGTTCTATTTACCTTGGACATAATAACATATATCGTTATGCCGCGCCAATCAGCCTAACATTTTAAGAGAACTTCTGAAGATGGTGTGTTATATTTATACCATGTATAAAACTTGATCATTTAAAAACTACGAAATATTCGGTATTCATTAAGCCAGTTTTATGTAAATTAAAGCGAAAAACGCACCCAGTGAAATGACATAGGAGAAAAAATTTGAAAAATCATACCAAAAGAAAAAGTTGCTTATTTCCGGTACTTAAAATTAGATATCGCTATTTCTTGTTCTAGTTTCGAGTTTTGGGCGCGTATAATCCACGTAACCTCATATTAGAAGTAGTCTCATTTCAGTCACATTACGAGTAACAGTGCACTGAGATGCGCTCGAAATGAAACCCACTTGTTTTTACTATGAAGAGTTCAAACGAGATGTTGACACGTAAAATTTCGGCTGTGGAACAGGCACTTTTTCTTATGAATACTCGATTTTTCTTATGAAATCTTATTGCAAAAATTGTAAATTTAATTTTCGCTTACACTGTCCATGCACACGTCGCATTCCACTTTGCACAATTTAATATTGTTGGAAGAATTGCACGTTTTAAGAATGTCTCATAGTATTGCTAATAAATTGTACTTAAATTCATATTAAATTGGCATAAAAATTAAATATAAGCAGAAAATACCTCTTTAGCAGTAAATTATAGTTTTAAAAATGATTGAAGATATTGTACAAGATTTCTTTTGGTAATTGCCTCGAAAATATTAAAAGTCACTGGCAAGTTCAACAACAGAAACAATAATATTATGATTTTTTTGTACTTTTTTTTTGCTCGCGAATTAGTTTCATTCGATAAATTATTTTTAAATAAATGGTTAAATAGGATTTTTTTATTTGTGAAAGGACCTGACGTACTGAAGTGACAATAATTGTTTACTTAATTATCTGAATTCGTTGAGTAAATAGGTTTACTTATTCTCATGTCTCCTATAATTATTAAATTAACGTTGATATAAATTCTGAGTTTCTCTTATAGAAATAAATATTATTCGAAAATAATTATGAGGCGCGATTTTTGTCAGGTCTTTCTTTATTTTTGTTAATATAAATTCACTTTAAAACAAATTTTCACTCAAACTTTAGTGCATAAACTTTAAAAATAATTATGGTTTTTTAATTCACGTCTTTTGTCACGACCGGGCGAGAAATGAATGATATCGTCAGGATTTGTGTGGGATGAATATCAGTTTAACCTGCGAGCTCTTTAAATTTGAGATTGAATCCTTGGAAGGGTCGAAGATTTAATAGAGCGTGACAGTATGATGGATGCAAGTGTTAGTAGAGATTTTATTTTTTTTACACGAATGCGGAGTGTCGTTTTGATTTCTTTCATGCTTGGAAGCTTGGAAAGTTTCTTACCTTCTTAAATATTATTTTTTAATTTAACCACCTCACAAATAATTTTGCTTTGCTTTTGTAGTGTTGCTTTTAATTTGCTGGTATGTAGTTGGATTCGTATTATTATTCCTTACGAAACAATCTGATATTTGATAAAGCAATGTATAAAGTAATTTACCACAAATTTCTATATCTCATTAAAATAAGGAAACGTGATAAGTTTTTTAGTAGCTTTTATATACATATAAATATTTAAAAATATAAAGTGTTTGCTATATTAAAATATTTACAAATAATAATTTCATTTTTGCTATGTTATTTGCTTATTATATATTAAAAAGTGATAAAAATATCATGAATTTTTGAATGATGGGATAGTTTCCGCTAAGTAAAATCCTGATATATTTTTGATAAATTTTTTCACTACAATATTTTAGAATATTCAATATTTTTGAAAAAATAAATACGTGCAATTAAAGGCATTGATTACGTGATTTCAAAAACCAATCAGAACGCATGACGTCATATCTTGCCAAAAAAGTTGTTTTTGATATTGTGATTTTGTAATTGTTTCTCTTTACCGTTCATTTTGAATTATTTTTGAGGTTTTTGTGAGATACTAAAAAGATAAATTATTTAAAATGGGAGAATTTACAAAAGCAAATCGCAATAGTTTGCCCAAAATTGACATGGTGATTCTTGGAAAGCTTTTTCGCATCGAACATTACTTATGCTCAGAATGAATTAAAAATAACAAAATTTTTTTTTATCAAGTTTAATGAATAGTTATCGCTTAACAAAAAAACATGTGTTAGTTGTTTGTGCGATTATTAAAGCTTAAAGTAAATTTTCAAGAATATCTATGACACCTATTCCACAATATAATACTACATGTAGTTCTCCATATTGCTTGGCAACTACGATGAACAAATACTTCCACACATTACTGTAAGAAAAAGAATAATACAAAATTAAACTTTACGATTAGGTTAAGCAAACAAGTCAACGTCATGTTAGACTCTTTCAATTGCATATAAAATTAACTTTGACTCTATAGAAATATGCAATAAAATTTATATCAAAGTGGTCTTCCCAAAAACACACAGACAAGTAGTTAGAGTCCATCTTACAAGATACAGCCACTTTTTTCGTATTTCTGTATCACGCTTGTGTGTCACTTAAATAAATAATTTATTTGGTGTTTATATTGTCTTACAATCACATTATGGTACAAAAGAGCACTTGTAAAACTTTGAAGTCATTATAAAGGTTATGTTGTAAATGCTTACTATCACACTGAGCATGACAGCTGTTTGTTTGGAGACGTGATTTCAAGACGTGACGTCTTACAAGACGATATAATGGTACAAAGCGTTTTAGTAGGAAAATTTAAATGATTTTATAAAAATGTAATATGAATCTTGTGAAAATTTATATTTTGCTGCCATATTTAAACTTTGGATATAGTAGACTGCAAGGGAAAACATTTACTAGTTTCAAAAAAATTGTCTATTTGTATACTGAGTTTTAGGAGTTTCAGTTTTTTAATTTTGCTTCATCATTATGTCAATTTTAAGTTTACACATATATCAAATGATCTTTGGAAAAGATGATTGTGACAAGTATAAAGATGCTTGGAAACATCAGTGATTTTATGAAGATTTAATTTTTTTTTGAGGTAGATACCTCTAAATTTCCTTACTGTATATAACGATGATGCAATTACAATGTTGTAAATAATTTTTTTTTTAAAAGCAATTCAAAAGGAATTCTTTCTATGGCACCAAAATAATATCGTGTAAATGTACAGTTCATATTCCTAATCAAAAATAATAGCACAACCACCTGAGTAAGGACAAAGAACGAGAGCTAATTAAAATGAATGGCTTTCATTAACGGAGCACTCGCTGCAGAATATCATTAGTTTTACGCTACGGTAGATAAAAATGGTCAGAGACGGATATTACATGTATATTTACTTGGAGTACCTAAATATTTTTCTGCTTTCGTTTTACGAAGTTTTTACGAACTATTCTCTTGACATAAAATCTTAGTTTAATCCTTTAAATAATTTGATACTTGGACAAAAAAATGCATATAAAATGTGGAAGTATAATTTTATTACCTAGTGTTCCAACTATTATCTACCAACCGAATAAAACTTTTAAATGTTATTTAACAGATATAGAATGCACGGCATTCAACAAATTTAATATTTTATAATTTTTACCTAATAATATTGGCTATTTTTAATGAAATAACTTTAACTAATACTCTAAAATACAATATTACTTTAAATCGAATATGAATATTTAAACAACTAAAATATTTAAAGGAAGTGATCGAGTAATAAAAAATATATTATGCTACTAATGAGCGGGGTAGTGCATATACTTTCCAAGTAACATCTCTACTGGCGTACAAAGCACACAGCATTGTATTCAAATTATAGGTACAAATCGTCATCATGACATCATTTTAGCTGTAGTATATTTTTCAATTTCCAATCATATTTTAAAGTACTTGTATTCCGCCATCTACCCATGTCGTCGGACTGCGAGGTTCGTTTTGTTAAATCCCCTAACCATCATACGTCATTTAGAACAAAGTAAATTTTTTTTAATTCACTGATGTAACTTTTCTAATAGTCTGTAAAAATCGTTAATTTTTTCTAAACCAAATGTGTGGATTATTACCATTGCAGATTGGATTATTAGTTTTGAAAACACTGTATAAAAAAAATAAATCGACGTGCATATTCCGTCCAATATTTTTAATAAAACTCTTTATTTAATTAATCATTAAAACAGTTGTTTAGTTATTTTAAAATTAAAACACTCATTATTTTATGTAAAAATAATAGATTCCTGGTAAAATAAAATGTGTCCAACATTTTTAGTTGAAGGATCTCGGGCATAAACATAATAAAATTTTGTATATCATATACTTTTTTCATTTTTTCGTTCTTTGTAGAAAAATGGATTAATTATTATAAAAAAATATCACGCACAATGTATTTTTGAAGTTATTCTCTAGTATAATCAGCCCAGACCTTCCCAACTTTCCTGCCTTTCCACTACATCAGCATTTTTTTACATAACATTTTTTTATTTCTCATTAACTTGATCAACACCTTGAGTTTAGGAAGTATTTACGAAGTAAATAAATAAAATTAATTTAAAAGTTTATTCACATTACTTGGTTCCAAATGTACCAACAGGCACCTAAAAAATCATATACTTTCTATACATGAAAATCTAGAATCGATTAGCTTCTAACCGTAAAACTCATTCTCGACAAAGTGTTTCTAAATTGTCTTCAAATATTTCTTGACCTTAAATACTCTACTTAAATGCCCTCTCACACATATTGTCAATATCAATCTTAAAATCAATCAATCTTACAAAAAAAGGGTCATTTATTTTTATAACAATTTATTTATTATTTTTTTAAATTATACAAACATTATTTTTATTTTTTAATACTTGCACGATCTGTTCATTTTTATTATTTTTAATTTTTTTAACATCATAATAAAAAGAGAGTTCAATAAAACAACCCATAACCTAAATAACTATTTAAGCCTACTAACTCCATTGTTTTGTCCATTAAAGTGAATAAATTAATAGATAAGAAAGTAGTCAAGAAAAAATATCCCGTTATTTATGTCAACGACATTGCTGTTAAAAGGCAATTTAATTTATTTCTTCAAATATTTTGATAGGCGATTAAATGATAAAAATTAATTTCTAAAATTGTTGCGTTTTATTGAACTCTCTGTTAAAACTGACTGACGAGGCTATCCTAGATGTAACTTTATTGGCAAGAATTAAGCTGGAAAGTAGCTAGGTCTTTGCAGTGCCTTGCAAATAGCGCATTTATAATTGCAAGCAAAGTAAGTTACTTTTACTCAAATCGCATTTTGATATCTAGTACCAGATATGCTAATCATATATTCACATATCTGTAGACATATAGGTAATTCATGTATTATAGAAACAATTATTTTATTTAAAACGTTGATCAAATTCAAAACAATTTAATTAAAAAACATTAACAAAAGTAATGTGAAATTTGGACGATAAAAACATAATTGTATGAAATACAAGAAATTGTCTCTTATTCAGAGATTCATAAGATTTTTCTCTACTAATAACAAAATAATGAAATCAGAAAGTAATGAAATGTGACAAGCTATTGAAAAATAAACCTAATGGTCTGGTAACATTTTCGCCTAAGGGACTTTCAACAAAATGAAGCGATGGGTGATTCATGCGAAAAAAAAGTAAAGAGAATAACATGTCATATTAGCCACAATGTCATATAAAGCAGCAAACTTGATATTGTGTCACAAACTTGGACGAATTCGCATTTATAGAAAAAGTTTAACCGATTTCCAATAGAAAAGAATAAAACTCTAGAATCAGAGCTGTCAACCAAAGTTACCATGGCAAAAGAATTTAGGTCGCAGCCACATACTACATGAGAGCGGCTTATGAATATGTTTATAGTGAGAAAAAAAGTAGATACCACCTATGGACCAATGCAAATAATATAGTACTCCTCATGCCCCAATCCAGTTAGTTTTTCTTTAGTTTCTGTAAGAGAACTTTTTGGATTGCTTGTATCACTACGAAACCCTAAAAAACCGTACAACTTCAAATTTTTTGTAGTTCTTTATAAATTAAAAACAATTTTATCTACAGTCTACTTGATTGAAACTATCTATTGATGTTAGATGAAAAAAACCGAAAAGCGCGACAAAAAATGGCAGCAAGTTATAATTTTTTCTTTAACAGATCCGATTTTGTCGGTTGTTACACTTGTTGAGTGGCGACTTTGTCGAGTGTTAAACCTTAACAAGAGGTCTCTTTGTTAGCTTGCTTATTACATGACAGGCAATAATATATAATAATATAGGTATACATGAGTAAAGTAAACTAAAATTAAATATGATCTTTTACATATTTTGAGGCGCCAATTAACGTAAAAATAATAAAAAAAATATCACATAACGTTTTATAGAAATCTTAATAAATTCTGCTACTATAAAACTTTTATTTTCGGTAACTATTTCATTAGACGGAATTTATCAAAAAATATGTAGTAAAATGTGAATGAATACCATTATAATTGTCATTTAGTAGTTGACCGTATTAAAATAAACTTTGTTTTTCGGTGAAAGAATAGTTTACTTTTCAAAAGTCAAGAAATTGCACGAATTCACCACAACATTTTTATTGTATTTGTGGCAAATTCATTGCGAAGAAACAACAGAGCGATATAATAAGATTTATGAGATTGTTCTTAACCTATTGTGCTTATTTTTTTTGCTACTATTGCAAATAAGGACAAGCCTACACAGGACAATGTTCTACTTGCTTAGTAGAACTACTTAAGTGGTTTAAGGGGAAAAGATAAATTTTCGATTCAGCACTCCGATGATCTGAATGGAACCAATAAATCCTTATGAGGACTGCTACTTTTGCTTGTTTAATATAAAAGTGTTCAATCAGACAAAAAAAAAGGAAATTCAGTATTCCATACTTCAGTCTGTAATAAGGCCCACACCACACGATCCTTCTATTGCCGTACCTGTACTCCATGAATTTTATTGTGAAACTGATTAGAGTGGTATGTCTTCTGAAGAAAGGTAAGATAAAGATTAACTTTGTTTTATCCACAATACCGAGTAATAGTCACAAATCGAATTGAATAACTTAGTGTGTGATTTAGGTCTTTCCGAAATTGCAGCAGAACTCTTAGGCTCAACATTAAAATAAAAAGACTTGTTGGCTCGAAACACTAATTTTTCGTAGTATATAAAGAAAAACTTTTGTCTCATCATTTGTCTCAAGACAGCAATTTAGTAGACTGTAAAGATATAAAGGGACTTAAAGAAATGTTTAACATCGAATATAAGACGATATCGAATATGAAGTGAAGTATTTTCATTGACTCTTTAAATAGAAGTCTGAAAGCGGTGCTTTTACACAGTTTTTTTCTTTGTTGCCTGTGAGTTACTTCGTCCATCTGAAAGAGTATTATGAACATATAGCCCTAATTCTTGAAAAGACTATAAAAACATAAATTTTTTTGTGAATATTGTAGCCGAAACAAAGATTTGCTCTGAATAAAAAAAAATGGACGTTAGGAAAATCGTTAATACCCGGAAAGAAAAAAATATTCAAAGAGAATATTGTTGATCCAACAAAGTGCTGATTCTTCCACTTCATATTAAAATTGGAGCTATGGAGCAATTTGTAAAAGCACTATCAAAGCTAGGACAGTATTTTAAATATATTTATAAATCATTCCCATCGCTTTCAAAGGCAAAACTTAAAGAAGGAATATTCGTTGGACCAGATATTCCAGAAATCATGAAAGACAATGAATTCAGAAGAAAAGGAAGCATGGGTTTCTTTTAAAAGAGTAGTTACAATTTTTCTGGACAATAAGAAAGCTCAGACTATGTATAATTAGTCGAAAACCTGTTAGACAATTTTAGAAAATTGGGATGCAACATGAGCCTAAAAGTTCGTTTTCTGAAACTTGATTTAGGCCATTTCCCAGAAAATCTTGGGGATTTAAGTGAAGAAAAAGAAAGAAGATCTCATCAAGGTATAAATGTAGAGAAAAGATATTACAAAGGAAAATGGGTGATTAACATGATTGCAGATTCTTGCTTGAACAGGGACAATGAGGCAAATGAACAAAAGTGACAATTTATAAAAATAATCTTTAGTGATATACGGAAGAGGTAATAAAAGGAATTATACTAGTTTATTTTCTAAATTGGTTTGGTCTTAATATCATAAGAATATATATGTGTAGTTGGTTTTGGTTTTTATTTTCCTTTCGTATGTCTAGAAAACATTATGTGATAAAAACAATTGGAAATTTAGAATATGGAATATTAGAATTTAGCATCCCAAAATTACCTAATATACATTCCTCTCAAACAAACAATTTCCAAAAAGGTAAATTTTGCATACCTAATATATTACTTAGATAATTCAGCACCCGTTATTTTAAATGAGAGTAATGATAATTAATTTGGCACAATTAATTTCCTAGAACAATTTTTAAAATATTAGAGGTAACCTTTGTATCTTATATAATTCTTTAAGTCCAATAGATTATCCACCACTGAACTCAAAAAAAAAAATTTTTTCTGATCAAAAGACATGTAAATACGAAAATTAATTAATTATTTAATTTTTCATTATTGACGTATCTAAAATAATGAATATATATAAAATGTTGTATCTGTGGTTAGAAATAATATATGAAGTAATTTTAGTCTGAATGAAATATGTAATTTGTAGTCAATTTGCATTTACAACATAAAGATACAATATTGTTCGTACTTTTAATTTGTTGGTGACGTCTTAACTACAAAAATAAAAATGATATCCGCGATATATCATATACACAGATATATATATATATATATATATATATATATATATATGTATTTATATATATAGATATATCTATATATATATATATATATATATATATATATATATATATATATATTGTAGGAATAAAGATAGTTCTATTGTTAGAGAAAAAAAGATTTATGAATATAAAGATATAAATGATTTTAGAGTTAAAAACTTAAATGTTTGGGAAGAAGATCCAGATATTTTTTGAACTAAGGATATAGAGAATTTTTAAAATAAGCGTACAAATTGTAGTTGTAATGAAAATGATTTTAAATATGAAGAAGACTCTGTTGATAAAGACCGAAATAACTCCTAGAGAATAAATATTTACTTTTATTTGTAATTTATTTCAAAAATTAACGATTTAAATTCAAAAGGTAAATGGAAAATAAATTACACGAATGGTGAAAATGTTAGTAATTTTACAAGATCACACACTTCGTCATTATGGTGGTCATGCTTCAAGTCTGCGTTTTGATGAATGAAATGAAATATATATCCTTTTTCTTGAACATTAGTATGTTGAGTAAATTAGTTTTCAGTCAATAACAACTTGAAATCTAATAAATAGATGTAATTAATTCAAGTCCCAACTTTGTGCGGCGTAAATTGTTGAGCATTTCCACTCTTTAACTTTTACGAATACTTTTAAATCTCGGGAACTTTATAATTCATCGGGATTAAAACAGATATATATGTATATATATATATATATATATATATATATATATATATATACATATATATATATATATATACATATATATATATATATATATATATATATATATATATATATATATATATATATATATATATATGTATATACTCTAAAATCATCTATGTTTTCATCTGCAGATTTATCCATCTCTTCATTTTCAGATTCATATGTCTCTTTATTTCCAGGACCATATCCACTCTTGTCTACAGAATTATCAATATCTTTACATTCAAATCAATATATACCGTTTTCAGAACCATATTCATTCGTGGAATCTTTAGTAGAGGAGAGACGAGGGGCTGATGGAAGAGGTAACTTTATGACGTACAAAAAATAAAATTACCAAATATGTAACTATTATTTTAATCACTTTTTAGAGAGAAATTATAAAGATAAGTTATGATCTAATTGTTAATATTAATTTTTAAACTGAGAGTGAAATTTATTATATGTTGGTAATTAAATCTTCAAAGAGTAATTCTGTGGACTTTTACTAACTTTACGCTCACCTAAGGTAATCTATCAAACAATTAACGTTGACATTTTTATACTATTGTCCATATCTCTGAAATTAATGTTGAAATTTGAGCTACAGGACAAAGATGATGCTATTCGTGATTTTTCTAGATTAAAATATATTGTTTCTTACTATTACCCTAAAAATATAGATTTTTGAGGACATGTCATGAATTATTTCCGTTATTACAAATATTAAACATACTACCTATCCAAGAACCGTTACGTTTTGTCGCTCTTTATGATCCAATGGTTTACTTTATGCTTGCAAAATATATTTCCTTTGGGTAGTCACTAAAACCTTAGTAGTAATTTTCAAAAAAAAATATTTATAATCACGCCCCATTCATTTCAAAAAAATGGATCTATACATTTTAATCTTTAGAGTGATTTGAATTGATTCAAGATGTATAAAACGGGTTGAGGTTAAATGAATATTTTTTTGTTTGTACGGAAGACTTTGGAAAATTTAGATAAGCAATATCAGTACTTACTTAATTAAAAAGCTGCAACATTTCATCATGAAAGCTGAAGTAAAGGAAACAAAAGGACAACAACAGAAACATGAAACAAATGGACCTTGTATCAAACAAAGCGTCCGATGACAATAGAATGAACTATTATTTATCGACGACAGCAGGCGAACGACCATGACCGAGTTTCCGTGACAACATTGAGTAGAGAAAAAGTTACGATAAAATGACGCAGCTTAACACAGAGAGAATTCTGCTACTGCACGACCGAAAAATTAAATATCATTCAATAACGATGTTTAAAAGTAATTTTGATATGTGATATCGAATTAAATAATTTGTAATAATGAATAAAATGTATTGCATTATTTTGTAGCTAAAATTGCGTGGATAATACAGCTTGCTTTTATCTGAATGTCACTTTATCTCTAAGTGTGAATTTGGCGTAATATATTGAAGCCTCAATTGTATAATTCTCCGAGCACTGTCACAAAAATCGAATAATATTTAACATTATCCTGAAACTATTGGAGAAAATAATTATCTCGAATATTAAAAGTAAATGTGGAAGAAAATAAATTTGTGTGTTCCTCTTAACTAAAAATATTAGGCCAAAAATTGCTCCCTTTATTATTTCTCTGGTACGTGATACTACTACAGAGTCCTGTATAATACAAATAAAACGGGTAATAATAACACTGGGTAAATAATACAAATAAAATGGAAAATATCCAGTAACGTAGTGAAAACACCTAGCACTAGCGTATACCCACTTAAAAATGTTGTTAGGCAATTTCTCAAATGTACGAGTAGACTGTTTCATTTAGTCAAATGAAAAGAATTGAAATTATTATATTGACTTGTAAAATTTATGTTGAAATAAACTAAATAAAATGAAAAATATTTTTATTTTTTTTCAGACTAAATTACTTAAAAAAATATTTTATTAAATGGAAAGAATAATTTATTTCTTATTTACTTATCATATTTCCCATGTTTATTTTTTCACGAAAAACCCAAAATTCTATAATATTACATTAAATCAGAATATAAATTAATCTTCTGGGAAAGTATCTCACAGGTATGATCATGCAAATGTTCAACTTGTGTAATTTGAATTACCAAACGACGTAACCATTGCACTGATATCAACATGGTGGTTATCTTTCTACTACAATAAGCAATTATTTGAGAAAATGGAATTATTTGAGTAAACGGAAATAATTTGCTTCTAATAAAATATACCAACACTATTTATGTATTAAAACAAAGAGCCTGTGATTAATTTGTAGTAAAAGGAAGGCACAATTTTAACATTTTAAAACGTGTCATTGTATAGGTGCCACCAGATGTTACTTAACGCCATAAAATGAGCCCAAGCTCAATAGGAAAATCGGTTTAATTAAAAATCCCTTCAATGCTTACGATTAAATTATAAAATTGTGGGACGGAAAGAGCAAATTACAACTTTGTATTCACAGAGAAGCTTTGCAAGATATCAGAGATCCAAATTTATAGAAAAACAACACTTAATTCGTTGAAGTTTATCTTTAAATGATGTCAAAAAACAGGCTCAGATAAAAACAAGGACGAGTGCAAACAAAGTAAAAATGTTGAAAAGAATAATTATAATGGAAAAAGAACATGTTGGTTTTGAGTTGGCGGAAATGTACTAAATAATTTAAAGGACACATAAAATACAGAGAACTTCAATGTATGTATGTATGTATATATATATATATATATATATATATATATATATATATTTATTTATATTAAGGAATACAGCTAATAAGGAAGAAGACAAGCGGCGATAGGAGCCTAGGGTTTAAAGACCATTGTACAAAATTAACGCAAGTGGAAGAAAGTGAAATATACGAAATGTCTACTGAAATATGGAAGCACTTAAAAATTGATGGCGTAGTGTGACTCACAAGACTGGTTAACAATATGCTGAAAAAGAGCAATATTCATGAAAATTTACGTAGCACTAAATTTATATCAGGTACCCTCTAGATTCGGAAACGAGTCCTTAGTCAGCACTTTCTTCATTATGTCTTACTCATGGAAAATCAGTTTAGTTTACTGTCGAGAAGGAAACCGTACATGTGATTGAAAAACTCGTGGTATGAAGAAAAATATAACAATTTTTCTGCTAGTATAAATTAGGGTAATGTTCCACCACCTCATTTAACAACGTTATCATGAATTATATAAATGCCAAGATTCAGAAATCATTGCCGTAAAATCTTTTATACGTCAATGATTGCCGATAATAAAAGATAAATCCAAAAAATTGGGGCCGTGAAAAAGTTACCTAGCTTAAATGGCTTGCATATTAGCAGATTAAAACTGAACTCGAACATATATCGACAACTTCAATCCAAATCAACTTAAATTTTGATATATCACCTTAAATCGTTTAATGTAGATAAAACAAAAAAACAACGTATTCAAATTTCAATCAGAAAAGGGCTCTTTCCGGTAGCAAAACAAAAACAGACACGGCAAAAATGTGAATGCTATGTTAATTGAGTGGAGTCCCTCTTAAAAATAGAGTGTGCAACAAACATGAGAGGGCAAGCTTTAAAATATCTCCCACCATTTATAAGATAATGGAGTTCAGATTAAAATAATATGGTCATATAATAAGAAGACTCAGAAATAAATAAAATATCATAACAAATCTACATTAGTTTCTAACAAAATCTTGGTAAAGATTTACCTATACATAACAATTTTAAAAAAATTACCACCATACTTTTGCTGGAAACCACTTTCTAGAGTCAAAGAAGGTAGGGAAGTATCGCTTCAGTTGTAAATTTTATTTATGACTCTGTATTCATTGTGGATATATATAAAATAAATAAGTACGTTGTTATTCTTTTTTTGATGAACCAATTCTAATATTATTAAAAAATAAAACAGTCAAAAATAGAAAAAAAGAAATTGATGTGAAAAATTTGGCAGTTTATCTAAAAATAGTTATCTTAATAAATACTCCCATATTACCTTTTCATTATAAAAATAATTCATATTTAGCTACTGATAATTATTTATCGATTAGTTTTTTAGCATTATAATTATTAAAAATAAATTATTCAAAAATACCGAATAATGAAACAAATGCCGGTAGTAGCAGCGAGGGCAATTTGTGTTTAAAATTTTTGTTTCAGCTACAGTCGTCAAATGTAAATTATAAATAATAATTTTATGTTTTATTTCGTTTTCAATATGTTATGTTTTTTTTTAAATAAAAATTAAGACAACAATTAGGCTATCGAAGGTAACGTTGGCATAATTGACGCATATGCAGGCCACAGGCACTACATAACAGGACCACTGTAATTAGGAACAGCAAAACTATAACTGAACTGAGTAACACTTTTTAATTTTAAACCAAGAATATTGGATATTCCTGTTCTTTTTACCTCCGAGACACGATACATCATTAGATGTATCAACTAAATATGTAGTTTAAGTGAGTGAGATATTTCTTTTTAATTTTATTATCTAAGTCGCCAGGACATATTTAAAAGTCAAAATGATTAACCGATATTAGAGAAATACCTTAAATATTGTCAGCTCTAGATTTATTTGAAATTATTGTAGCTATAAACTTTTAGAAGGCTATATGTTAAGGTTTAACAACATAACTAGCGAAAGAGTGTTTCTATATATATTTTGGGTAGTTCTTTTTTCTGTCGATTCATTTATTATGATAGCATAAGGTAAGTTATAGGTAGATTTTAACCATTTCTGTCATCAGTTCTACATGCTGAATTTGAAAAACTGCTACAACACGTGACTATTTCAAAAATTAGGTTACACAACCTCGTGCTCTGGTTAGTTGAGTATCGTTACCTCTTAAGCCCTGTACATACTCCTGCAACTAGATTATCATTAAAATATACGTTATTCGATTTTGAGAATTAGAGAAATTACAATAAGGTTCTTTCTACTGGTAAGACACGGGCTTTACAGATTATAATGTTTAGGTATATTTTAACTATTAGTCGCCCAGTGGTCAAAATTCGACCGTAATGAACTTACCTACTCACTCGGTGAAAAAACTAATAGATAGGACAGAGTAACTCAATTCGGATTGCGGCTACATAATTTTTCTTTTGGAACTGTTGAATATTAAACAAGATTTTTTTCGTCTGCACCGGATGTATATTAAGCAAGCTGTATTTCACTGATATATAGAATATATGGATATGTATTACAAAAAATAAAAAAATATACACTATTTTTCCTTGATATTCACTTCTAAGACTGTCGCAAAAAGAACATTTGAAATCACACAAAATTCACTGCTCGAAACTCATTCAGACAATCTCTGTGCGACTATATGACCACAGATAATTATGTGTTTGACATTGAGAGTGTGAAAGCAAACATGAATATTTTTTTTGTTGAACGTAAACAATGAATCTTTTACTGTATTTTAATATAATTATATTATGTAAAAATTGTATCTTTGTTTTTTTCTGAATTTTATTCTTTACTATGTAAATTTTAAACCCCCACTCCTCCGAACGTGCAATATCCTTAAAAAAGAGTAAACAGTTTTTTCTTGACATATTAATAATACACAGACACACACACACACACGTATATATATATATATATATATATATATATATATATATATATATATATACATAAATTTTATCATTCTGCCTTTCTTCTCCACACAAACTTTAACTATGCCAAGTGCCACATTTATCATTTATATTATATTTAAAAAGCGGTACACTCTTCGCATATTAACACGTAGATTGCACTGTTGATATTTTCTTTTCAGGCTGATCAATTTTCTCTTCTCAATTTACCTAACTCAAGTTATCCATCATTGGTTTTTAGCTATGTAATTTTTACCAACTAGTATCAAAATGTCTGTTGAATACACCCTTAATATAATAGCTGTTTTATATTGAACATGGCTTGATTTTTAAATATGCTACGCAAGACATTGCAACATAATGGTTCAAGAAAACGCCTATGGGAAATAAACAATATTAGATATTCCCGTATATTCGAAAAGCTTTGCTGAAAATTCTTTATGATTCTTTTTAGGTAAAAGACTCAGAAGGTCTTTTCAGTGAAGCTCAAACAGCTTAAACTCAGCTTAAACTTAGAAGCTATGCGAATATTGTATCAAAGTCGTAACAAGGAAATTTATTGCGAGATTTAACGGTTAGTCCGTTTTTATATTACGACTACTTTTCTAAGAAACTACCGACTATCGATAAGAAAATATAAAAGTTGCTTGTTCACGCTTAGCTCCGATTTCAAAATCACAAAAACAATGTTTTTCTGAGGATTGAATAAATGTATTCTTTTAATCAGTTCTCACATGAAAAGTTTCCTTAAAAAAATTAAATTTATTTTATTATTATCAAAAATACCTTATTGACCTTATCTCCGACATCGAAGAAATATTTAAATTTAAATTATCACAAATAAATCATTTAAAAGTTTTAAAAAAATGAAAAGATGTTTCTAAAACTTGTAGTTTCCCAAAAAGAAACAAATTATAAAACTGATGACCAAATATTTAATCACCATAAACTACTATGTATAATATTTAATTACTAATGGCATGCCGCATAATTAAATTTGTTAATTGATTATGCTTAGTGCAGAATTTTTAGTGCACGAGCCCATTTTGTGTTTTATTTGTTTTTTTTAATACGTTCTTTTATATAAAGTAACATGTCAAAGTAGATAAGAAAAGCCATACGTTTATACTAAAACTGATTAGAACAATACGCCTTTTTCAGTCAGATGAAAGTTTTACAATAAAAGTTGTGGCGCGTGTTCTGTTTGCATTTAGGTTGCAGTAAATTTTACGCCCGACGTTGTGTGTGAATGGAGATAATTTAAATTGATGGCTTTGAATTTATTAAATTTGATTTAATTTTGAAATTTGCTTGGTTAAATCGAATCAAGTTTTATAATTTTTTAATACAAGTTGTGTTTTATCGATAACGCAATAGAGCCTTTTTGAATGTAAACATCATTTAGAGATTATGTTTATTTAAAACAAAGTCACCCAGTTCGATCAGATAAAATTCCATTAGCTAAATACCAATTAAATAAATAAATATATAACTTTAGTTACTTCACTATAAATATTACTAATAATTTGTTTGCATGTAATCAGCAAAAATGAGGTGAGTATTTATTTAATTATAATTTTCGAACTTAAAATATGCTATATATGCTTGATCGAATTTCCCAACTATGTTATTCCTAATATTGATGATATTCTGAGATAAGATTAGTGATGACAATGCATTTAGGAATGAAAACGAAAGTTGTACACTAGCAATTTACCCACTGAATCGAAATTTTGAATTTAAGGGCGGGTTTGTAGTTTTGACAAAACCTTCGTTTTTGCCAAGTTTATTATAAACTCTGGGAATATATGCTGTAATGATATTTAAATGAAAAAAATAGATCAAACCGTCACCTGTATTCCAAGTTGTTTAATCTTCATTAATTTTATATACTTATATCCTGGAAATCGCAAAACCGACACTTTTTACAACTCATTCCTCGAAGAATAGAGATTTCTTCGAGGAACGAGTTGTAAAAAGTTTTGGTTGGGGTGAGTTCAGAGAATTTACTCCGTGCAATTATTCTTTATTTTTAAATGAAAAAAGAAAACAGTAAAATGCCAATTTCCTCTTCTATACTTTGTTTATAACAATTTAGATTGAACAAATAGCATAAGAAAAAAGGAAAATATTTAGTTAACAACATTTCTGCCATAGATTTTATAACACTAGCTTGTCATTCCACGCTGAGATGCATCCCCAAGCGGTTGTGTTAAAAAAATATACTGAAAATAACGCATCCTAATTCCGAGACTACTGAATCGAAAATTATGAAAAATAAGGGTATTCAGAAGTCCATGCAAAAGCTATAGAAAAAATAAAGCGCTAATTCGAGATGTCGTTTTGCATTTTAAATATTTATGTTAAGACTCTAAATTAAGAATTAAACTAAGTTATTCTATAGCTCTTTTATATCGAGTATTTAATTATTCAAAAAATTACGTTAAGTCATTGCGATGCTGCATCTTTATTCATTTTATTAATATATCACTTCACCCCTACCTCCTCCCCCCAGGCTATCTTTGCATAAAAAATAACGTCAATACCTTGCACCTTTGCGACGTGAATGAATGACAAACAAACTTTCTTTATTATTATATTACTTAGGATAATAAAACTGTAGAATTGGACTATCTGTATAATAAAGATGTTTATGAAAATAAATTTAGTGTAATATAACAAAGTATGACTAAAATAATTATTGTGAAGTTTTTACTGGTGAATTATGTCGATTCTCAGGTAAAATATAAGATATATTTTATCACAATCGAATAAAATATAGCAATTTCACGGTTCATTACGAATTATACTTAGAAATAGTTTCCATTCATAATTTTCATAATAGGTGGCATTGCGTGTATTAACCTTAGAATGAACTCAATGATATTTTCTAAAGAGGTCTAACCTAGTAAGAAAATAAATTGTCAGCTGCTTTATTTTATTTGCAGATTATTAATTTCAAAGATTCGTGACTCAAGTGCACTGAATGTGTTGAGATGTTCAAAGGCATATTTTATTTTAGGTTTTATCATTTCAGGCGAATTATTAAAATACAATGACATTTTCTAACATCTGATATATGATGCCTTAATAAAACCTCGAATGAAAGCAACAAGTTTGGTATTGGTCGCCCTACGATATATTTTAATCAGATAGTTGATCACGATTCATTAAAAGGAAATAGTCGTATTATAGAATATTTTAGTTTACAACAGAACTCTTAATTGTGATATTTATCGTTTTTATTCAATAATTTATATTAAATAAATATTAAGTTGTTTACTTCAAGACTACACACATATTAAATTAGAGAATTCAGTTTCTTGTATTTAAATTATCATTTACATAATTATTACATATAGTAGTTATATTTTAAAGCCCTGTTTTTAATTTACAGAACAAAACCAAATTGGTCAACCAAAGCGCGTGTCAAATAGTAAAAAAATAGTAAACACTTAGTAGTAATCACGACTTATTTATACCTCGATAAAGCCGCATTTGGAAAATAAATTCATTGCACACAGTCATTCTAGTTAGATGGCCTGGTCAATGGCTGAAATACTAATTAATACTAATATATGTTATTAATACTAATATATGTTATTGTTGTATCGACGGAATTTTAATAATAAAAAAATAAATAAAACTGGTTACCAAACAAATATTGCAATTGAGATGGCGAATAAAATTAAAATATGTTTTTCATTTTAATCGCGATGAAATTAATGCGAACATACTTTAAATTTGTTGCACGCAAGGGGCGTCGATACGAGTGTGTTAATAATTTTACGGCTAGTAAATATTTTTTTCTCGAGCAGCATTTTGTAAATACTTTCTTAATGCATCAGTGTTTTACAAGTGAATATTGTTTTAATTAATGTCAATTTAACCAAAGGATAGATAGACCTTAAAATGTTTAGTTATTAATAGAAACGGCCAACACAAAAACATGAGTTTATTAATAAACGACTAATGAAACGCCAAAGTTAGCCTAATCACTTCACACCTCAAAAGAAAAAAAATAGATTAAAACAAAGGAATTCTATAATGACGCCAAATTCAAGTTGATAGCGATAGTAAATTCTGAAAAAAAACAGCCGTGACTTGGGGACAAACAAAGACGAAAGTTTTAGAATAAGGGCTCCAATTTTACTATTTAACTTCGGAATATTACAAAAATTAAAGAGGATTTTATGTTTATGTTTTTTTTATTGAATTCGGATGATTGAAACATGCGAATTAAAAAGAATTGGTGTTAATGTATACAGCGACAAGTAAATATCATAACAGAGATGAAATAAACATATATTTCTATTTTAGTTACACTATCAGAAGTTCTGTAATGTATTACAGCAAAAATAAAATTAAGTTCTAAGCATTTAGAGGCTTTAAGCAATCATATTAAAAGTTTAATTTATTGCCTGTCTGTTCTTCATTTTTAGACAATAATCAAGTACATACGAGTACAGGTGTATAAATTCATAGTGGTGTAATTTTACCTTTTCAATATCTACGGAACCCTCGGCGCGCAAGTTCAACTCGCGCTTGATTTTTTTCTTTGTTTTATTTTATTACTGATTACTATGCGCTTCTTCCTTTCTTTATTGTTTTTACAAAGGCTCAATTAATTCTGGTAAGTATTCATTTATCGTTTTATTTTATTTTTAATCATTTTTTTTTTGGTATTTGACATACTAAATTAGTCAGCTTATTCGCATGCTATGTAATTTGGTTACTATTTTAATTCTTCACATAGGTTGTACTCATTTTCTCAACAGCCACCACTTTAAATGTAAATGTAACAGACATTATAAATATGCATTGTCGGATTGAAATAATCTAATACCACATTTGTGCATTAAATATAGAAGCACTCGCATTTTGTCACCTACGCGTATTTTATTCCCACTGTTTTCCAAATATTATTTGCCCAAGATAACACTCAAAATATCGCCAGTGCTTCGCCTTCTCTGGTTTTACATTTGCCCTATTTTCATTAATGGAACACAGCCTAATTTAAGAAATTATGTCCCTATAAATACGACAAATTACCCTCAGGTGAATCAGTCAGTCGTAATTATTTTAATCAGCTCTCCTTATTTCAGTTGGTCGAATCAACAGGCTCCAACCAGTTTCTATTTCCTCTCCCATACAGAGAATTGAAAATTTCTTATAAATATTTGCGTTTTTAATTTGAATTAATGAAAGAAATAATGAAATAAAATGAAAAAGGTTTGGTTTTCAAATAATTTTCGAAAATTGTTCGTGATAATATGCTACATTCATACTCTTAATTTCTTTCCGCAAATAGTAGAAAGAGGGACATATAGTAACCTGAAGCTGCTTTACATCTTTAGTTGTGCCAGGATACTCATTAAGTTTCTCGTATCTGAAACAAGTTTTTACTTTCGTAATATATAGCAATTGGATACCTACATTCGTTTTTCGTTCAGTCAATAAATTCATAATACTTATAATCATACTTATAACTTTTTTTGCCAATTCTCCCACAAAAAAATTGATGAACTCACTCAAAATGTTTTTCTTTTAGCTGGATGTGTAAAAATAATAAACCCTTGTTATTTTAAATGATATCAATGCACTTCACTTGTTGCGCTTGACAAATTAGCATCATATCTTTTTAAAATGTCAAAGAAATAGAAAAATACTTTAAAATGTTCTACTGGTAATCACAATTTAATTTAATTGTGCTCAGATAGTTGAGAAGGTATTATCCTTGAAGAGCAGAAAAGCCCGATATAATCTATGTTTGTAATTAAAAACAGTCGTCTAAGAAAAATTAAAAAATAAAAACATGTTTTTTTTTTAAAAAACAAACCGAAATATCCAAATTTTAGTAAATAAAAATAATTACATAAAGAGACGTTATAAATGCAAACACGAACTGAGATATATATATATATATATATATATATATATATATATATATATATATATATATATATATATATTGTATCCAATGATGAGAATATTAAGACTGCTTCAGGGAAAGAATTTTATCGAGATTTTTCCACGTTTCCTAACATGTAACACTCCAGTTTAACACTAACAAAGAAAATATTTCTGATCTACACATGGTTTAAATTAAATCCTGAGTGTAAAATTGAGATGTTCGTAAGAATATTCCCAGGGAAAGAATTCAAAAAAATATTAAGTATATACATGCGCGAATCCGTGCGCACGTGCGGACGTACGTACAAGTTTGTGTGAACGTAGGCATGTACATGGTGAATAAATAGGGGCGTTCAAACGTGTATGCTTGCATGCTTTCCTATATGTTGGAACGTATATGTGTATGTATTTGACTGGCCATTTAGTGCCTAATAAAATAATGAATTCATGGACCAATCTGGATGAAATTTTTATTAAAGAGTAAAAAATGGGGGGGTGGGGATGGCTATATAATAAATATATACCTTCCATATTTTAATTGTTGTCCTTGACTCAACATTTTTGTAATAACGTAAAGAAATACTTATTTGATATTTTGACAATATCGATATCGATCAATATCGATATAAAACGAAAACAGGCAGAAAATCGGCTTTGCATATAGGAACATGTAGAGCTATTTTGTATTATGTACTCATGCGGTAAAGCTGAATGGACGTGTGTCCATTTTAGAGGTATACAAATGGAATTAATAGCCCCACAGAGCTGTAAAAACTTTCCAAACTTTCAAAACAGGATACCATCTTTCAACTATCACGTCCTTTCATTTTTGTCTCATTCATCAAAATTATTAGGAATACTTGTATCTTGAAATGTGGTACAAATAAAGGATTTGTAACATGAATAAAAAAAAAATTATGGAACAAATTTTTATAACTTCTCTTTACGTAGTGCTTTTTGTTTACAACATATATAGTAAAACAATAAATCCAAAAAGACTAATTACCATTTTTATGTGGAATTATTACGTTTCAAACGATTTTTTTTTCTTTATGTTTCATCTTTCGTATTTTTGTTAACTTGCAAAATAATTTGTAAGCTTTAATAGTCTAGTCTTATGATATTTTCAGTCTAAATTCAATTGACGTTTTCGTTTAAATTTAATGAAACAGTTAAAAGTAACACGTTTATATTGAAACGTATCTCAAATTTAATAGCAATCTATTAAAACTACTTTTATAGAACATGAAATTGAAATTTATATCATGAAAAGGGCCCTAGGAATAAAATAGAGAATTAAGTTTTCCGTAATGTCTTTGGCATAAATAATATTAACAAATGTTTGTTTCTTTGAAATTTGAGTAAAGCCTTTTATGCAAGATAAAGGTGGTAATTTAGTAGGAAAAATAGAATAAGGAAAATAACTGTTCAGCTCAAGTCCCGTGACTAGCAATAATAGCCTTAAAACTTCGAAATTCGGCTAGATAAAAAAAAATCATTCTGAAATTTAAACATATCCGTCACCACTCATAGTTCTCATTGTTTTACGATATTTTCATTTAAAGTCCATAGTACAGGTTGAGTACAGAATCCAAATTATACTTTTTGACTTACATTTTTGAGTTTGTGTTCTAATTTATCATACTTTCACTAGCTGGATATTGTAGACATAAAAAAACATCACTATCAAATGGTATAATCTATCCAAAGTTATATTCTGATATTAAGGGGGATATAAAAGAGAAACTATACCCACTCCAACCCAAGTCCTCTTATCCAAGGAGGGTATTCAATTATTTTCTTACTATACTTTATTTTTAAAAATAAAGGTAACGAGATGCTTGTTTAGGAATTTCTTTTAAAAACAGTTTATATCTAGTAAGAATTATACTAAAAAACAAAAGTAAAGATTAGAAAAGAATGATACACATTGAAAAGAATGACATACATTTACACATTTAGAAAACTCTCTCACAATAACTACTATATATATTGAACTATTACTTAATATAGTAAAGATACGTTAGGTAAAAATTTCAATGGGAAGTTTTTTATTTCTTCTCGCTAGTATACTCGGTTATTATATATAAATAATTAATATATAAGTCTTACATAAACAGGACTAAAAATTATTTCCAAATGCTATGCATCTATTTGATTTGTTGGAATAATACACTAGTTGGCAATAAAATACAAAGTGATATTTAAGATTTAACCAAGGTCAGTAAAATGATATTTGACAAAGTATACAAAATCAAGTACTAATTACTATAATAACTGAAGTTTCTTGGAAGCCATTTGATGAAAAAAAATGAAGGAGTTTTACAATTCGAGAATAGAAAATCGACGTTAATACTATATTCACAAATTGTTGCAAAGATTCCGTATCCCATACGCTTTCGATATTAAGTGAAAAGGCGAAGTCTAAAGATATGTGGAACGATTTAATAATAACCCGCAAGCCTCTCCAAGGTTAATTCTACGTAGCAGAAATTATCTGCTCTTTACATGATCTATGTCATTACAAAAATAATTACTTTATATACTTTTCTAAGAAGTTTCCAAATTTGTTTTTGTATTATCATCCAATTATATTAAAAATTTCCTCCATATTTGATCTAAAATAAAAAAAATCGACGTACTTCTTCTGACGGTGGGTATCATATTTTCTACCTGAGTCTAGACTCACAAGTATAGCTTAGAGCTTAATGGGTGTTTTTCTTACACAAAGGGTGGCGATGTCATAAATTTTCCGTCTCCAACCGTGACAAAAGGTGGACAGTTTCTTGTATTTTTATCCCGTGACAACATCTGCACTTTATAAATTTTCACATTAAACGTGCGTGCTGTATGTTTCTGTCATTTGTGTCTCATTTATCATTCGCTGGTGTAGATATAGCACTGTCTTCTGCAGAATTTTTTAGATATTTTCTTACATATTTGTTAAATATAAACTTCACCTCAGGTTCTTCTAGCTCCTATGATATACGTTAGCAGGCATATAAGTAATTTACTCTACCGTATAAATACACAAACTGTAAATTCGTTATATATAGTTAAAATATTCCTATAGGTAAAATTACATTAAAAATAATATTTATTAACCACAGAACTTCTTAAATTATTTTCTGCAGTCTTAAATATAGCTTATTGTTGTAAATATTTGAACCTTCAATACGTAGCTAATTAAATTAAATGTAAATCGCCAACGAAATCAGGAGTGTTTTCCACATCATATAATAATTAATTAAAATCTCGCTTTGAAAATAAAAATTTAAAATGATGTACTGAATCAGGCTTGCACTACTAGAAATCAGCAAAATTTTCCATTTATTAATTTTACTACCATAAAACGAAATAATTGTGCCATCATGAGGTTATTTATTTATCTTATAACCTGCAATCATTTGGGCAATATTATTTCTGTCCAGTCTCTCCTCTTACTACTCAGCCTCTATAGGGCTTGGTTTTTTTTTTGATCAGTCACATTATAGTAAATTAAAAATATTGTATATGAAGTATCCGAAAAGGTACATTTTAGTGAAAAAAAAAACTGAAAAGTGTAAATATACTAACACTTAATACGTCTATAATAACACAAATAGAGACAAGACATAAAAGAGAGAAAATACAAAAAAATAGGAAAGAAGAGATCGATATGTGACATTAAATTCGTACATAAAAAAAAATAAGTAAAATATTATCAAAATTTGATAAATAATTTTTCAGAATGAAAATTTTCCACAGAATATATACAAATATCATTTTTAACAGTGATATGCTCCTCATGAAACAAAATATATTCTTAGCTTAAATAACACTATCGACTTTAAAAAAAAAATAAAAAGAATAACAAGGTTAAATTTCGACAATATTATCCCATCATTTCAATTCATCTCGTGCATTTTTATGAGACTTCTCAAAGTCAAAATCATTCTATATTTTAGGTTTCTTTGCATATAGTAGCAGTATAAATATCAACATGCATCGGAATTATATCAGAAATATCTTAAAATCCATTAACATGGCAGCAAATGAATACTCTGAGTGTAATAAGAGGTAAAATTTCCAACAAAATCTATTCAATATTCAAGAACAAAACGGATATATAGTAGAGAATACTAACTGCTGCCTGATTAAGCCGAAGTTCTCATTTCTTATGCAACATATTTCTGTAGTTCATTTTAGTTGTACAGTCTAGTAACGACCTGCAAGCTAATATTTGTTTAAGTCAATTAGCTAGTTTTGAAAGAGTTCTAGATTTTTACTGCACATCTTTGTTCGATATTATTCATAATTTAGGTTTCAGAAAACTTGATCGAAAATATGAGATCTTTCAGATATAATCATATCGATATCTAATGATGTTACTAGCACCCTCAACTCTAAACAAGTTCAAAAAATTATCGAATTGAATTTGAATATTGCAATAACAAAACATAATGTGACATGTTTCCAGATATTTACGTGTTTTTTTCATGCAATATGATTTGGCGAATAACCATATGCTCTACCGCTGAGATATACACAGTTTATGTCAAAATTTGTGGAATTGTATATAGCTTCGTAGTGACCCATTCAAAGTCCTGAATGCAGGATGGTGGATGAGCGGAGTTGGTAAGAGGGCCAGGTATTCTACTTCTATTCTATTCTTGGTGAACGCTGCGCTGGATGAAAAGCCACTTAAAATCCAGCTATGACTTGGAAGGCGGCGCGGCATCCTGCGTGAAGTAAAAGAGTCACTTAAGTATATCTTTGGCACTATTTAATATTAGCGATCCAGAAACTAACTCAAACGTCTGTAACATTTGAGTTAGTTTCTCTTCGTGATTGCATGTAAAGATTTCACAAATTTTCTATACAATATCTAAAAAATGGGTTTACACTTGTTTTGGAAGGGAAAAATAGTATATTATTTTGAAAAATGTTAGTGTGAGTTTTTCCAAAAAATGAAACTTATACTAAGCTTACTAAATTTATCTATCGCTTTAAAAAACAATTTTTATTTTAATCCGATTTATCACACAAAAAATATGATGAGATAATTTATCTATTAAATACACTTGAAATGCTTACATAAAATTAGTTTAAAAAGTATATAAAACTATAGGTTAAAAAGCAGGTTACTACTTACTTTTTTTACGCTAAAAAGTAATGTCTTCCTGCAATAGATTCAAATACATATGTATGTGATATGAACCGTGAGAAGAAAGCTCTTCTGAACTCTTTTAAAAAGAGGTATTGATTAAACGCAACCTGATGATCAAATGTCATTATGGTTATACGAAACGATCACTGCAAGTTCAATCAGTAAACGGATGAAGAATGACCATATCGGAAGGATCTTCTCAAGCAAAGAGATAGGAATCCTTGAGCAAATCGAGCCCCATGCAATGATGCTTCTCTTCACATATCTCTTTAGTTGCATTTCGAACTGCTACTGAACATGACTACTTGGTATAAAATGTACGTTACAGACTAGTCTTCCTTCAAGCGAATCCCCATTTCTACCAGGAAATGGAGCTCATTTTGGTATTTGCCAATTCTAACATTTGAACCATATCTCTATAACTATGATGATTAAATCTTGCTATTATTCAGTGCGTCGTCGAGTGGTAAAGATGCTTAGGGTAGGCAATGACTAGTATGTAAGTAAAGTTTTACCGAATACATCATTGAAAAAATATTTCACCTAAAATCTCCAACAGTAAGGTGAAATGCTCATGAAGTCGAATATGGTCCGAAGAGCTTGATTCCATAGTTATAAGAGGATATTTTTTATGTACGAAAGAAATGTCATATAAATTCGAATCTTGAACTATATTTATAGCAAGTGCCATGAAAATATATTCAGCCGTTCAAGCGTGATAGGAAAATAAGTTCAAAAATATGTTTCATGGAGTTAACTTTCCGTACAAGCGAAATCGCGGGTAAAAGTATATATATTACTTCACTACTTAAATTACACTTATATGTTGTAAATTTAGTGGCCGTTCGAAGCTAGATTTTAAAATTATTTAGTGACTTGCAAATCTACTTTTGACTTTGTAGTATTAGAGATGACAATGTGAAAAGTGGGATGAATGAAATAAATAATATTTGTAGTATATGTCTAAGTGACAGATAAAGAGGTATACTCCTAGGTACATCGTCTAATTTTGTTGAATTTTAATCTACTTACAATATTATAAATGCAACGACACGGAACGAATGAACGTAATACCAATAGTTACTGAGCCAAGTGCAAAAACAAATCAAATGAATAATGAAGTAAATATGTATTCTATTTCTATCGGCGTAAATTTAAAGAGTCTAGCGTATGACTATTCCCAATACTCATATATCTTATTTGTGCCGATTAATTACATAAAAAATTAACATAAATATCCACTAACCAAAGTTTATTATAATAATTTATGCGTCAATAGAAATAAGGACAAACATTTCACCAGTATGCGATAATGAAATTCACAAGGACCATCTTGCCTTGATATTTTTGTTAAATTCTCTAAGCCTCTTTGCACAATGATAAAATTTACGTAGTTCTTTTCTTGTTTACTCCACCCCAACTACAACACAAATAATTCCATTGGCAAATTTATTCTCGTATTTTTCTCTCTTATATATTCTAAACGCATATCGCAAAAATTTGTTACAATAACAAGAATAGTACACAATGCGAATAACATGAATAACCACAAGAATAGAATGAATGTGTATATTATGCACGAAAACAAAACCGATATTTTGTTATAAGGAAAATAGGCGTTAAAGTCAAATTGTTGCATATCGGAGCATATAGTGGTACTTTGTTTTATGTACTCATGCGACAATGGTGAGTAGATGTCGATAAAAGATAAGATGTAGGCAGGGGGGTTGGGCCCATTTTTAGACATGTGAAATTAATATCAAAAATAAAAAGTAAAATTGGTCACAAAAATTAAATTTATATCATATTTAAAGTCATTGCCCCATAGTCCTGTTAGAAGCTTCTCATGCTTATAAATTACTCCAGTAAAAGAAAACGACCTTTTAAATATATTCCTATGCAATGAAATCTGTATATATATATATATATATATATATATATATATAAACATGTATCTATATATATATGTATATATAAGATCGCTTTTATGGTTTTTCAGTAAACAAACTGCTAAAAACCTTAAAAAAGTTTATTGGAGGACTATTGAAAACTTTTCGACGAAACGGATTTTCTTGGGTTTGTAATTATATTAATAAAGTCTTATTTTCTTTTAGTCGGGGGGTTTTAAAAAAATGATTTAATCGTTTTACAATTACAACGACTACATCCGTCGTGGGGTTTTTAAACATTTTTAATTTTGCTTTATACTAGAAAATAACAAGTCGAACATTTGCATTCAGCAGTCTGTGATAATCTTACTTAATTTCACGAGTCAGTAAAAAAACTTAGGAAGGATTAACACAAATATTATGGTGGAATTAAAAATGGTGAAAAAATAAAATTACAAAAAATATTTTTAATCTTTTTGAATTCACGCTCATTCTCTTTATCATACTTTAATCATTTCAACGTGTTAAACAGTATAATTGCGCTATTAAAGAGGTAAATTAAAATGAAACATCATGTGAATAAAAATAATTAAGTGAATATTGAACCCACCCGAACCGTTATTTATATTTTACAATAATTTCTCTATCGAATTGAGCATTTCCACCTTTGCAAATCATTACGTTTTTTAGATGAAAATAATTCATTGACTACTCTATTAGCCGGGTTTCCAAATTATTTACGTTGTATTAGGAATCAATTAATCTTAACAGTCAAGCTTCCTTTGTTGAAGTTCCATAACATTTGCTGTTTCTTAAATTAATTTATGTTTAATTATCATCTAATAACAATAATCCCAAGTGACAATGGCTTTTATCTAAGTATTCGTATTGAGATTATTTTACGAGATTATTTACGATACTATATACGATATTTATTTGAGATTATTTACGATACTATATTAAGGGCCGTCAATATTTGCTGTTAAAATTATATGATTAAGAGCCCTAGAGGAAAATATCGTAGAATAAACTCATAACGAAAAATAAATTAGTTTAATTAATGTAAGTCATACAACATGAATTAAGTGGAGCTTACGCGTGTACTTCGGGTTACATTTTTCATTAACTATAACATAACAATAAAGTGGAACAATTTTATCTGTGGGTCCCTATGTCTGAATGAATTTTTTCTTTACTGAGAAATATACCCGTAAAAGAGCAATAAAAACAATGAGTGTACTCGGGCGCCACAAACATCAGATGTAGACAATTCATGTATTTATTGTTTTTTTTTTTGGTATTTGGGTAAAAAAACGAAGCGGGCGAAAGTACTTATTACTTCATTCATCTTAAAATGACTTCAGAGAAGCCTTAGTTGAATGTTTTTGTTTCTTTTTTTTTAATGGCTTCTGAGGGCTTAGTCGAGAAAATTTGCGTAATTAGAATTATAGTATAGTTGTTTTGATATATCTTAAATGAAAAATTTAAGATTGGAAAAAATGAATTCAAGCCTTTGTTCGTAATTATTCCTACTAATGTTATAAATCAATTAGTTTATTTATTACGTAATACATTAATGTATAAACCTTATATGGCAGATATGGCAGATAATAACCGTATATGGCAGACTAACAATTGTTATTTAGATATGCGTAAAATACCGATACTGCAAAAACATCTGCGAATATTTGTTACTTAATTACGATTAAATTACGAAATATATTTTTTTGCAGATATATTCTTATCTCATTATTCAATTTAACGCTTAATTACTTTTTTGAGATCGAGTGAAATACGATATTTGTATGCTTCTGTTTACTAAAAATAATTTCGGTAACATAGTTTATGTACTTTTGAAAATTTTCTCAAGTTGTAAATATTAAAATAAGTTAAAATTTTTTTTTATATAACGAAAATTTTGAGTAAAAATTACGGCCGACAGCTCTCTAAAATTTATTTTGAATTTTTTTTATTGATGCTTTACTTTGAACCTTTAATTCTAATGTCCGCTTTCCTAGAGACCTGCAGGACAAAATATTAAGAATAGAAACGATAAGTAAATGTTATAAGAAAGAAAGAAATAATTTTGCAGCTAACTGACCCGGAATTTACCAACTTTAATTTCTTAAAATACACATTCTAATTTTATAAATCCTATTTAATTTTTTGTCTAAATTTGTACATAATACTAGTCTAAATTCAGAATAATCTTACCATTTTTCTATAATGTAATATTATAATTCTGTAGTATCTTTACTCGTGTGGCCAAGAGTAAATATTTAAAATTTTTAAACTTTGCTTACTACGTGTATATTGCTCTTTTTGTTGAAAGTAAGTATCCTTCTATGAAATAATACTATAACTATTTTACAAACTAAACTAGTGGTAATGCAGTAAACACAAATACAACTCGACTTAAATGAAAACGATTGTGAAAATCCGAAACATCAGCTGAAGCCCACAATTTTCTACTTCTCGTAGCCGCCTCGTATAATGACGATACTTTGCAGACCCTTGTTTACTTTCGCGCCGACTGCGCCGTAAATAACGCTGTTATCAAATTTTATTTTGTTTTTGTTTCCGCTTCCCTCTTGTCATCCTCGATGCGTGCCGCGAAAATGTTACAAAACGCAAAGGAATAGTATATGCAGGATAAGATGCAGGGTATCTAGCGGAATTTATTTTTCCGGAAAAAATAGAGGCTGACTTATGGTTGTCCGCTGTGTTACTGTAAGGCATATAAGCTGTGAAAGCGTGCCGTTTCGTATCGAAGCATGGAGTATGCGTTTTATGCACTCACCCGAGAGGATATGAAATTCCTGGAATACAATTTTCATGGAGTATAAGGCAAAATGAGCTTCAACTATTTTTAGGATTCCGCATTTCAAAGAAAAAAAAACTGGCAGCCAGACGAGTAAAACTCACACCATGAGGATTCTTTAGAGATTTAGGCATTTGTAAATATTTAAGGGTATGTACTATCAATAATTAAGTAATTCAAAATAATTGTATTTTTATCATGTTATTTGCATAATATATATTTCTAAGAGATAACCATGTGAATTTTAAAAAGGGTCACTTATGGATATATTATTAAAATTTTCTGTAATGCTATTAATTAAATAATTTTGACTTTAGCAGTTTTATGGATGGCGAGAAGGGTAGGAATGAGGGTGGGGAAGATGCGTTTTTTATCATTTCAGCTTTATACTTTATATTACATTATATAAAATTCTGAAAACAAAATAGAATTGGCATCCTAAACAACATATACAAGTAAAAGGAATGCGATTACTTCCTTTAAAGTACCTACAATTTCTGTGTAAATAAATTTTGGTATTCACTAATGAAATATACGTCAATGAATTTTTTTTTGTTTAAAACAATTTCTAGTTTCTATTGTGACAGACAAACAGATAGACGCGTGAGTGATTTTTAAGTATTTCGTTTTTTTCCTTGTGAGTTATAGAACTTAAAAATTGAAAAAAGTTAATACTCTGCATTTGTGGAGTAAACCTACATTTGATTACTTCACGTAATATGTAAATTATATTTGTTGTTTGTATAATTCATTTCACGAGTGTTGGGCTTGATAGTAATATTTCATATTTTCATTAACGGTTCCTTGGTACAGTTTATCTATTTTTATGTCTTAATAACGGAATTGCGAATGATAGAAATGTTTGATTAAACTTTATTAAATAGTGCACTAATATGAAAATACCATTAAAATCAGAATACTTTCAAAATAAACCAGTCTATTATTTTTACTGATCAGAACTTCTGATCAGGCTTTGCTTATTATTTAGGATCGATGTATGAATACAAAATTGAAACAACCACCAATTGCCAAAACACATTATAAATGGCTGGCAATAATTCCATAAGAAGTAATTGGTAAGCTCCAACTATAACTAGTTAGAAACTGCTCAGGTTTCCTTACTTGTTATCCTTTTTGCCTTAACTTTGCTCTTAAGGGACTCACGCCACGCCAGTTTTGATAATAATTGTCGGTGGAACTCTTATACGAATTTCTTTAACCATTAATATTTCATGCAAAAGTGTACTACTATTAGCATTACTGTTGCACTGATTTCAAGGTTTAGGTTCTACTATATACTATACATGTTTTTTCTGTTGACAATTCATTTTGTAATTGTTTTACGTTGTAATGTCGAAAGGTTCATTGATTTAGTAACAATAATAATGTGCAATGCCAAAAATATAAGATTAATCACAATTTACGAGTACATTTTTTCTAAAATAGAAACAATTTGAATTTATCAGATTTGTGGAGTGTAATAAAAATGTTAAAATTTATAATAATTAGATTTAGAGAAACAGCAATGGCATTTAAAAATAAGTATAAAAAATGTAGATTTCTCGGCGTAGAATTTTAAATTTTGTTCATGATGAACAATATATCTGTATAAGCTCTGAAGTATTTCGCTGACAATCTTCAAGTACTAGTCGCGGTTGTTTTCATTGTTTGTATTGTAATCTGCATCAAATAAAATTACATCAGAATCAATATCGATGAAAAATTCGTATCCTAAGTCAAATTACTTCTCTCTTCTTCTGTCTACAGTTGAATAATGAATTTTTCCATGAACAAGATTATAAAAAGGGAACATGTCTTAGAACATCAGAATATTTTTCAGAAAATGGCTAAATTGGAACACTTTGAATTTCAAATTGGTTAAGAAGTGAACCGATTTTAGCACGAAATATGGAAGAGAAGACACTTTTAATAGAAAGTGTTCCAAAGAGTTTTATTACACTTTTTTGAAAAAATACGTTATCATATTTTAGGGTTTCATACATTAAAAAGAAGTGATATAACTTATGTGTGTGTCTATATATCTGTCCCGGCCGTTTTTCTCAGGAACCCTTTGACGTGGAAACTTGACGCAGAATTTGGCGCAGTAATAAAAATATTATCCCATATTTATCTCAGGAGCTCACACCTAAATATACAATTTAGGATAATTTTAAGGAGTAGGGTAAATTAGGTACCATATAAATTACTTTTAATTTCTTATAAAGTACCATTTGGAAGATCTGGTAAAAAAGGTCTCAAACATATTTTTTTCCAATGCAAATTTTTGCTTTACAGGTGTACTTAAAAATATGACCCTATCCATTATTTCCGCAACTACTCCATCTATAATTGTAAAAAATTAGTTTTTAGAAGCTTATGTTAAGATTGTAGAAAAACTTTTCATTAACTATTGTAATTATCATAACCTATAAAAATTATCCTAGGTCTTATTACTTTAATATGCACCACATTTTGACATCTGAGTAGGGAAAATGTTATATGCGTAAATAGTTTAATAGAAATACTATCGACACATAAATATTTATAAGTGCCTAAATGTATACAGAACCTTCATAGTCCTAGTTTTACTGCCATTTAATTAACATCTTTCTTTGTACTAAAATTTCTAACCTAAAAAGTAGTTAATTTGTTATTTTTCTTGTTATTTCTATTGAACAATACAATGTAATGTACAGCTTTAATATTAATCGGCCAGCATTGAGATAAAATGTAATAATATTTGGTTGACTTACCTCATCAAAACACTATTGCAATACAATGGTTTCCAAATTTTTTAATTTTATAAACCTTGCCATTAAAATTACTAGACATTGGAAATTGCTTCATCGATGACATTTTTACTCTAAATATATAGTTATCAATACTGTTACCCACTGATATTGTTATATTACGAGCAACTATTTTTGTGCGGTTTGTTATTTATTTAACATTTAAAATGTAGACGGTTTTTAGACGAAATTTATTCTCTTTCAAAATCTCTACTCTTCTAAAAATTATTATTATATTGGATAAAATATATGAGAAATTGTTTGAACATTATTGATTTGCTACTAGGTTTTTTCTCCTTAAACGTCCTTTGTTGTGTTTTATACTGAAAATTAAATAACGGTTTTTTAACCATTTATCCATCTGACTATCTTTCTCCAAATAATAACTCCCGAATCGTTCACGACGAATTTATAGCTATAGCCACAGTAATAATTTCAACTACCAGAATATGCCTCGGCTATTTAGAAAAGTTTTTTGTAAAAAATCCAATGTGTTAAACAGTAAACAAACCTAGACACTTATTTTCAAAATTATACGACCAAAAAGATCTAAAAATTTTCTGTTATACCAAGATAAATGTGAACTAAAGGTTGCACAGAACTCTCGTTATTGTTAGATGTTTAGTTCTAAAATGGGCAAGTTACTAATTCCTTAATTTTTTTTTCTTTTTCCGAGTTTAAATTTTCCGCTTCATATGTTGCTTATACTTTTGAATATTCATTGCTTAGATCGTTTTTATAAATTTCCTAATTCATCGAATAGTACATATCAATTCTACGTTTGAAATCTTTCTTCTTTTTTTAAATGTCAAAATTTCAATTGCTGTTTAGGAAATAATTCTGTATCTCGCATTAGCAAAGAAAACTGCTATGTGTATACTAGTACTTAAAATGTTGAAGTAAAAAGATATTGCCTATGTTAACTTTCTTGGGCACAAAAACAGCAAGTATTACTAAAGCTACTCTATGATGAAAATTAGATATATTTTCGTAATATTTTCTTGTTGAGATTGATGAAGTATTGTATTTATTCGATCGTATAATTAAGATCAAATCTCGCCACAACTTCCCTTATTGTCTCTTGGAAAATACGTAAATAAGACTACTTAGGTGAGTGAGTATTTTGTAGTTCGTCTTATAGTTTCACTCTTTAGGTAATTATATATTAAAAGTTTCACGCTGCTGACTAATAAAAATGTCTGACAGTTAGTTTTCACGCCAACGTGTATTACGAGAAATAATTCTCTTTTTTTCTTAAAAGAATAATAATATAAATTATGAAAGTTGTAAGCTTGTATTATAAGCTTGAATTGTCTTTAAAAGTAATACATTTATAGAAAGTTTCGTCCATCGCAATTTATTTTTGTAAATATCCTACAAATTCTTCAGAGTCAAATAAATATGAAATACATAATCATATTAGGTATTTATGAAAATTTTCTACGAAGTAGAGGCAGCACCTGTAAACGTAATTAGGAAATTTACCGTTGCGTGTTGGCTGGAATCAAATAAAACCAGATATTTCCGGTCAATTTAAATGACTAAATTAAAGTAAAACGAAGTCTGATTATCATAACTTAATAACAATAATTTCTCCCTAAATACTACATTAAGCACCAAAATTTATTTAAGAAGATTTTTTTATTTCATCAAATTTTAATATCACGCTACAATCAAAAAGAAATATTTGTACCCTAACCAACATTCTTTTATGGTACATTTTATGCTCTTATGCAAAAACAATAATACAACTACTTGCTTAAGGAACAAAGAACGAGAGCTAATTAAAATGAATGGCTTTCATTAACAGAGCACTCGCTGTAGAACATCATTACTTTTGCGCTACGGGAGATGAAAATAGTAAGTAAAAACGGAGATTATATGTATATCTACTTGGAGTAGCTAAATATTTTTCTGCTTTCGTTTCTACAGGGTTTAACGAACTTTTCTCTTAACATCAAATCTCAATTTAATATTTTTAATACAGTAAGACATGTATAAAATAAATACGCACACAAGACAGTAGAATAATTCTACCATATAGAGCTTAAATTATTATCTACCGTCGAAATAACATTTTTAAATTTTAGTTGTTAAATTTTTATTGTACGGCATGTATAATAATTTATACTTATTAAAATATCTGCAAAATACCGCAGCTCGAGAATAAATCTTTACTAGTTGTAAACTCATTAATGTACGCGTACCAACGCCTCTTCCTGCTAAATTGAATGTACCAAGAAGCTGCTATATTTGCTATATTCTAAACGTTTGCATTAGATTGTAATTGAACTAAAAACATTTGTTAAACATATCTTGGTAAGCAATTTGATTTATTTTGTAAAATTAATGTCATGTAATGCATCGATACAGTAATAATAAATTATTCCAGTTTTAACTAATTATTATAGTTTTTATTCGGTTTTTGTTCAGACTGACTGTGTGCAAACAATTTATCTTACGATGCGAATTTATCGAGACAGTCATAACTCGTAACTATTAATTTATAACTATTATTCCACTGCCTTTTGATACTGATTTTTTGGTCTCATTGAAATCTGCCTGAAAGTTAAACACAGGGCGTTGAAATATAACCACTGAATATCATATTTTTAAGTGAATAAATATATCTTTACAAGAAAAATTACTTCTTTAATACTTTCTACAACCAACGACGCGCTTGTATCCTCCGTCTTTTCCAAATTGCATGTTGTCAAGAAATAAACAATTTAAAATATCTTTAATATAAATAATTTAATTAAGTACTAACAATAAATATGACCGTTAAGAGTCCTGTAATTTTAGGGCCAGCTTGTGGAAAACTAACATTTCCTAGAACACAGCTGTGCCCTTTTAATGAATCGTGACAAACTGTCTCAATAAACGGACATTTTAGAGACGACCAATACGAAATTTCTTGTTTTAATTCGTGGATGCTGGATTGAAGCCACCTGTCGATTATATTTAAAATACTACGGCATCACATATCAAATGTTACAAAATATCATTTTACTCTGATAATTAACCTTAAATACGAATAATAAAACTTTTACATACTTTTGGATATCTTCTATTCCTTGTTCACTAAAAGAGTCACGAATCTTTTCCAATAACGATCTGCAGATAAAACAAAGTAAGTAAAGATTTATCTTCTAATTATCTTTATCCTTTTTGGAAATTATTATTAATTTAATTAAATAAAAAAAATAGGCCACCTATCATACAAATTATAAAAGTTAACTTTTTTTAAGTAAGCATAGTTTGTATTGAAATTTCAAAATGTCATAACTGTTCTTTTTAGCTTGTCAATTGCAACAAAATATAACGTATACCTCAGAACTAACCGAATCCACTAATTAAAATTAATCAAAATCTTGTTAATTGTCCATGGCTATGGTGTAAACAAATAAACAAGTTCACAGACACATTTAAACAATAATATTTTTTGTTCTAGTACTTTTATTATGTTGCCCTGAACATTTTTTTTTCATTTATATCTTTAACTTAGAGGCAGATCAAATCTCAACTTCATATTCTTTATCAAATTTTAGATCACTTGGTTTGTTTCATTAAATGTGCTAACCGTCCTATGGTTATATCAATGAGGTCACTATTTTTTTTTAATTTGTTGTTTTTTTTAATTATTTTTTAATAAGGGATATTTCTACATAATAGAATGGATGAATTACATATATGGCAGATCGGATTACTAATATTACACATTCAAATAAATCTATTTGGACAGTTCGATCGTGAGTTTTACCTCTGCGGTCTCTTTATTATATTCGTTGGTTGCAAGGGAATTGCATATTATTTTGAAGATATTATTTTAATTTATTTACAAAAAAAATCAGTGGGTATTTTTGCAGAAATTAATATGGCGAGCAAAATTTTGTGACTCAAAATGTGAAAATTATAAAACTATAGAGTCACTATTTAGTTATTTTTATGACTAGAAATAATATTCAAACGGTTGATCTTCTACTTATCATTTTTGTATCGTGATGAATATTATGTACACAATTTTTTATGACTTAAATAAAATATACGATTTATAGTCATAAAATCAAAAACGCGTCGAAAAATCGAAATTTTAGTTTTATAAAATCGAAATATTAAATTGTCTCCAAAAATAACTTAAAAAAAATTTATGACTTACTATTGGAGAGTTTATAATTGAGTGTCAAATATGTTTTTATTGAAACATACACGTATAACATATAATTTAATAATACACATCATTGCTAATAGGTACGAGGCGTTAGATGAAAATTCTATGTCTGTCTGTTTCATAGATCAGCTGACGATTACGCAATTACTCTTCAAGCGGATAATTGCTATTATTTTTCATTTTTCATACCGCCATAACCTTTCCGTAACGTAATTACGTCATTTGATTTAATGCAGCAATGTTAAATTAAGGAACTCTTTTTTATATATATAGGTTAATTGTCAAATCATTAAAAATTTATAAAAAATATAACGAAAAATATATATAATTCAATTGCAAAAGATCCGCGTCTATAGAAGTCAATACCTACATCGCTGTCAAAACCAATTTCCGCAAAAACGACAAGAGAATGACACTATCAGGTGTATAAAAGTGTAACTCGTGATAGTATAATTCTGAATTTTTTTTCAATTACACAGCGAATAGTACGATATTCAACAGTATTAATCAACATTACAATTTTAGATCAGAACATAACAGTGAAACGTCAAGAATATTTCATTTAAATATAATTTTAAGGGTTCTGCGACAATTGAATCAATATTGATGTTGGATACCGTCGTAATTACGTACTAAAATTTTTTAGAGATATTTAACTCCACACACTGATTTCTAGTTGACTAATTTGTAATATAAACTAACTACAGTGGCGATATAGCGAATAGTGTAATAAATAAAGTACTATCGCAGAGGCTAACTAAAGAAAATTCAATAATAAAAAATATGCCACATAGATAACTAATTGATTGTAATCACATTTAACGATAGTTATAACGCTTATTTTATTTTTGTATAGAAGTTCTGTTTCTACTTATTTCAAAACAATACTTAGAAAATTACATTTCACAAATAAATAAATAGAAATAGCCTTATTGTTCGACGTGAGTCTTATGACTCATCCGAATAAATATCAATATAAATGAGTCATATCTTTAAATTTATCAATGAAAAGAATAAAAACTATATTTAAATTTTTACCATGATTTAGGTTTCGTTGTATGACAACATTTTCAGGTGGGCGATCTGCAAAGGTCAATCTTTAGTAACTGCCCACATGAAGATGTTGTCACCCTACGAAATCTAGGTCGTGGTAAGGAATTTAAATAAAGTAGAAATAATACCACGTCACTTAGTTTCATTTAATTGTGAACAATGAAATTCTACAAAATTAACACCAAATATATTTAAAAATTAAAACCTTAAACCAAAGGAAACTTGAAATAGAAATTATGAGAATTGGTGCAATAAATGATTTAAAAGCTTTTCTCACGATCAGGAAAAAGACATTCTCGAAAATCAGTATAGTAACTGGGTGAGGCAGAAAGTGCCCATGGAAGAGGTTAAAAGTGTAAAAAATGTGATAGTTTCAATCGCTTCATCTTTAGGTTCAAAAACTCATTACATTTCTGAACAAAGTTCACGTCTCAAAACGGTTGTGTCGATGGTTGCAGATTCCAAACAAATGGAATTTAATTATGGATACCATATTTCCATATCCTGTCCAATATATTTTTAGCTGTTAGCTCCTCTGAAATATTGACACATTCTTCGATCTGAATTATTCAGGTTTTTTAATAGTGCAGGTTTTCTTCTCTGACTCACTTCCTCATTATATTTTCATCAGAATTTCTCTCTTCATGTATTGAATATAGCCGAACATATAATAATAATCTCATTTCAGTAGCATTCAACTAATTTCTTTGCTTTATCTAAGACTCCTTCTATACATATGATTGATTTTGCACCTGTATTTTTTTTCTTTACAATATTCAAATAATGACGTCCTCGCCGATTTCAACATAGTTTTTTCTTCTAATGTAACGACTTTATAACTTGCTCTAATTTTTCATTCAATTCGTACAAGCCAAAATTCTTTTCTATCATTGGCCTTTTGTGAATCGATAAAATCACAGCAGAATTCATTGCTCTATCTACATGTTTTGTTAGCTTGAGTGCAAAGATCTGATTATTGTGTTTCCTTCCTGGTCTAAAATAAACTTAAATATTATTTTAGTTATTACACTCAATTATAATAAGTTAAAATTTCTCCAGTTACAATATTTATATTTATATTTATTTATTCATAATTATACGTGCATATGATATATATATTTCGCGGATTTATTGCTACAAGAGCAATCTCTTCCAGTTAACCACATTGGTTAAATATAAACATTTTGTTATGTGGATGACTCTAAAAGACATTAATAAAAAAACAAAATTTAGCTCATAACAAGTAAAAGGAAATATCATAATATTGTACTAAATAGAAAACATTTACGAGTACCCACACACATACAAAAAAAATTATAGCCCAATTATTATCCTGTGCGAATTATATGGAAAGGGATGGAATCAGTAAAAGTACGTTAGTGAAGAAAATAATGACACTGAAAGGAATTAAGTCACGGATCACTTTTGGAGTACTAATTACATGTCGATATATTATAAGCACATTGCCTACAACTAGTTGACTTACAAACTTTTCCCCTATATAATCGTACTTGTCAGTGCACATATTACAACTGACCAGATAATCGTTCAATCTTTTTGAAATCATCCGCTGACTCTCACTAGATAAGGAGGTCACTACGCTTAGAAGTAAAGATGGATTTTAACTGATACTTAAGCAATCCATGAGTTAGATACTATATATTTCTTTCTTGCTTATCTTATTCATACTACTCTTAATTTATGCGGCATCCATTAACTGATGCAATGGCTTCATACAAATGCACCATCTCTTAAGGAATTGTTTATACGTCTCTTAAATTTGTAACATATATGCTAAAGTCTATCTTTATTTATTAGCGATTGCTTTCACTTTAGGAAGCATGCGAAACGCCAAGATTTTCAATCGTGTTTCCAGAAAATTTCTTTAATATTTCGTGACACAATAGATACTTTAAAAGATGTCATCTTTTTTAAAAACATTTTTACTCTTTTACTTTATCCACTATTACTTATGATATATACTTTTTCATCTTCCCATAGTCCATTCTCTTATTCATGTTTTTTTATAATATTTTTCTATTTTTGATCTTCCGATAACATATATTTGTTACGAAACTTTTTGTTTTCCTAATTTTTTGCATTATTTCTGATATAATAAAATGCTTATAACGTATTTGGATTATATTTCGGGCCTAACCATTTAAATATTTTCTATTAGGATATCTGTTATTAATTTTCTTGAATGTGTAAAATTTTCACAGCGAAATAGATTATTTATCATTAAAAATATCATCCAAAATTTTATAAAATGATTATTATTTACCCTTAGCCCCAATTTTCCCAATTTTTCTTGCGTTCCTTTCAACATTTTTACTGCATAAGTATTCTTCAGAAATTCATCCTTTCTAAATATTTATACCTTTAAATTTTTTAATCAAATCGGATGTGTCCACGGCATGGAATTTTCTATTTCTCATTAACTCGCTGAAAAGCCGTGAGATTATGAAGTATTTTACTAAGTAAATAAATAAATTTGAAAAATTGAGTATTAATAAATTCCCATCACGTCAACTTATACACATAATCTTATTTACATTCAATATAATGAAACTCTGGAATTTACTAGATCTTAGTCGTAAAAACTCATTCCTGAAAAAAGTATTTTCTGGCCCTCTATAAATATTACTTTACCTTTAAAATTGTCACTTTCTTTTGTACATTGTCAATCTTGTACCAAAAATATTTAAATTCTTGTCCGAAAAAAAATTTATTGTTCTTAAATAAAATGTATTTATTAGTTTTTAAATTATACACCGAGTATATTCTTTTTTTACGTATTTTTATGATTTGTTCATTTTTATTACCTAAATATTTTACAACATAATGACAAAAAAACACAAATAACCCATAGAACTAGAAGATTTAAAAAAAAATGGAACACTGTTTGCGTTTTGTATCTGGTAAAATTATATATTTGTCTAATATTCTTATATATTTAATGTTTGTATTCGTACTTGGCTAATATTCGTATTAGAATGCATATCTGCATTTCTAACTGTCCAAGTTTTACTAAATTTTACAAAGAAATTCAACAATTTCTTTTTTTGTGTGTCTTTTTAATCATACAGTATCATACAATACTTAATCATACAATAATTTGATAAAAGATATCAACGAAGTTCGTGCTTCCGCAAAGAAAACTAAGTAGTGTCTGCTAATTTTTGTCATCACGATTTTACTCAAAATTTAAATTCAAATCATCAGTTTTTTTGTGTTCGCAAATCCAAACGCGATAAATAGAATTGATGCATATATCTAATCAATATTAATTAAAGCGATACTTTTAAGCATACTTTTAAGTAAAATTGTTTAGTACTCATGTATGTTATCGCCTTTTCATATTTAATTAAATTAGTTGTCATAACCATTAATCAACAAAAATTAAATTTTATTTAAGTTTACTGAATGTGTGTATATTTCATGTTCCGAAAAAAATATTAATCATCGAAAGAAGTACTTTATTGTGAGAACGATTTTTCAAATAATTTTCCAAAAATAGGATTGGATATTTATTACTGAAATTATTCGAAACTAAATTTGTTACATTTAAGAACAGGCTGTTTCAAAAATACTCAAATTTGACCAAATTCCGTACAATATTTGCTATAACAATTTCATTGGAATATATTTTTTAGTCTTAAAACAGTCTGTGACCTTAGAGTTCTATCTATTAAATAGGGGCCGTAGTATAGTAGCAAACGGTAAACTAGTGACACATGTTGCTAACGTTTGCACTACACTTTCTTATTTTATGTCTTTTCCTGTTCAAGACTTGCTTATTGCAATAAAATCTTGACATTTTGCTGAGATTTCTGCGAGCGACTCGTACATTATATTTATAGTAACGGGTGCTGGTCTCGACTTCTGGTTTGTAGACTTAACTTCAATAACAAATAAAGTGAGTTGTATTTCGACTGTGTTTTCTAGACGTTTAGTGATAAGCAATTTTCTTATATCCTATTTGATTAAATTATTTATTATGAAGATTAAAATATAGTGAATTATTTTGTGTTAACTCACAATTTTAATATTATTTTCCGACATGTGTCCCTGGAAATTAATTTTATTTTATTGTAATATATACAGAAGATCAAGTGAATATTTTATCAGAATTTATAGAAAATTACGAGAGGTATGGTTTTCTTGCCAAATTTTTTTATTATTTTTTTAATAAAAAAAAAAAATTTTTATTTTTTTAATAAAAGTCATTTAGAAGTTAACCTTTAAAAAATTGTTTTAGAATGTCTAATCAAAGTTATTTTATTAGATACCCAACTTACTTGGTTGCCGAATTATTTCAAATAAAAATAGTTTCAAAATTCATTCAGCTTAAATAGATAAAGAAAATTAAATTCTATAATAGTGCCAAATTGAAGTTAATAGAAATAGTAGGTCCGAGAAATGACAGTCGTGACATGGGGACAGACAAGCACCGGAATTTGCGACAAGGGTTCCGTCTGTAACTTTTAGCTGCAAAATCCTAAAAATGGAAAACGGTTTTATGTTCACATTATTTTTGTGTATTTTTGTTACTTTTACACATGTAGAAAAAATAACGTTTGCTTTAAAGCATAAAACAATAACTAGATGTCACAAGTCTGGAGACGAAGTTCAAAACAAACTAAAAATTACTGGCCTTCCTTCTCGCTAAAAGGTATGGTGAAGGTTCAGATTTGCGATATTTATATTATCAAAGAATTACCACAGAGGGTAGACGTGGATGATGCCATCTGTATGACTAAATAGCAGGATTACTACCCGACGGATGCATGCGTCAATCATATCATACACCGTCTGCCAGCAAGCACTGAGATTGACTGATTTTTTTTTCTTTTGTGTCCTTAACGTCATTGCTATAGGAACTTGTAATTGCATTTTTCGTTATTGTTCGATGTATATTTCAAAATTTACTTTTGTAATATATTTGGTTTTAGTTCCGTATTTTCATTATTTTTATCAAAAGAGAAAACCTTGCTTATATAAATTGTCGGAGTTGGTTGTCCAAATTTACGTTCAAAATATTTTTTTAAATAATTAAATATTAAAGCGCCAATTCTGATCAAAATGGGTAAATATTTGATCATTTTTATTCAAAATAATTTAATTTTTATAAAAAACAAATTTACGAAATATATAGAATAGAATACTATATTTTGAGACTAATAATCTCAAAATATAGTATTCTATCGCTTTCATCATATACCGTTCCTACAAAAAGAAATTAGATTTAACAATTTTTTTAAAATATTTTTAAATGATGTCCACCTCCTAGATAGTAGAAAATTCTGAATTTAATAATTCCTTATGAAAGTTGCAGAAATTAACTATAATTTCTTTAAATTTAACTAATAAAATTTACAGTTGGAGGGTACGTTAGGCAAGGAATTATTTAAATCTTTACTAACTTTTCGGATATTTGGAATTCAAATGTTGAAGCTCACATCTTAAATGATGAGCAATGACTTCTTAAAATGTATTTAGATAATGTTGGAAGACCTCGTTACGGATATGATCTGTAATTAAATTTAATTCGGTAATGCCTCTTAATCACTTTCATATTATTCAGGTGTGTAATAGATTCATGTTATATTTAACGATTTTGAAAACGTTTTACGAATATAAAAATCAGCACGCATTTTTTAATAATCATAATGACTTGGTAATTAACGTTCAAGACTGTTTTAATTATTTATATTTTCACTTAGGTTAGTTTATAATTTTTTGACAGTTATTTTTCCTTTCATGAACGTAGAGCTGCGCATTACTATAGTTAACAAATTTATAATAAAATACAACGACATGATACGTTTGTGATAATCCCGCACCGAACGTGCACAATTCTTCTCTATCACCGTGCAATAATACATCAAAGCCAAAGTTATGAAAATCATATTTCTACTTCTCTTTAAATTTGGAATCATTATAATTCTTTTTAAAATATTTACCCAAATTAAAAAGAGTAAAGGCTTAATGTTTATCTATTGAAGATAGTAAACGGCTATGAAATTATGATTTCTTAAGGATTGATATACGTCTGAACTACGCCATCGTAATATTTTATGAAAACAACGAATCTAAAACAAAACTTGAATTATAGACCTTATCTTCAGGTGCTTTTCATTTATTGATACGTTTTGAAGTATAATTTCCTTATGAGAATTTATTATTTTTACACAGAGATGTATTTTTGTATTAAGATTTTTGCAATATTTTCTAAAACATTGTATTACGTGAAATATATAAGCATTATACATGATAAATTTGTTTTTAATTTCCAAGAAAGTAGCTTTTTCTTAGACATCGTAAGCCATTTCAGTGAAAACGTCTACATTGTGTAGCCAAGGTATCGACTTTGAAGACTTCGCTATTCAACGTTAGGAGGTAGGAGATGAATTTTCAAAATTGACAGTCAAGAGTTTGAAGAAACTAAAGGTTATTATTACCGCTTTTTTATAAAATGACTTTGCCAAGTTGTAGATAATTTTATTACTTCATACCTTTTTATACTTATTTCCAATCGATAATTTTAAATTATTTTAAAATATCGTTTTCAACAGGCTATTTCATCGGGTCACAATTATTCTTCAAATTATATGATCCTTTATGAACATACAATCAGCCAGCTCATTTGTTATTATCTAAAACGGGACGAATAATTAAAATTTATGAAAAGAGATATTTGTTTTTCATCCCTTAGATATAGTGATACAAATTTTGTTCAATGCAGTTGTGTAACAAAAATCTTAACCATATTCGACTTTTAAACGCCTATTCAATGCCGTTCGCGAAATTCGGTTATTTATTTTTTAATTGCAAAATATAGGTGCCGAGATGGATTTTGTTAACCTAGTTGTGGTCACGTAAAATGAGAATACCACTTGTTATTAAATACACGATGGATGTTGGATTTTTGTACTTTCAAGTCTTTTATAAACAAATCGATTCTAAACTTGCCGCAAATTTAAGAAAAAATAATAAGAAAACGTAAGAACTGTATGTCAAGGTAAATCCGTTTAATCAAATAGTGATTTAAAAATATATAAATAATTGGTTAGGAATTTTGACGACTGTACTAATAACTGTACAAGAATTGAAATATATGGTTCAGATTTTGAAAATTTCCATTCATTTTTTCTATTAACAATAACACATTTTTGCCGTTTTATTTATCTTTTGTTTTCATTAATACTTAAAACTATTTTAAAATACTGCCGCATTTAATTTAAACTTTAGTTTCGGTGCGTGGACCGCTAGTTTACGACTTTTGTTTTCATTTATAGATGAACCATTACTTATCTGTTATGAGAATATCATCAATATTATGAACTGCATAGTCGGTAATTTAGATCAAACATTGTAAATATAAATGTGTGTTTCATCGAGTCAATGAAATATTCCTCTTGTAAAATACTGGTATGTATTTACTTTTAGCGATTTTACTTGCAAAGAGTTGTTTGGAAATAATACTGCTGCTTGAATTAAGAGCTTATTTATTTGTTCGATCTTTGGCTAATGAAGTACCATCCTACAAAATAAAGATATAAATAAAGGTCTACATTCAAAAAAGTCTATCGGGTTATTGGTAATACTCAGTTTTATAAAATATGAATTTATTTAGTTGCTTTAAATTTAAAGTTAATGGCCATTAAAAGCTTAAATAATTTCCATTAATACAAAGCCTTGTGTGTAAAATTTACTGCTATATAAATGTAAACAAAGCATGCGGCACAACTTTGTTGGTGAAACTTTTGCCTCGCTAACAAAAGCGTATTGTTGTATAACTGTTGTCGTGAAGGTGTAAGAACTTTATTATCAATTTAGATATGTTAATATTTACAAAAGAACGTATTAACTAAATTGGATAAAGTATAAGTCACACTGATTCCCTGAAGAATCCGCACCAAGGATAATTATTTGACCAACTTTAAATTTGTGGCAGACCGGGCAAATTAATACTTAAATATGATATTTAGTAGTTTATGGTGACTCATTAGTTCGTCATTAGTTCTGCAACTTGTTTTTTTTTGGAAGCTACATATGTTAGAAACATCGGTTTTATTCTCACGGAATTGTTAAATGGTTATATATGATAACTTCTATTTTACTATTCCACTATTTTCGCAGATAACATAATTTTGTATACATTTTTGTTAACATACAAAGAAAACTCAAATTAAACTTGGAATAAAAATAGTTTTTAAATACAAAAAAGGAAACTTTTCCAAAATGCTTAAAAAATTTAATTTCTGACCAATAAAAACAGAAAAATATTTTTATCACCGAAGATTAGAGTGAGCACGCGATTTATATAATTATTTTCATGTCGATACTATGGGTAGTTTTTTACAAAAATAGTCATGATATAAAGATGAATGGAAAATGAAGCTCCACCCCAAAGGTGTATTTTTACCATTTTGGTACGAAATTCTCAGAGCTGCTCAATTTCCAGAGCTTCACTGAAAAGACTTTCTAAAGCTTTTGGGACAGAGTGGAAAAGGAGTAAGTCAGTGATGTCCATTATTTGATTATACAAAATAGTCATCATTAACAGAAAAACACTTGCTCAAAAAGAAAGTAAATTTACGTAGAAAATATTCAAATATTTTTTCCTAAATTTATGGAAAGTTTAGAATCGACTTAATTTGTGATTTATAAAAGGTTTCATCTTATATATATATATATATATATATATACACATATATACACATATATATATATATATATATATATATATATATATATATATATATATATAAATATATATATATATAACAAGTAAAAATCCAAAACTTGCTTATCTTATTTAATATGATGACAACTAGGTTGACAAAATCCATTTCGGCACCTATATTTTGCAGTTAAAAAATAAATAACCGAATGTGAACAATATTCTGTAGGCGTTTAAAAGTCATATGTGGTTCAAATTTTTGTTACAAAACTCTATTAAACAAAATTTATATCATTATGTGTAAGGACTAAAAAACAGATGTTTTTTTATAAATTTTGTTTATTCTTCCCGTTTTAGACAATAACAAATGGGCTAGCTCATTAACTATCATATATTTTGATGAATAATTGTGACCCTATGAAATAGCCTGTTGAAAATGATATTTTAAAACAATTTAAATATAATAATTCAAAGTTCCTGATTGGAAATAAGTAAAAAAGGTATGAAATAATAAAATTATCTTGATTTGGCGAAAGCATCTTTTAAAAAAGAAAAAATAATAGAAGCCTTTAGTTTCTTAAAGCTTTCCATGTAAATTTTGTAAGTTCATCTCGCAACGTAGAATAGTGAAGTCTTCAAAGTCGATACGTTGGCTATATCATATAGAAGATTCATTTAAAATAGCTTACGATGTCTAAAAAAACGTTACTTCCTTGAAAATTAAAAAAGAATGATAATATCTAATGTTTATATGTTTCACTAAATACAATGTTTTAGAAAAGATTGCAAAAATCTTATTATGAAGTTATATCTTTTTATTAAAATAAGAAATTGTCATAAAGAAATTACACTATAGAAAGAACCGAGAAATGAAAAGCAACTGAAGATAAAATCTAAAGTTCAAGTCTTATTGCACATTAGTGGTCGACACTAATATGTGGCTACGGTGGCGTAGTTTAGATATACATTAATCCTTCATAAATCATAGATATTTACTATCTTCAATAGATAAATATTAAGCCTTCGTACTTTTTAATTTGGATAAATTGTTTAAAAATAATTATAATGTTTCTGAAATTAAAAAGAACTAGAAATAAGATTTTGATGACGTTCGCTCTGATGTATTATTGCACGATGATAAAGAAGAATTGTGCACGCTCGGCGCGGGATTATCACAAGCGTATTATGTCGTTGTTATTTTTATGTTATTTATATTTGTATATATGTAACCATTCTAATCATCCGAATTATGTCCGTACAATGAAAGTTTCAGTTTCAGTTACTTTCTGCTATCCGTCGGATATAGAGAAATAACAATTTCATATAAATGATTGCATTTATTAAAGTGCCTTAATGAAACAAATATTGAATTAAATTAAAAGAAAGTTGTTTTTTAAAAATTCTCGCAACTGTCGCGTGATTACATATAATAAAAAGAGCTATTCTTAATTTTTTTAGATGTGAAATAGTAACTTGTGGTAGGAAGAGGGATGTATGATAACCTGACTGCTTTATATCTTTAATTATGCCAAAATATTCATACAGTTTCCCGTATTTCCCATATAGTTTTTACTTTCATAATATAGCTATTGCATTGAATAAATTAGTCATTCGTTCATTCAATATATTTATAACATTCCACCCTCTAAATATTTAAAAGAAATTATAAACTCACTTGAATTGTTTTTTCTTATTCTGAATGTTTATTAATATAAATATTTGCCAATTACGCTTAACAAATTAACATGTTGAGTTCAATCCTTTCTACGGCACATACGTTGCTGCTAGCTGTTATAATTTTCGCCATTCAAATTGCTCACGTCAGCTTCTCTATACTTTTTCCACCTCAACCTCTTTCATGCTTCTATCGTCTACCTTTTATCGTTTAATTAAAGTTGATGCATAATACAAACATTAAGTTACGTCTTTAAAAAATATAAATTTAGTTTTTTCTTAAATCTTTTATATGAGTTATATCACGTTCTTTTCTATTACTTATTTAAATAATAAAAGTTTTGGCGCAAATATTAAGACATATTTTTTTTTACATTTTAATATTATTTTAAAAGTTGTAAGTCATATTAAGACATTCATTTTTGTCTTACTTTTTCTTCTTTCCTTGTTAGATATATTCTTCGTAGGTTCTATATATCTTATGTCCTTCTTTATTCTGCCTTATGGCCTCTTCACTCATAATCTCCTATATTCATCATTAGTTTTTTTTCCATTCGTTTACACTTTTCCGATTTTTAACTTTTTCCACCAAATTCTTTGTATCCCCATCCAAATAAGTATTTTCTTTATTTTTATTTCATGAAAAAGTTCCGCTTCTATCTTTTGTATATTGTTTTACACTTAAAGGCATAGTTTTATCTTTACCAAAACCCTTTTACCTAAAAATTTATATTAATGATTAACTGCAAAATAATGAATTACCCTTGCAAATTTCATTATCCTTAAAATTATATCATTTTTTCATTGTTGCACAATGATCTATTTCATAAACATAATGTTTCGTTTACAGATACTACATTATTCTATGCCATCGATTATGAATATTGAGGGAAAGAAAAAGTTAAGTATAAAAATCCAATACTATGCAATTTATTATATTTCACTTATTCATTTTTCCTTTCAAATACATATTTTTGTCTGTTTGTGGCTGGTTAGTCATTTATTGAAACATTTCTATAAGAAAATCAGCATACCATATTCTATGTACGCAACGTGGAATGGCTTTTACTCAACAGATAAAGACAAACAGGAAAAAAATATAGTAAACATTTATCGGCGAATACAAATGAAATTAAAATCATAAAACTAATAGATTTTGTTGTGTATGTTTAAATAAAAAAAATCAATGTAAGACATTTTGGTTAAAAACATGTCAATACTTTTTAAAAAACATTTATTTTATACCCCAAATGATACCTTCTTGTTCAATTATCACAGAAAAAAAAACATTTCAAAATTTTCTGTCGGTAATTAAACTTTAACTTGATGTTAAACGTATTTAGATGGTGATGTTATGAAAATATGCCAAATGCTTAAAAGCAGGGATTTATGAAATAGAAGCAACAAAAATAATATCAAAGAAATTTTTCCTTACCAGCGAAAAATACTTTCAGCGTAGCAGCCTTTACTTCAAGTTGAAAAAAAAATTATCAGATTAAATAGCTTTTTGCTTTAAATATCATTATGATCATTTAATATTATGGATATATTAATCGTATTTTCATAGCGTCTATGCATAAAACACTACTCATTAATATTATGAATAGAGAATATAATATTGATGAGTACATAGATATCAGAATTAAAGTGTTTGATGCACAGAAATGGTCCTCAAGGCTTAGCAGTTTCCTCTAGTTTTGCTCTAAATTATTCAAATGCAAATACAATAATGAAAATCTTTTGGAAGAACTATTTTACTTCAGTATTTTTTTTTCAAAAGTCAAATTAAGTGACCGACTTAACTTTTATCAATTTTGTTGTAAAATTAATGACTTAGTACTTGTAAAGCAGATACTTTGCTCAACGTAAAACCTGACTTTCACAAGAAATAGTAACTGATGAAATGAACAGATTAAGCACCATCACAAAGGCCAAACTTATTGCGGTATTGCTGTAAAATAAATTATAGCAGAAGTATCTTTTCCTTCGCACCCAAGTCGTTATTCTACATTATTTTTCATTCATTATTGAACTGTCGTTATCAAATACAAGTGCAAAGCCTGTTACCACACAATTATGACAGTTGATAGATGGTTGAATATCATAAATAATTGAATATCGCTACGGTTAATCTTATGTCGAATAAACTTCTGACAATACGCAAAATATCTGCATCCGTAAAAAGGATTAATACCATATTGTAATAAATATGACAAAAAATCCTCGATCGATTGTTTGTCCATAATAAAGTATTTATAGAGCGGAATAATTTTCTTCGGAACCAAATTACTTTTACGAGTTTCAAATTTACTGATTTTGAGAGTATTAATAACAGTTTGGTATTAATTCTCAAAATTACAATAAGCACAGATATATCCGCATACGATGGGTGACTTCATTCTCCCACCCTTTGCTACCTTCCATTAGGTGAATTAAATTTTCCTTATCGATTTTCCATTTTATCCTGTCCTAAATATGTGCATTTTTAAGATCAAGCCTTGGTCGTGAATTTTCATACATAGCCTAATTAATATATCCCATGCTCCTCTTACGCGAGTTAGGAAGCAGCCCCGTGGTTAAAGACTTCATAAAAAAGTTGTGTCTTAACTTGAAATTAGATATTAAACGAACGTAAGTTCATCAAAATGAAGGACATTTGGAGTGCTTAGGAACAGATATACACCAATGTGTAGAAATTCCAATACGCACACATATAATATATATATATATATATATATATATATATATATATATATATATATATATATATATATATATATATATATATATATATATATATATATATATATATATATATATATATATATATATATATATATATATATATATATATAAATATGTGTGTGTATACATATAACACATATATATGACCATGAACTTGCAATTCATAACTGTTATGATACATAGAATAAAGCTAAGCTTTTAGCGATAAAAACAATTCTATGCGGTGCAATATGTAATGTATTAAAACTCTTAAGGTTATCTCATGTTTCTTAATTCTTGTATGTATATACAACCCATCTCTGACATTTACCACGTTTCCTTCTGAATGGAAGAGAACATCAATACGCGTTAAGTCTGAACTTACCAAACACATTCAAGCCTGTACATCTTAAAAATTTTCGGTACATTTCCACACTGTCACTTTTATCGAAAGTCTTTAAGCGACCAGCCTTTGCACAACTTGTTCGATACCTTAATGCTTGTAAATCTCCAAATTCACTTCATTTCAGTAATAAAATTGGTCATAGGGTCTCAACAGAGTTTGCAAAATTGACATATAATAAAAGTTTAGTCATAAGTAACACCCAACTCACCATCTTTGCATTTTTTGATTTCAGCAATGCATTCAACTCCGTTGACTTTGATGTATTGCTAACTTGCAATACATCAAAGTCTTAGAATATATCTCAAGGTTCATCCGTATGGTTAAGCTGATATCAATATGGACGTCGTCGATCTACGAAATCTTCAGATGCGTTCTTTGAATCAACGCACTTATCAGCTGGTGAGTCTCAAGAATGGGTTCTTTTCCCACTTTTTTATTTCTTTCTCCATATAAAAATATCTATTTAGGTTGACAGAAATTTATATCAAATGAAGAAGTGAGAGCTGCAGTTAGCATTTCAAAAGCCATGAGAAAAGATTTTTTAAAAGTTTCATTTCAAAAGCCATGAGAAAAGATTTTTTAAAAGTTTCTTGATGACTTCAGAAACCTAATTGGAGAAACGTGTCAAACTTGAGTATGTTGAGAAATAAAAATAATTTGGCAAAGATCTAAATTTATTTTCTCATTTAGGTCTTTTAATATTTTATCCGCCTGTTTAAACTTTTAATCCGCCCTTTGACACACAAGCATAATTGTAAGGAAACAATTTTATAAAACTTTTACTTTTCAATCTTCTGATGTACTTTCATTTCTAATTATTGTAGAAAAAATATATAACACAAATATTAGTGTCAGTGATACTATCGCTATTTTACTGATTATTAATTATCATGAAAACTTTATCGTAAACGCCAAAAAATTTGAGTATAATTGTTAACAGTAATTAAGCAGGAGCCTGTGATATAATTATGTTTCCAGGTTCAGCCTCGATAAAAGCAAGACGTCGAAATTAAATATATAAATACACATTCACTTGCATATTTGATACATTTTACTTGAATAGTCAACACTCGTTCGTTAAGTATAAGTTTTGTTCAGATGCGTACGGGGCCGTAAAATATATACCATTATCGTTGTCGTATATATAATTATCATGTTGTGTCCTGTTATTTCAGTGATATATAATTACCTTCGTAATACATATAATTACCATCACGTATAGTGATGTATGGTTGACATATAATTACTGTTTTATTTCATAACACAAACATTTCTCGAGTTTCTCTACAATACTGAATGTATAGTATAGCTAATGAACGCACTAAGTAAAATATCGAGGGTAAATTTTAATTTCTTTGTGAAATAAAATTAATTAGTGTAATTGTATAGTCGTGTTTTTAATGATTCGTTAGAAGTAGACAATTGAAATTTTTTCAAGTGCACCATGGAAAGATAATATACTCTGATTTGAAAAAGCAAACCTTAATAAAAAGATAATAAAAACTAGAAGAGATAGAAGAAAGTCGAAAGGTCATACGTTCATTAAAATTAAGAAATTCGCAAAAACATTGAACAAAAAATTCAACAGTATGCCTAACGACAATGCAATGTATTTCTATCACCACATAAAATTTTTCCATTTCACACATCTTTATTTATATTTTAATAAATATTATTTTATTATTATTATTACTCTTTATATTATCATTTATAGCATAGTACTACATAACCAAAAATATATTTGCACGTACTTGTCTAAGGTGTTTCCAAAGTTTTCGTAATACCATCTAATTCTATCAAAATTTGTCTGCATTTGATCTAATGTAATAAAGCTGACATTTTTCCTTTGACGATAAGTATATCATATCTTTTTATCTGAACCTGGATCCAAAAGTGTAGCTTAGAGCTTAATGGGTATTCTTCTCATACAAAAGGTTACGATATCATCAATTTTGCCTCTCCATCCGTGACCATAGGTGTGACGTTTTCTTGTATTTTTATCCCGTAACATCTGCTGTCCATAAATTTTCACATTAAAAGAACGAATTGTATATTTCGTTGGTTCGTACCTCGTTTATCATTTGCTGGTGTAGATATAGAACTGTCTCCACGTTACATTTTTAAAATATTTTCTTTCATATTATTTATATGCAAACTTTACCTCGGTGTTTGCCAGCTCTTGTGATAAATTTTAGAAAGCGTATAAATAATTGACTCTATCGTATAAATATATAAACGCTGTATTCTTTAGTTGGGTACATTTAAACTGATACTTAAAAATTATAATTCCTAAACGTAGAACATTTTATAACATTCTTGGTAGTCTGCAAATATAGCTTGACGTTTTAAATATTATAATCTTCGGCGCGGTAATTAAAAAAAATGTAAATTGAAAACGAATCTGAAAGTGTTATCCATATCATATAATTGCCAATTAAAATGTTGCATGGACATTAAAAATTATGCTAATCTACTGGATTATACTACTATGAAGCGGTAAAAATATTTTTTCTGACATAAAATCAAATAAACTTACCATTATTAAAACATTTGTAAAATTTTTATTGGCCGATAATATAGGCAGAACTATTGCCGGATAGCCGCTTATTTTACTGTGCAACTTCTCTAGGGTATCGTTTTTTCATCAACTAAGTTTTAGTTAATTAAAATAATTGTTTTTGATTGATTCAAAAACAAGCAGTTTAATTAAGAAAAAAGTATGAAGAATATAATCGCAAAAAGGAAAAAAAGAGATAAGATATAAAAGATTGAAAATAAAAAATAATAATAAGGAGCAACGCTGACATGTGACGTTTGAATCATTACATAAAAAAGTCAATAAAATATTAGTGAAATTTATAAGAATGAAAATTAATTTAAACAGAATGAATCTCAATCTGTATGTACAGAGTTGGACATATAACACATATTGCTTTTAAAATGTGGCAAGTATCTTATAAAACAAATTATATTTTCAACTTAAATAACTGTACCGACTTTCAAGAAAACAAAAGAAAGTGAGAAGGTTAAATTCCGACTATGTTAATTCCAATTCATCTCGCGCATTTTATGAGATTTGTCCAAGTTAAAACCGGTCTATATTTCAGGTTTCTTTGCATATAGTAACAGTATAAACCCAGATGCTTCGGAATGATATCAAAAATAGCTTACCATCAATTAGCGTGGTAGCAAAGAGATACTTTGGATATGACGTAAATGACAGATACGTCATGACAAAACTTTTATCAAAGTCCATGCAATATTCAAGAACAGAATGGATACAGAGTCGAGAAGCTGTCGTTAGTTCTCGTTTTGTATGCAACATATCTCGATAGTTCATTTTAGTTATACTGTAAAATATGGACCTGCAGGTTGATAATTGTTTAAATATATAAAAGAAATTAAACGTTTGTGGATTTTTCACGGTACGTCTTTGTTCGATATTAATTTATATTTATTTTATAGTAAATATTGGTAATGCAACTGATGAAGACAATCAACATCGGTAACCAGTGGCGTTACCAACACCAAAGCAATTCTTTACATGTTTAAGAAATTCTGAAAGAAATTTGCATGTTGCAATAAATAAACATAATGATTTATGTTGCCAGTTGCTTTTGCTTTCATGTGATAATATTTTGCCAGTAATGATGGCTTTAAGACTGAGATATTCATTGTTTATATCAAAATTTATGCAATTGGGTATGACTTCGTAAAGCGACCCACTCACGGTCCTATATGCAGAACGGTGGGCGAATCAGGTTTAAAAGTCATGTACAAGACTTGGCGGCTGACGCGGCGCTCTGCATGAAGTATTGCGAATGTCTCACTCGAACATCGTTAGGCTCTTTAATTTTTTATCAACAAATACCAACAACCGTGCTAGTTTCCTTCAGTGTTTGTATGTGAAGATTTGACGAATTTTCTATATCATAACTAAAAGTAAAGAGGTATATTTTGATATTGAAATAGATAAACAGCAAACATTTTTACAAATTCCTTTTAAGGATTTTGTAAAATATTTTGCATAAATTTTACCAAAAACAAAACTTAATCTAACCTCATATCTAAGCCCTATAGAAACTTACTTTTAGAATATATGTAACCATTAAATCAATTTTCAAACAATTAATAGGTTAGGACAATGTATCTAGTAAATGTACAAAAAATTACATAAAATACCTGAATAAAATTACATCAAAAATCTATAAACTGAAAGTTCAAAAAGTGACGTATAATAGGTCGTTAATTCCTTTTACCTTAACTTCTCGCAATGAATCCAAAGACAAAGACGGTAATGACAAAGCTGACCTTCTTACAAAAGGGGTATTAAACAATTGCAGCTTATTAATCAGATGTCATTGATGTTAGCCAAAATACATGCAACAATTTCAATCGGTAAATGGATATAGAAAACTATATTGGAGCTACCCAGGTAGAGATGAGAATCCTTGAGCAATTCAGGCCTCATGGCATGAGGTCTCTCCTGCCATATTTTTGCTTCCAAGTTTCGAACTACTATTGGACATAACTACCTGACAGCCACTTTCAGTCAAAGAGGAGTTTTTCTATCTAGTGAATGCCTATTATTTAATAGGAGATGGAGCTCATCTCGACACCAGAAACGAAAGAAATCTTATATGGATTTGAATCACGAACTAGCATATATCTATAGCAATGTATTTAGCCGTTTAGACGTAATAGAATAATGTGTATATGAACATATTATTAAGTGTTAATATTTCGTGAAAGGGAAGCCACGCATATTAGTCTGCCACTTAAATTACACATAGGTCTAATAAATTTAGCAGTCATTTCTTGCTTGGTTACACAACCAGTATATGACGTATAAATCTATGTTTGGCTGTATAGTACTATGCTATAAATGACAATATAAGCAATAATGATAATAAAATCATATTTTTTAAAATATAAATAAAAATATGTGAAATGGAAAATTTATGTGGTGCCAGATATACATACACATATATATATATATATATATATATATATATATATATATAGAGAGAGAGAGAGAGAGAGAGAGATTGCTGCTTCTTAGCCGTCTGTGTGAAAGATAAGAAGGTATACTTCAAGGCATACTGTTGATTTTTTTCGATGTTACGTCAAAACCTCTACATGAAATTTTGAATTTCCGTGAACGTATGATCAGTGGTTACAGAGCCGAGTACTAACATAAATAAAATGAATAGTGAAGGAAGTATGTGTGGCATCACCGTTTATTTAAAACAGTCTGATACGTACTTAAAGAACTCATATGCTTTACTTTTTACCGATTTATTACATAAAATATTAAATAGCCAAGAATTAAATTTCAAAGTTTATTGTAATATTTCATACAATAGTGTGAATGCAAATTAAGACAAAGGAATTCGACTTCAAGCTATGATGAAATTCCCAAGAACTATCTCAACTTTATACCAAACACTCGTCCCTTATAACCTCCCGGCATAATGACGATATTTATGTGGACCTTGTTTAATGCCACCCCAACTGAAGAATAAATAATGCCGTCGGCAAATTTCTTCATATACATATCTTCCATTTTCATTCTAACTGCATGCCATGAAAATTGTAACAGTGCAAATAACAAGAGTAGTTATTAGTTGAAAACCTTATTTCGAAAGGCAGGGTACACAAAAGCGTTTATTTCTCCCAATAAAATACCGCGTTATGATTCTGCGATGTTTTGTTATAATAAATAGAGACGAAAAAGTCAAGTTGTTGGTGGATCGGAGCATAGTCATTTGTCAGTAGTAGTGTAGTGAGTAATGTCATTTTGTCTTATGTACTCATGGAGTAAAGCTTAGTAGATATCGACGAAAGATAGGATATTGATTTGTTGGGTTGGGCTCATTTTTAAAAATATGAAAATGAAATTTATATCAAACGCTGAAGTTATGGCCCCATAGTCCTGTAATATTTTGACAAACTTTTAATGTAATGAAATAAAAGATGATCTTAATTACATACAGTGATATTTGTATAACTGGGCTTAAGTGTATTTGCTATAAGTGTACTGAAAAATATGTAATTGCAATTTTTTATAAGTTAGACTACTTTCAATAACTCGCCTGCGACATACACTCTTTGAAATGTTAATATGGTTTCTGAATGTTACTTAAAGGCGTATTTACATCTTTTTGCAAAAGAATAATAGATATGCACATGTAAAATTAAATAAAGCTAGCCGAGTGCAAGTCGAACGCGCCAATCCATAAAGGTTCCATGGCGGTTTAGCAAACAACGCCAAAAAAACTAGCTCCTTGCGTGGGAACCCTCTCTAAGTTTTAACTTCATTTTTTTTCACTGTATGTTGTTATATGGGCCATAGTATAATACACAATCTGTGTAAATTACAAGTGCCTACCTGATACGGTTCAAAAGATACAACCCTGTGATAGACAGATGGACGGAAGGACAAATAGGTGACGGACATACAGACAGACGAATATACACACAACGAAGTCTTAGTAATAGGGTCTCTTTGGCATCCTTTGGGCACGGAATCCTAAAATCAAACAGTAAACTAACCTAAGCTTAAGAATTGAATAAGAACATTTATAAGTACTTACAGGGCTTTTCATTGATATTTGCTTCTTTCATTGTATTCTCGTTTTAATTTGATTCGTTGTTAGCAACTAAAATTCCAAACGGGCACCGTCGACTCTTTTTTGTCATTATCCCAATGCACTCTTGCGAAGTTGCTCTCTGCTTTTCTTACAGTACCCCAACAATAACAAATATCGTAGTCGTCGCCAAAATGTTTACGGCTCTACGTGTTTCCGCCATCTTGTTCGTCGAAATAGATAGCTTTGGCGTGAACGCGGACCCATGTCTTATACGCAGAGTCCTGCTGACAGGACTCTGCACGTTCTATCATTAAGAGCCATCTCTATTTACCGTTAGAATTATTTTACTAAAATTCATAGAGAAGAAATTCAAGACTTACACGGAAATGCAGAAAATTCATAAAGAAAAATAAAAAGTCATAAATAGTTTGTTTCGTTAGTGCGAACCAGAAATAAAAAAAATTAAAGGAAATTGACGTGTATGCTAGGTATTATTGTGCGTCCCTAGGTCTGAATGCATCTAAAGTGAGATCTAAAATTGCAATAGAAACAATAGATACACTCCGACGCTACAAACGCAAGATGCGAAAAATTCACGCGTGTCTGTGTTATATATACATATATATATATATATATATATATATATATATATATATAAATATATATATATATATATATATAATATATATATATATATACATACATATATATATATATATATATATATATATATATATATTGTAATGTGACAATGTAAGTATGCCCGTAACTCATAATTATTATTAGTATGTAATTAGCTTTATGGAGAAAGTGCAATAAGATAATAAGACAGGTCGTAAATTCGCCTAAAACACCTTTTTCAAATAATAATGAAACCAAAAACAATTTTTATAACAAGAGCCGAAATTAGTTCGAAAATTTTCTTTACGACCAAGAAAATTTTGTTTAAAAATTACGGCAGGCAGGTCTTCAAAAGAATATTTCGAATTTTTCTCGAATGTTGAAAGTCATTATTTAAAATAGTTTTTTCAAATGTCAATTTTCTTGGACAACAGAATCAAAATGAAAATAAAAATAGCACCGATATAGAAATATACCAAAAAGAGAAACAACATTTTGAGCGTGACTCATCTCGACATTAGCAATTTTATTTTCTTTAAATATTCATTTTCATATTATATCTTCTGTATATGTTATTGTTTTTCAAAATGTTATCTAACTCTTCTCTATATTCATTGGTTTGTTTAATTATTTTTAAATTTAATTAATACGCAGGCGTATGCATTCATTGCCATTTTTGTTAAAAGTGAATATTCTGTTATGACAGACTACCATAACTTTCTGTAAAATAAACTAGTTGTAACGCAATAAACACAAAAACAACTCGTCTTACACGAAAACTATTGTGGAAATACCAAACATCAGCGGAAGCTACCATTTCTCTCTCCTCGTAGTCGCCTTGTACAATGACGATACTTTGCAGACCTTTGTTTGCTCTCACACAGACCGTGCCGGAAATAAAGCTGTTATCAAATTTTATTTCGTTTTGTTTCCGCTTTTTCCCTTTTCATTTTCGGTGCGTGCCGCGAAAGGTCTTATTAAAAGCAAATGCAAATAACATGAGTAATATACACAGGATAAGATGCAGGGTGTTTAGCTGTATATAATTACTTCAGAGAAAATTAAAGCCACCTTATGGTTGACCGAAATCAATATTAAAATCAATAAGAGTATAAGCTATGGAAACGTGTTGTTTATTTCGATGTATGTTTTATTATGTGTTTTATTAATGTGTATATTTACGACGTATGTTTTAGTCGCTCACAAGGGAGGATACAAACGCGGGGAATACAATTTTCATCGAATAACCATTTTAAGGGTTCCGTATTTAAAAAGGAAAAAACCTCTCAAGCACGAGTAGAATCCACGCTACGAGGATTCCGTTCACATTTAGATATATATAAAATATTTATTAGTAACTAAATCTGAACGGAATAAGTGTACTTAGTATTTATAATTTAACAACTTACAATTGTTTATTTTTACAACATAAATATATTGTCCACCGTATTTTCCGCAAATGTAAAAACAAACCAATTGTAGAAATATTTAATTCTACACAGAATTAGAATTATTCATTTTTGTAATCTTACTTTTAGTTTTGGTATAAAACCTCCCCTTACATCGACTTTCAAGATCGTAAATCAACCCCTAAGTACATTCTAGATTTTAATGTAAGATTTGTATGAATTAAAGAAGTAGGTTTTAAAGACCGTATCTTTGCGTAGCGTGAAATAAAAAGGTTGAATATCTTACGGCTATATAAGCTGTAGACCATAGTATGCGATATTAATTATAACTTATTACCTAAAGTCATTCTAAGTAAAAGTGTTCAGATAGACAGACGGAAATGAGGATGCTATGAGATCACTCACGTATCCATCTATCTGTCAGTCCCAACCGTTTGTTTTTCCGAAACCATTCAACGGAGAAACTTTAAATTTGGTACAATTACAAAGTATCCTCATAAGTGACTCATTTATCTGGTAAATATAAATGTATGTCACTCTTATATATCCCACTAGCTTACAATAAAAAATATTTAAACAGAAAACCTTATAGTCGGATATCTTAAATTTTTTTAAAAATTCAATGTATTTTGCGCCTGCGAAGGATACACTAGGCAATATAGATGTGTTTACCTATATATATATATATATATATATATATATATATGTAGATATATATATATATATACTTATATATACATATATATGTATATGTATGTGTGTGTGTATATATATATATATATATATATATATATATATATATATATATAAGTATTTATAACGTGAAACTAATAATAGTTTTTTATGTAGTTTAATAGGTATATTTTATATACTTAAAATTTTCAAATATACCTTGGCGTTTACAGAATGCTCATGGTGCGATTTCTACTTGTACTATCAGATAATTACGAACTAAAAGGAAAAAAACACGGCGAAAATTTCTTTGTTTGAAAATTGGCTTTAAGTCTTAATAAGTAAATATGAAGTATAATATAGTTAGAGTAGAGCGGTGTGTTCTGAAATTCTCTGAAGGTTTTTCCCAGAGGAGGTGGAAACATTGACATAAACATTTTTATTGTTTTCGAGAAATATTTACTGATATAGTATAGAAGATAATTAGTGGAGGAAAAAACAATATTTTACTCTCCGAATTGACAGGGTAGTAAATATTATGGTATGAAGAGACCAAATAACAGGTTTCTTTTTTTTTCTTCTCAGGGTACGGCAAGAAAAGAAACTACTAAAGAAATTTGACAGTAATGTCAGGCACTTGTTGCTGCTGTTTAGTGGTTATTTCATTTGTAATCACAATGTTTATTCACGACAAAAAATAATACCACATCGATAATGATTTTTTGGTTTACATATAATTCTAATTAATATTCTTTTTCTCGATCATATCTTAAGAATTAAAAAAATAAGTTTTTGTTAAATTTATCGGAAGGTACATGAAAAAAAATTAACGTTAAATTTTACTATAACCCGTGTTTGGAGGTATTAAATTACAGGATTTGATTTCCCACATCCTCACCATAAATCGATGATATTTGTACAAACCCTTCCTTTTTACTATCGCATCGACTACGCTATAAATAATGCCGTTGACAAATTTTACCATATATTTTTACTTCCGCTTTGCCCTCTTCGTCTTTTATGCGTGTTACAAAAACGCAAATGCGAATAGCATAAACAGTTGAAGAGAAAAACTAGGTATCTATCTGAAGACGTTTATTTTTCTATGAAAGTAAAGGCCACTTTACGTTGGCTCGATGTTTTACTATAGAGCGTATAAACTGAGAAAGTAGGCTGTTTGCTTATCGGAGTACCGTGTATCTGTTTCGGTTTGTGTGTTTACATGACGCGCAATAGGATGCGTGGAGGATTCGAATCAAAATTTCAAATAAGATACGTACAAAGATTGCGATTTTGATTCGATAATGTGAAGCGATATCTCAACTCAACTCGCCTGGCTTATTTGTATATTATACCTCGGTTGTTTCACTTTACCCGTTTTTACTCTCCCAATTGTAAAATTATTAAAATATAAATGTGAGTTATTAATTCGGTTAAGTTGCTAGTTGACCATTTTTATTACTTAAAAGTTTCTTAAATAATTTTAGAGAGCTGAATATAAACTTTTTATCTCTAAATATCGATTAGTTGAACGCAACTTTATTAAATTTTGTAAAGTAACATTATAAATGCACATAAAAAACTTTAATACGCTTTATGTCCATCAAAAAAAAAATTAAAAATTTGACATCGATTATGAATAAATAACCAAAATAAAATATAAACATCAATACACACGGACCAAAGATAATTACTAAAAGAAAAACACGAGCGAAAAGTCACATGTAATTGCAAAACACCGAGTAACACCGCGATATATGTATAACAAAAAACGTGAAATTTATCTTCTTTCAAACCCGATATAAAATATACACTACACTGTATTATTACGGATTAAATCAGGACCATCAATAAAAAGGGTTATTGAATGCATATGCTCGTTATTTAAAAATAATTAAAAATAAAAAGCATTTAAGATTCAAGGTGTTTATATTCAATAGTTTCGTGGTGTGAACGCAATTTGGATTCAAGTTTAGCTTAGTTATTTCCCCGATTTCACAAATACGCAACTTTCTTTTCTAATTACACTTAGGCACATGGAATAAATTTTCATGGAAACTATTCTACGTAAATTTGTGCAACAATTTTTATAAACGCTCTTATCTCTCACTCCTCGAGCGTCCCTCTCATGCATCTATGTGACGGCTACCGCTTTCGTTTACTAACGCCACTCAAACTATTATTAATTCAGCATAATAATAATTATATATCATAGGAAAGAGAGCGAAATAATAATTAGAATATCATTAAAAGTGTTTATAGGTGCACTTTTTTACTGTTATGATTTTTTGGATATTGTGTGAGATAGTGATTTTTTAAAATTTGCTGTTTGTGATTAAAAAATAAATATTAGTGTATATCTTATATTTGATGCGCAATCATTATTTTTGCAAAGACTATTTTATCTTTATTGCTATATATTTGTTTTTTTTTATATGTCTATTTTCTTCAAACTAAAATAATATAAGACTCGGGTGGGGAAAAATCCCTTTTATTTTCGATAGAAATAATTAATAATGAATTTTGCATATTAGAATGAAAAATGTTATTAGTAAGGTAGCAATATTATCTATTATTTGAAACAGTAATTATTTTCATTTTTATATATCCATTTGACATTTGCAAAATTTCGCAGTCATGTTCAAAAGAATTTCACCCATTTTAGATTTGTAATTTTGTTTTTTTTTTCCTTCTGTGCAATGAATTTATTTTTTGCTATTAACAAAAATGTAATTTTTTGCTACCTAAGTGCGGCACTTAAAGTTTTGGTTTATTTTCATTAATAAACAAGTAAAACGTGGAATTTCAAAACATTTATTTAATTCACTTTTTCTAAGCTATTGAATTCTATTTGGTTACGGCAGCCTTTTCCATTTGTTGCTATCGACTGACCTTCGAATTTTGCGAACAGAATTTTTACTTAATTATCTTTTACATATTTCATGACAATAATAAAAATTTTCTTTCTTATAGTACGTTCTTTTAGAAGTTTTCTTTGTAAAATTGGGGGACATTTTTAAAGATTTTTTCATTATTTTTAAACGTAAATACTTCGGTGTTAATACTTCAAATTTTTTATAACTATACTTCTTCTCTCGATACATAAAAAAATAACAATGTCAAAATCAAAACTTTCCGAGTTTTATCTTATTTTAGCGATATGGTGCGATCCCCATTGCGCAATCGATTATAGTTTTTATATAAAAGGGACACTCGAGGAATTAAATATTAAATGTGCAATTAAGAACATGTATATCTAAAATTAAGGACATGTATACCTAAATCTCAAACTGGTGTTATTTTTAATACGTGTAAATGGAGAATTGTAAAAAACCCAAAAATTATTTCGAAATAAAATTATGCTTGAATAAATAGCAACCGTTCGATTCCGTAAAATATTATATTTATTAATTTTAGTTATTGTATTAAAATACATGAACATTATGTCATAAATATCTTATTGAAGGCGACACTGTTCTATCTTACTCATATTTTATTAAAAATTCGTATACTGGGTGTAGAATAAATTACGGTTTTATATAATATCATTTTTAATCGCTTAAAACAAATCAAAGTCATTAATAACATATTTTACCGAAATATTATATTTTATTGATCTATATTTACTGTTACATTTACGTAATAAAGAAATTAAAGGAAGCATGAATTTGTTTTGAACTGAAGGCACAAAAAGAAACTTCCTGCCAAAGATATTCATCGACCACTAATTTATCCATTGTAATTGAATAAAAACCAAAATTAAAACAAATGACAAAATGTGCTGTTCTTCAAACTTGTTAAGTTGCAGACTATATATAAGTAAAAGAGATGCCAAAATATCACCATATAAAAGAGATCGTAGGAAACGCTAGGACCAAAAAATGAAAAGTCTGGAAAAGCTGATCTTCACCCTACTATACTCAGGTGAGCATAGTTTGGAAAGTAAAATTTGAAACTGAAACAATATATCCATTCCTAGCTGTAAAATATTTATGAATACTGCGTTAACATGGTATGTTCTGTATCATTGGATCAAAATAAGGAGAACACAAATAAATAAAGAAGCCCAATAAAGAATAATTAAGCATTTATAACGTGATTCTAAAAGTTAAAGCGTCAATAACAAATCCAGTAGAAATATTTTAAATTTAATGTGCAATTATTTGCCAGTTAAATTGCACATATTTGCCCTTGCGAAATTCTAAATTTTGATAGTTGAAAACGGTTCAATGAATACTATATCTGGTACGTCTTATTTATAAATTCTTTTCACTATATCAACGAAATCCGTTAATTTTCCCCCGTCATTTGAATAATAGTCATATAATTCATGCGATTGCAACATTTGTCCTATCTTCGGAAATAAAAATGATTCTTTAAAGAACAAAATAATTTTTACAATATGTTGTAATATTTTTTAGCAGAATAAATTTTGGAAACTTTCTAATATGAGATGTAATTACTTTAAATTTTTTTTTGCGGAAGAAAGAAAATTTGAAGTACACAAATTAAGAAAGCGCTCAGGTAAGTTTATTTGAATTTTTCAGTATATTTTCACCCGCTATTGTAAATGTTAGTTTTATTAGGTTCATAAGAAAATTAGTTTTTGTTTTGGTTGTAATCGGTGATGAATTTAACTTTCCATTTGCAAACAGTTATTTAATAACTCATATGTTATTAAATCTTCCTGTGTATCTGTAATACTAATACCTGGACAGAGTTAAAAAAGAAAATCAAAAACATGTAAGTGGGGAGGGGTATATCGCACAAAGATTAAAAGAAAAGGAAACTGCAGGAGCAGCAAGTCCACTGAATATTTATGTACGCAACATCCACCAAAATGGGCCGAAGATGATGATGATGTTCTTAAATATCTCAACTAATTTCTAGTAATATCTTTCAATATATGGTGCCTGTAATTGCATTGAAGTGTACATATAATTAAAATCGACAAGGTTTTAATACCCAAAAAATTGTTTCGAAACTTTATTTCAAACAGTCTAATCTGAATGTACTTGTGTTCTACGCAAAGTTTTCACTTTGAATGTACGTCTATTACATAATATGATTTCTCTTCCTGAAATAAGCTTGTAGTAATTTAATAATTAAAAAAAAACTAAATGCAGACCACCACGTATATCCATCCATACACAATTAACCCTAAACAAAAACGGATTACGAAAATACTAAATACCACTTTGACCATATTTTTATCTTCTGCTTCGCCAACTAAAGTGTTACATTTGCAGACCCTTCCTTTTTTATCCTTGTATCGACTGGGTTATAAATGCTATTGTCAAATTTTATCCTACTCTTTTCACCTTTTCCCTTTTCGTCCATATGTGTTCCGAGAAAAGCATTACAAAACAGAAAAGCGAATAACATGAATAGCAAAAAAGGAATGATATCTTACCGCCTCATAGTTGCCCGATGTTTTACAATAAGGCATATGGGTCGAGAAATTGAGCTACTTGCTTACTGGAATGTAAATCTACTTCTTTCATGTGCTTATGCGGCGCGTGGAATCGAAGGTTTGAAACGGGATGCGTAAGGAGAGTAGAAACTATGGGAGGTTATTGGAGTTTGTGATGTAATGTTTTGGTTTCATTCACATCGCTTTAATACTATGTTATATATGTATAATGCTGGACAGAAAATCTTTAACAATCAAATAAGGTGTAGCCTTTGGACATAGATTTTTCTTTTCCTAATAACGGGGAATTTTAAAACACAAAAAAATGCAATTTAAGCGTAAGTTATTCTCTCTAAATATTTAAAAAAATGTAGGAACTCTACGTACTAAAGATGAAATTTGAAAGACTAAAACGTGCGAATAACAATATGCAATTTCGGAGCACCGACCACACTCGCGATTATTGTTCATCGGTGCTCTGCAACATATAATGTGAAATGTAGAATGTTAAACCTTATTTCAAACACTAGACATTACAAAACTGATACCCAAAAATGAATATTTTAGATATTACCATTATGAACTTTATTTTCAAATTGCCAATATGTTAATGAGAATAATATATGAAGAAATCTTGTGATTTATTCTTGTAAAAGCTATAATGTGAGCAACTTAAGACCACAAGTGTTTAATTTATTTAAAAAAATATATAAGTGTAATAAATAAAACATATATGCCAACAAAAATTTCAAAAAATTTAATTTAATTTTCACCTATGGGAAGAAAATATTAGGAATAAAAATAAAATCATCTCCGTCTTTCTTATTTTTAAATGGTAAATAGACCGAGTGAAATATAAAAGTTTTAAACAAAGAACGTGATGATTAAGCACTCCACCAACAACAACATAAGTGCAATATAAGACATGCCAGTGGGCAACAAAAAGCTTCCGGCTAGAGTGCGGGCGCAAATTAGATGAATAATGAAGCGAGTGGAGTGCACCGGTGCCCACATGCATGGACAGTCACGGTACGAAACTATCGAATAATGCAAGAATCTTTGTACATCAGTGATGAGACAGCTTTACTACTTTTGTCATTCCTTAACCCGAAAAGCAATTGATACTGCTATATGCAAAGCGCGGTAAAATTTACATTTTCAGTATTAAAAAAATAACACCAGTAAATGCTATTTCTTAATATTTAAAGAAAAGAAAAAATGTTTTGAAAAACCCATCGGTTGTTAAGAGTTTATATTGATTTTGCTTGACTGTTTTTCTGTTTGTTCGATTGCACAACTTTGTATTCTGTGATTAAAGATATAAAAATTTAATTTTCTCAAAAACTTTGAACACAGTGTCACACATTTATTTATATACAAACAAATTTTACATACAAACCATTTTTACTTAATACATTAAACAATTTCTTTCACTGTTGTTTGAGTAATCAACCGTGACCGATAATATATGGATCAAATCAAACTTTTACTTTTGAAATATCTTCTACATTTTAATAAATTATAGTTATATCAGAACATTGAAATAAACATGAAGTATTTTCCTATATTTTAAACAAGATTTGAAATGGCTTAAATTAGTGCTTAAAGGAAATCATCGTAATACCTCCGAATATTTAACTGATTTCGAACATTTAAATTTTAATAAATCCAGTCCATTCCTTTCCAAATATAAGTACGCAACATTCAAACGGCATAATTAGGCTTTATAGATTGTGCTCATATGTCCAAATAAATAGAATAAATGTTTTAATTGACACGAGGCGATTTCAAATTAGTTGGATCTTATTAAGAAACAAATTTAATTCCACGAGAAAATTATGCATTTAACTGTCAGAGGTGGTATACTATTTAATTCACGAATTAAATGAATTTCAATTGCATACCAACTTACTAAAAATAATTAACACAACACTGTTGTTGTGTCATTTTCTTGAAATACAAAAAAATTTTTCACCAATATTTGCTGTTATATTAATATAATAAAAATATTCAAAAAATAAAAAGGAAAACAATTTAATTTCCTATAACATTATTATATATTACATATGAGATAAATGTAAAATTTGCGTGTTTTGGTTTCGGTTTAAGGGTAATAAAAAAAACTCTTGAAAGGAAATGCAAAAATATAGTACAATCACTTGTGTATTCAAATTTAAATTTTTTTTTACGGAACGTGGCTGTCAAAAATGCAAAACAAATCGTTTTTTATATAAAGCAGCGTCTTCCAATAAAAAATAGTGTCATATTTAAGCAATTATGAACTTACAGTAACTTTTCACTTTCAATAAAAAAAAAATTTAAGCTCATTTGACCGCAGCAAAACTTTCAGATAATCTGTAAAAACGATAGTGACTCCAAAAATAATTAGGAAAAAACTAATCCAACCGATCTATACTTGTTTTACGACTATTTATCTACTAAACTACACAATTTTGCGAATATTAAATATAAATACTTGAAAATATTTTATGAATACGTCATGAGCCGTACCGTTGTTCCAAACCAAATAAAAATTATTTAACACATTAATAAATTTTAATATACAAATATTTCGTATCACAGTCAAATTTTATGTATGGTTGATTGCATGTATTTGATATATTTTTCACATTTTATAAAAGTAAATAAATCCAACGTTGATAGTGACGTTGCTGTTAAAAAAAAGAAAGAACTTATTTGAAAATAGACGAATATGATGAAAATAATTATCAATCAGTTTAGAATGAATTGAAAAACAATAATGATAAATATTGTAATTTTATATTACACAAGTTTAACAATTCAAGATCCATCATACACGGGATATATATCATACACGGGAAATATAATAATAGCGGCGCGGTCTATTAAAGAATTACAATTTCAAGACAGTAAGATTGCCCACTGGTCTACATTCACCTACCTGGGCTTACGTGGTGGACATATTAGAATTTAGTGGATGGCCGATAACTGTGTTTTTAGTGTTGGAATATTTGGAAATTTTCTATTCTTTAAAGCGCAAATATTGCAGAGCCATCGTAGGGAATACGGATAAATCATAAATATGAGTAACAGTCCCGTAAAATGGAAGCAATGACCGTGATAAATTGCAATTTTTCTATCGTCAAAGTGTATACGTGTGGGAAACACGTAAATTTTTTAATAAATTCGTATATATATTATCATTTACTTTCTGCATATTTACTATTAGTTCGATAAAACTAAAATTTTCCCAAATACGGGTTGATCATTGCAATTATTTGGCTGAATATCTCCACTTGCGAGTGACAATTTTAATAAATTTGTAAAATATAACTTTATAACATTTATTAAAATTATATTTATTCTGTTATATACATCATTATTTGCTTTTGATTCCTCTAATGTTAGATGGAAAATTTGTATAGGATTGTATGTTGCAATTGAAATCGCATTAAAATATGATATCTGATGTTGGTCCAACTGCACCTTTGGTTTTGAAGTTTATCGCTTAATAAAGGTCGACATTTTTTACTTTATTGCGCTTTTTAATCGACAGAATGAAGGCAGCAACACCTAGGGGGAAAAGCTCTTAAGATTTTTTTTCTTTTCAACAAAGTGTCGGATAACGTTTACTACGATGATCTTTTCTAATGCCTCCTTTCTTGGCTTACCTGGAGTGCTATGATGAATATGAAAATCCGGAACTTTGAAATCGGAATCATTGTAGAAATCTGGTTAGGCGTTTGATCTTCAGAGTGAAAAAAATATACAAGAATACCTGTTATAATATACACCATACATGGGAAATATAATAATAGCGGCGTGGTCTATTTAATACAAAAAACAATAGATGGGTTACTCACTACTCACATTACTAAAATTTGTAAATATATGCAGTATTCAAATTCATTCTGGCTATTAATATAATCCAGAGACAAAATGAAAGTGACAAGATCTAAATTTTGCAATACTATCGAGTTACGATGGTAAATTTTTCTTATATTGTATAATGTTTAATGAAAAATGTGGATGTAAATAACCCATATCTCCCGCTTAGAGTTAACGTTAAGCGAACATCGTTGTTGCAAAATGTCGTATAAACAGAAAACTAATACACATTTTTTTAGGTCAATTTCCCTAGGCCAATTTCAAAAATGTAATCCAAAATATTTTTGTGGCGACCATGTATGTGTCTATCCACTCCTGTCTTTTATACCTTTTTAGTGCCTATTACCCCTTTTAGTCTATATTTATTACATCTTTTGATTTATGCGAACATTGTTGTCGAAGGATGCGGTATAAACACAAAATTTTGCAAGTTTTTTTCGGAGCTCCGTAGGCAAATTTCAAAAACGTATACGCCCCAGTCTGTTACATGTTTTTAGTTACTGCACTTCACCCATCAATACCATTGGACAGGTCTTTGAAAATGATGTTGAACGTTAAACTAATATATGTACATATTAGTTTACTGCATATTAATTATTTTTTTTATTTCTTAACTCTGTTTACGAAATATTAATCTTCATTGTGATATCCGGTGTGTACCCCTTACTATAGTTTTTTCAATCATGGGTTTGAAAAATCTTACAAAAATCTACATAGCGACATTTGTTTAAAGCATTTAAATAAAATTACCTCGGTTAACTGGAATTAATAATTTGAAGGAAAATATGCAATTACAGAATTCTAATTTAAGTGTGTCCCGACTTGCTCATAACCGATTTTCCTTAATTTATTAGCAGCAATTAAGAAGCATCGATGCTTTTCACATTGATTCGACTTGAATACGCAGACTAGACTTAAATCTACATTGAGGATATTTAATTAACCAATCCAATATTGCGATTCACTGATTGCAATTAAATCTGATCCACAGTCATTGAAGTCATTAAGAAATTTGTCAAAATTTTCAAGGAGCACGTTTTTATATTATTATATAAACTATTAGCCCATATATACTATTGTTCTTAGTAAATCCTTAAAAATTAATGATTTTCTGTTATATACTACCACTGTTTTCCCTAAGAGAAATCGGTTTTAATACGAACAGTTTAAATTAAGGCAAAAACGATTATGAAAATCTCCAACATCCGTACCCCTCGTCCCGCCTCAGAGAGTCTAATCGTACAACGACAATATTTGCGCAAACCCTTCCTTGTTTACTCTCGCACCGGCTACGACTTAAATAATGCCGTGGGCAAATTTAGTCTTTTCATATTCTTTCCACTTTTTTCCTTTCCATCCTCAATGCATGTCGTGGAAAGTGTTACAAAACGCAAATGCGAAGGTTTCTGACCACGGAGTTTATTTTCTTTGAGGAAATAAGGACCGCCTTATGGTTGTCCAATGTTTTATTATACAAGTGTATAGCATATAGGGCGAGTAAGTGGGCTGCTTCCCTCTAAGAGTCGACACTATTCCTATTTTGTTTTACGTGCTTCCGGAATGTGTAGAAGTGTGTGTAGACGAAACGAATCGATGTTGTAAATGGTCAGTCTAAGGAGAGAGCGTTTTTGTTCGGTTATTAAACATTGTAATTCGAAATCTCAATTCAATTTGCCTTGCTTATATATTATATAATTCCCGAATATAAATTTTACGATCGTGAATAATAGAAAATTTTAGGTAATTTTATTAAATTTCATGAGTTTTGGTGATAATTATACAGGAGAAGTTTTGATATCCTGTAGGTAAAATATATGAAAATATAAGATACTTATAACTAAAAATTTAAAATATTAATCAAAAGATAAAACATGCCACATAATAACCTGTTGTAAATCGTATAAATGGAAAATAAAAAAATAACTTTTTGACAAATAACTGAACAGACTTCAAATAGCTGCTGAACAAGAAGCGCATTAAAAGGTACAAAATACATTAAAACAGTTATGACAAAAAGCATCGTCTTCAAAAAATAATCCTTTTTCATTGAAAATATCTCCTCGGATGTTAGATTAAATCTAGTTTCAATTAGGCTAATACATATCTAATTATCTATAACTTTATATTTATTTTATTTAATATATTATTATTAAAAATAAAGGGTAAGCATGCACCGATATAAAAAAATGTTAAATAGACTATAAGAAAGAGATATCGAATATTTACATTAATTTTTCCACAATGCAATCACCAATTGTCACAAGTTTAAAATCATAAGCAAAAAATGATTATGTCCGTAAATAAATTAGCTGGTAAGCGGTCTCTATTTTTAAATAGTTACATTATATCTAATATATTCTCAAACCGTCCTATATTACTGTAATACCAATATCAGGATATATTAAAAAAAAGATCTCAGGATGCACAGATCACTTCAAAAACCACAGAAAAGGTAAAATATATTGAACATCCTACATGTTTCATATTAAGTCAGAATTGCCAATAGTGAAGAAAGGGTAGAAGGCCTGCTTAATATGTTTTCCAACATATGATGTCGTCGCATTGAATTACATATCAAATCAAAATTTAACATCAAAATAACTGTTTAAATACTCAAAAATTGCTTGCAAACTTTTTGTTATGTCCTTTCTCAAAAAGCCTTTTTTTCGAAATCTATAGCTACGCGATCTAATACCTAATTTTGTAATCTGTGGAATGTAACTACCCGGTATAAAATAATAAGAAAAAATTTCCACTTTAAATTCAAGACCTCGTGAAGCGTCAAACTCAATGGAGTGTGAGTCAAAATGAACGCTGTTGCCAAACACCTTATCGGTTATAGTCCTATCGTCAAATTCGATCTACAAACAAGCGGGCTCCGTAGACTAAATGATCACCTTTCAAAGTCTTTTTAATTTTCCTGACTCCACGCATATCTCAATTGACTAAACCTTTAGTAGCGTTAATAATATTGTTACATAACACGGTTATTAGGATCTATTTCAATTTTAAGTTGTATAACAACACATTTGTTGGGATTTTGGGGAAATGTATTTGATCGCGGGTTGAGGGTTGCCAATATATCTTCAGCTGTACCGCCATATTCATAGCGAAAATTTTGTGCAGCCTCGTTTCTCTTCATAATATATTATACATTTGTGCATTATACCTACCTCCTTTTTAGTCGCAGAAAATATACATATATATTCACGAGTGCCAACAGGCTTAGCAGATTTTCTTTTTCTCTTATAATCAGAAATTAAGACGGAGAGAAATTTTATCATAAGCAATAATTTTCACAGTTATCTAATAATAAAACTTAAATCAATTTAATATATGGATTAGATTCATATCCGTATCATGGCCAATTAAATATTCGACTTAATTTTACAGCTCCTTTTACCGGATGTAGTTAGATTTGATTCTTAGTTTTTCACGGCGACGTATCAATTCGTAAATGCATTTTGACCAAGCAAATGTAAACAAAGAAATGAAAAATATCGTCACTTTTAATTTAGTGGATTTAAATTATATTTAATTTTTCTTTCGTCTTTTTTTGTCTTGTTTTTCGAATTTGTTTTTTACTTCCTTTCTTTGTGCCATGTTTCCTGCTTAGGTAATAATGTGTACCTAGTTAAATATCTTTATATATACCTATATTAAAACATAAATATTACTATTGTTGCCTATTGTGTATGTGAGTATATATACAAATATATATATAAATATATATGTACATTTATATATATATATATATATATATATATATATACATACATATATATATATATATATATATATATATATATAAATATATATATATGTATATTCATACATATATATATATACACACATATATATATATATGTATGAATATATATATGTATGATATATGTATATATATATATATATGTATGCGTATGTGTTTATATCAAAAGGCGTAGTACACCGTAGCACACGTAGCACACGGCTAGTTGTACACCAGCCGTGTCGGTGATGCTTATAGCATAATTGCACAAACCGGGCTAGTTACCTTTTTATGGATAAAATATCGAATAATTTAGGATAAAGTTAAGGCGTGAACTTAATTTGTATTTTATTATTAGTTCTCAGAAAATTTATGTTTATACCTATTATTTTACCTATTGTATTTTCTGTCCACAAATAAATTATTATTTTTATTATTACTCCATATGCTGTTCTTAGTGAAGTGTTCAAAGGGAATGTTCTTTTACTTCAAACTTTCAAGACGTTTTCTAAAATAAACCAGTTGTAATGCAAAAGATTCAGACCGAAGGAAAAGTGATTATGATAAAGCCCAACATTGGTTCAATCTAGTTCCTACCCGCCGCATACGATCTCATCGCACATTGACAATATTTGTGCAAAGCCTTTCTTCTTTGCTCTCGCACCGACTACGCTATTAATAATATCGTTGGAAAATTTTATCTCATATTTTTATTTCTGTTTTTCCCCTCTTTATCTTTGATGTTTGCCACGAGAAGTGTTACACAATGCAAATGCGGATAATATGAAAGATGAAATTGTAGGAGAATACCTAACTGCAGCGTTTATTTTTTTTTGCAGAGAAAAGTGAAGGTTAACTTATAATTACTCGATGTAACGATGAAACGGCATATAGACTAAAAAGGAGTGTGTGCTTATCATAGAATCAAATTTCTAATTGAGATTTTATACACACGCGGCGCGCAGAATTGTGCGTTAAGGAAATAAATCGAAGTTAAAAACCATATGGAGAGGGGGATTTTGATCATTTATTATAATGTTTGACACAATAGCTCGATTTAATCTCACTTGCTTATATGTTGTACCGCTATCTTATTGGCCTTTATCGATTTATTAACCCTGTTCTCATTCTCTCTATTATCAAGTTTTTAAAAAAGGATTATGCAGTAGTGAATATGTCCAAATCAAAATTTATCTTCTAATAACCCTAACACTCGCCTAAATAATGACATAGGGTATCTCATCATGATTTCTCAGCAGCAATTTTGATATACTTCATTTATATGTGAAATAGACGAAAACACCAATACCACCGATAACGGGAAGATAGTTATAGAAAAACATGCTAATAAAAATGCAATAAACCCACACCTTTAATTTATAAATTCCATTATTTTACAATTTAACAAAAAGCATAAAGGGATTATCACGTATTGGAAAGAAAATGACAGCCCGCCAACTGTTTAAAATAAAACCTATTGAATATCGATAAGGAGAGTTTACATGCATTTTTATATAAATGAAACTGAGTAATGTGTTAACTTTTATAAAATATTTAATATCTAAGGTATAATAACATGTATGTCAATAAATTTTCAAATAATCAATTCAACAATCAAATATTCCAAAAAAATTCGACGCGGCTGTGTCGCAACGCACAGTCAAGGGATTGAAGTGAATACATTTCCAAACTATATCGTTTGTGGCAACCGGGTTAGATGAAATTCAGAAATAAATGCATACATTTATTGTCACAACAAAACAAAGTTGAAAGCGTTTATAACTTTGTTTTGTGTAAAATGGTCTGAAATATTACCGCAAACTTGATTTTGAGAAATAAACCCTGTTAAATTGTATAATACAACAACTGTACTCCAGCACCGTCTTCTATTTTTGCGATTGGTTGGCTTGCGCGTGTTTTAACCGACATTGAGAATGTTGCAAAATCTCTTTTATTTTATCGATATATTTAATTTGTGGTAGAATAATAAACATTTCATATTATATTGCACAAAATTTAATCAAGATCTACTATATAATAATTTAACTTAGTGCCTTAGCTGTCGTGTGCCTCGAGCTACATTACTTTCAGCTCCAAAAATATAAAAAGGCTTGATGGCAATTGCAAACACATTTGACATCTTATGTAAGCGTGCCTACTTGTGTCAAATTTTCAGACAGAAAATTCACTTACCAACCTGAAGTAAAATCCTGAATAACAAGTATTTTATCATTTAACATTAAACTAATAACGTAATAATAAATAAGAGTTGAAGATATGCAATCTACTTGACAAACCAATCCAATAAAAATATGTAAATGCTGTATTATTATTCTTGTAATCCAATAACCACAAGCAGATACAAACATAAACGAAACGAGATCAGATACATAATAAAGTAAGCGGAGTTCAATGGGATGCAAAACCGAATGCAGTCTACATGTAAATGCAGCTAGGGTATGAAGCCGTTTAATAATACAAGACTATAATTATTAAGGCACTAGAATAATGCATCTTGCCGGCAGTAACGAACAGCGTAAATTCCTTTAAAACATATTTTTAAAATTGCAAAATAATTAAGAAAAGGAAAGAAATGACAAAGCAAGTTATAATAGTTTTAAATAAGTGACTTTGAATATTTTGACTAGTTAAAGGTAACGTAATAATAAATAAAAAGGGTCTTATACAGACATTCACGGCGTTATAATTAATAAAAATAAGAACTTCTGATTACGTGTGTGCCAACATGGCACATAGTTTCTTTTAAAGATATTAATTGGTACAGTTTTCAGGCCATTATAAGCTGAACATAAAAAAGTATGCTTGAAATGAAGATATTACTTAATGTCGGCTATATCATTAATATGACGGAATTTAAATAAACAAAAATAAATATTTCTAACCATAGTCTACAAAGTCAATGTCAAACACCTCATTGAAATGATATGCCGAAATGAAGTGATTATAAAAATTGCAAAACAAAATGATAATGATTTAAAATTACACGGAATAGACCTAATTCTGAAAAAAGTAATGATATTTGCACTGAAATAGACTGGAATGTAAATTATTTATTATGCTTCAGAAAATAGTAAACCTCACTGTAATTTTTAATGAAGTAAATTTGTGTTTAATATTCAATTTAATTATACATTATAAATCAAACCATAACAACGACAAAATAAAACGCTAACTCCAAAACCATTGACTTCTAGACACAAACCTGCATTCTATTATTACCAATAATATACGATGATAATATTTATTGAGCATTAATAAAAAGTAATAAATATCTTAGTGATTTAATATTAAATTCATGAGTGTGTTGCAAAACTTAAAATTTCGTGCTTGCAAACGGAATTCGGATTTGAGTCTTCGCTTACCTAATTTTTCAACCGCCTAACTTTGTTTTCTAATTACAGTTATTATAGAAGAACACAATTTGTATGGAAGCTATTCCGTGTATTTACATGGAATTTACACTAAAGCGCTACCATTACTTCGTGAGCTCTTTGTTCCAAGCTGCTCTTTAGCCTTGCCAAGCTCACTACTGGTATGAACTTGTAGAGCGTCGTTAAGTACTGCACGGTTACTATGAATGGCAGCCATTCTACATACTACTAGGTTCTGATTCACGGCGTTGACTATAACGATGCGACTCGAAGTACTAGCAAATGTTCCTCAATATGGATTGTAGGTCCGGTTAGAAGGACCAGCAAGCTATTATAGATTTTACTCTAGATTTAGTGGCGTTGTCTGGTTATCTTGACCACTAAATATTATTAAAGATCCTGTAATGGAACTCTTCTCAGGGTTGCTCGAAGTTACTGAATTCTAACTGGGTTCCGGAACACTGGCACGAATTGGACTAAATTTATACCATTTTGCATACGATTTTTTTCTTTTACGCAGCCGCCGTCTGCCGAATCAAGGGTGGTAAAGTCGTGGCCGCCAGTTAATTTTATTGGTTGCAAATGCCTTCGGCGTTGGGAGCGTAACTTAGCGGCCACCCAATTACTATGTTGATTATAATAGATTTTGGCGAGAATTCATGACTGTGCGATTACCGTGTTGGTTGCGGCGGCCTTTGTGCCTTTGAATTCCACGATGTAATTAATATACATGAAACCTAAAAACAAGTATGAAATAAAACCATCGCTTTGCCTTTCATAATAGCGATGTTTTTCCATAATAGCGATGTTTTTCATAATAGCGATGTTTTTCCACAAACACTGTCGTTAGCCATCTAAGACCATCAACATGTGTTATATGTAATATTAAAACTAATTATTGTTGTTTATAAAATCCAGAGAAAATACTGTGTCTGGATTCCATACTATATTGTCTTCACAATGTATAAAATAAAACGAATAATATAAATCGATATAAGTCGTTCATATATTTCGCTTTTCGTACGATTTTCTAACAAGATAGCTAACAAGGGTTTAGCGAATATCGTCATTGGAGGGCGCGATATAATCGAAAAATGAATATTTTTTAGGATATTTATTACGATCGTACATCGGTCTATCCGTCTCTGTACTTCTCACTCTTGTAGTTTTTATGCTTTGTCTGTGGACAGGTTTGGACATGTTTTCAAAATTAAGTAAAATCGAGATGGTATTATTAACTTACAAATTAATAATTATTTTTCACTTTTAAAATCCGTTTGCGAAATATTTAACTTCAAAGTGACGTGCTATGAAACCCCTCCCCCACTTTAATTTTTAAAAATGTGTATTTTGAAAATATGAAAAGAAATTGGATTTTTATGATCAATTTGGAAATTTTAAACAAAATTTTATTGGTTAACTTTCACCCTACTTTGAATATATCCCAACATGTACGCATGTGGCTAGTTTTCTTTGATATGTATAGTAATTAAGAAGTACAGAATTTTGTATTTGGACAATACTTTTTACACTTATTCAATCACGAATCTCCCATCGAGAAAAAACTTAAATCCGTACAGTGGATAATTATTTAACCAACTAAATTTGATGGTTCACCAACCATAATTGAATATAATATATAGTTGCTTATGGTAACTTTGAAATTTATCAGATTATTATAATTTATTTTTATAATATAATAACTATTATTTCATGAGCATTACTGTTTTTAGCGAAGCAAATAAATTTTTTTTTACTAATTACTAGGGTAGTACCCTTCCCAAAATAAGCCAATTGTAATGGAGATGATTAAAACTAAAGCAAAAACGAATATGAAAATCAAACTTAAATCCATTTCCCTCCCAGCCTCAAATAGTTCCTTATTATAATAAAATATTTGTATAAACCATTCCTTGTTTACTCTCGCATCGACTATTCTATAAAAGATGCTGTTGGCAAATTGAATCTTATGTTTTTCTCTCCTCTTTTCCATCATTTATCCTCAACATGTACTAAGATAGTTGTTACAATACGCAAATGCGGTTTATATGAAGAGTTAAAAAGGAAAGGACTCTATCTAACTGACGGCGTTTATTTTCCCACAGAAAGTGAAAGCCAAATGATTGCTCGATGTTTTGTTGAAAGACCTATAAGTCAAGAAGGTGGGCATTTTGCTTACCACAGTATCGAATTGATGTTTCGTTTTATGTGCTTACGTGCATACGGTTTTATGTCCTTACAGAAGGGATACAAATAGTACGGAGAAATCGATTTTGATAATTTATTAGAAAATGTAACGCGACGTTTCGACTTAACTCACCTCGTTTACAGGTGACTAATTTGTTTTCTAATTTATTTTCTTAAAAATAATTATTAAGAAAATAAATTAGTAAAGTTTGCAATTTATTCTGTTTTAATATCTAAAACTTCATTAAACTCTGATAGCGATCATACCAAACATGAATTTAGTCATTTCTTAATAATGTGAAATAAGGTGATAATTGTATGGAAGCGGCTTTGGTATCCGTTATATTAAGTATATGAATTATATGATGACAGTAATACCCACTAAATGAATATCCTAATCAAGAAACCAAAACGTGTTATATATATATATATATATATATATATATATATATATATATATATACCTACAGTATACTGATTAGTATCTGCAATACATGGAGTAAAATTTAAAATATCCGACTGTCACATACAATAAGAAAAAATAAATAAAAAAACAGCAAGTCGAGGACACGTAATTTAAAAATCTTGTAATTTTACAGTTAAACAAAGAATATGAAGATAATGCTTATGCAATGATCACGTAAAGAAAAGAAAATGACAACCAATCCACTGCTAAGAACAAATTTATTGAAACCGGTAAAGGGCAGTTTACATAATTTTTTAGATAAAAATAAAAATTAAAGACTTCAACTTTTACAATATATTCAATACAAAAGTATGACAATTTTATTATTTTTGTCAATAAAATATAAAATAATAATCTTAAAATGCAATAATAACGAAACAGCACGTGAGGCTGTATCGAGACGCACAGTCAAGGGATTCGTGTAAATACGATTTAAATCCATCTCGTTTCTTGTAACCGGGTTAAATTAAACAGAAATATAGTGATCCATTTATCGTTACCTAAGAAACTAGTTTACAGTTTCATAAACTTGATTATGTGTAAAATGGGCTTAAATATTTTCATCAACTTAGTCCAAAGAAATATACCCCATTATATTTTGCAATGGTTCTGATCCAGTACTCCCGCAAAACGGGATCTCGAGTATAAAAAACTTGTGTTGGATTTTCGGGCGACATATATATTCTGAAAACTTATCTTTTCATATTTTTCATACATGGCGTCATCAATGACGAAACACAAAAAAGGGTTGATATATTAATTTTTAAATAAGGATATGGTTTAGAATATATGTAATATTATTTTTTGTAAACTGAGTCGAAAAATATGAACTATTTAATAACGTAAAACCCTCCTTCCAGTACTGGTGTATTTAACATTTTATATCATAACCTATCATTTGATTAAACAAGCGTCTTAACTACTTTGAATATTGAGCTGTACTAATTGGAAATTTTCCTCCTAACTTGCACTCACTTGTATGGCACTTGAGTAGGGAGACTCCTCATTATAGAGAAATGAAAGTACATGCCGGTTAGAAAGATAGCGAAATCCTTCCAAAAAATTCAATAATATTTCTGAAATGTTGTTGAGTACTAGCATAAGTTTCTAAGAATATTCACGACATATATCTTTAATTAAATAATTTCGTATAATTAACCCAAAATAATTCCGCTTTACGAATGAAACCGATGATTTCAGGGCAAGTCACTTTCACTAACAAAAATAATGGAACATTTTCAGTCAGCTGTGAATACATTCGATAACATATATAAATATGCCTTCGTATATTGTATTTTTAGACAGAAAATTGAAATAAAACTTTAGAAAAGGGCCTTGTTAAAAGTATTCTTCTCCTACCATTTAACATTAAAGGCACATTGTTATAAATAAGGATGGGAAATGTGCTATATGTTTAATAAACCAATCCAATCAAAGTACATGTAAACTGTGACATGACTCGTGTCACCCTAATAACTCACGTTTCACTAGTACAGTGCATTTACTCGTACAAGTGAAATAAATCAAATAAATAATATAACCAGCACAGTTTACTGGGACGGGATACAGAATGCAGTCTGCATGCTAATGCAGCTAGGGTATAAAGTTGTATAATAATGCAAGGAATTCTGTATTCGGTTGAAACGATACTGATGGTTTTAGAACAATTCACGAAGCTAAGAGGTAGTGCAAGTTATTTAAAAATAAATACAAGTGCGCGTTATTTAGAAAAAAATAAGAGTAGCGTGTTATTTAGAAATAATTAAAAGGTGAAAGAAACACTCGAACGAGTTCAAGTGTAAGTTTATATGGACTAAAGGAGGTTCACCGAACCATTAGTGATAGAATCAAGAAATTTTGGGTACGTATTTATCGATATTTTTATTCCAAATACGTGGATAAAATTCAGTTTCCAACCATTTATCAGCTAACATGAAAGAAAATGTTAGTGAAATGAAGAAACTGCTTGCAGTTGGAGTCGGCCATATTAATTTAATTAAATAGAAATTCAAATTTCTAATCATAGTCGCCAGTATCAACGATAAACACCTTACTGAAATGTATTATCAAAGCGAAGTCATCACAAATTATAAAGATTGTAAAACAAAATTAATTATTAATAATTGTATGAAGTAAGTGTACTTACTGTGAAATAAAACAGCAATGTTTACATTGGAATACCGACTTGGAATTTAAACGTTATAGATTGTAATGGAATTATGTTACGTGTGAATATGAGATTAAATCTTTGATAAATGAAATACTGTGTCGTTTTTTATGAATTATCAAAATGTTTTTATTCAAGATGCTACGCCACATCTGGGCAATATACTATGTATTTAATCTATGTAACAAAAGTTTGTTATTTATAAAAAGAGCTCTGATGAAATTTTTCTGAAATCTGTTCTTGTCAATAAATGGTTCATATTTTCATACATAAAACTTTTTATTCTGGACGAATACGATATATATATAAAATTACAGTAAACATTCATAACCATACACAACTTTTTAGTAAATATGTGATACAATTTTTTTATAAGTTTTCACAAATTTTTTTACAAGTTTGACAAAAATGAAATGAATATTAATTTACAAATTTATCTGCACACAACATGAGAAGGTGATGTTTCCGTTTGAAATAAAATTAGTTATAAAATATCGCTTTCACGATGATTTATTAAAATAAAATAATAACTTGAAATTTTGAGGTCCTTTCAAGTAATTTGTTTTAATTTTGCCTTTATGTGCAAAAAATATATTGCAACTTATTTGAAATACCAAATTGACTTATTGAATGAACAGACGAATTTTTAATTGCCAGATTCTATTTTTAATTCCAGAGTTCTATCAAACTTAGATATTTTTCTAACAGGGAAGATTATTAAAAATTTTTAATAGTATTTAGAGCAACGTTTTCCTAATCAGAATTTTAATGTTTAAACAATAGAATTTATATAGATTGCCATATTTTTTATAGCTTGCCTAAAAATTAAATTTTTAATTGAAAAGAAATATGCCAAAACTATTCCTGAGCCTTTATAATCTCAAATTGCCTAATTGATTAAAATGGCATTCAATTCAGCGTTATTTAGAAATAAAAAAAAATTATTTAGGAAATTTTTAGGCATGGCAATATGTACAAAAAAGTTAACGGTCTTATGAATTCACAGCCCCTTCTCAATAATAACAAACTTAAATGAGTGCAAATGTAGATATTAAATATTGTATATAATGATGAAGGCGAGTTAAGTAGAAATATTATGTTAAAATTTACAATAACCAAATAACAATTACACTCTCCGTATGCATCTCATTTCAAACTTCGGTTCCTATCCTCAGCGCATTCCGTAGCGCGTCATGTAACTCTACAAAACAAAATAAGTACATGACAAAAGGGGAAAAGCAAACAGATCGGTTTCGCAGCTTATACGCCCAATGATAAAACATCGGGCAAACATAAAATGGCTTTTATTTTTTCAGAGGAAATAAACGCCGTCAGTCAGATACCTTTCCCCTTCAACTATCTGTGCTATTCGTATTTGATTTTTGTAACAATTTGTGTCGCATGTGTCAATGAACAAAGGGGGAAAAGAGGGAATCCAAATAAGGAATAAAATTTGCCAACAACAAAATTTATGACATAGTTCGGTGCGACGCTTGACAAAGACGGGTTTGAATAAATATTATGTTTGTATGAAGAGGCTGTGTGAGGGCGAAACAGAAAAAAATGTTTTGTTGGTAAATATATACACTCATACTTTCTTCAATCATTCCTTGTGAACGTAAGAACAGCACCTAAAATTAAGGATATGTTTAAGGTTATAAATATATTGCAAGAGAAGGCAGCAGCTCGCATGGTTCACATGGGCAAAGACTTACTGACGAGGTTATTATTGGAACGGGGACTGCATATTCACATCAGACCGCTCGAAAAACCATTGAATAGGTGTAGAGATAATATGTAGGCCAAAGTTGGTTTTAAAGTCGGAGTTATCAAAACTACTTTAAAGTGAACTTTAAAGTGCATTTTAAAGTACAATTACGTTTCCCAAAATCACTTAATTTTAGTTTCATATCTAAGAAAATAGAAATGGATTTTCTAACCAACTGCCGGAGCGGGCTCTCATGATAAAATGATGGGTACGTATGGAATGATGATAGTTACGTACGGAGAGTGCATTATTTATTTTAATTTTTTATGTAATATCTCGGTTTAGCTCGCCTTGTAATATACACATTTAATTTCTGCACTTGCATTCATCCAATTTTGATATTACTGAGAAAGCGCTGCGAATTGCTAGCCTTATAGATATCGAATTAAGAATAATCTTTCCATAATACTGAACATCCTGAATAGAGGCTAAAATCATAAAATGATTTTTACGTATGTAAACCCTTCCTTTTTTGATGTTGCACCGACTATCCCATAAATGTCACAGGCAAATTTCGCCCTATCATTTTGTTTTCACTTCTCTCTTTTTCTTTTACAATGAGCGCAGAGAAAAGTGTTACAAAAGAAAAGCGGTACAAACGATATGAATAACAGGAAAGAGAGAATATCTAATTTCCTTATACTTATACTAAGTTTCATTACTGCTTTTGGGCATAATTAAAAATATATACTGCCTTTCAACTTGTTAGAGTATCAAGTACCCATTTTATTTTATTTGCTTAGACGTCGCCCACAAGGATGTGTAAAGAATGCGAGCTATTTAAAATTTCATCAAGATGTCTTTAACAATTTACCTTATTTCTTTACTATACGTGAAAAATGATAACACAAAGATAGTGGTTTAATTTTCCACGTACGCATTCCCACTTGCATTATACAATCAAATGTTGAATTATTAAAAAAATATATGACCGAGAATACAGATTTTATTCTTTTTGGATGACTCAGATAATCATATTAAATTTCATGACGCACTCTAACTAATTTACAGCAAAAAACCTTAATATGTCGTCAAAAATATATAAATAAGTATGGAAATACTAAAACTAATAAAGACATGAATGAAATATTTAAATGTACTTTTGGAGCTCTGATTGATACTCGTGATTAAGTGTTCACCAATGTTTTGCGATATACATAATGATATTTCTTCTTGTTTCGCCGTTAGTTGATGCTTGACAGACGAATGCGTTTCTTCAACGAACATGTTGCTGTGGATGCCACACGGGTCGCAGCCTAGTTGACGATCCTGTTTCATTATTAATAATACTTGGAAACCCTTCTAGATTTTTCAGAAGTCAGACGGTGGGTGGTTTCTATAGATTATTAATAGCATGATTAGACTGTATCTCCTGTGGTGTTACATTTAGAAACCAAGTTAGCTCTCAGAAAAACTTGAGCGGCAAATGACCCAGCCTCATTTGACAGACGTGACCAGATTAATACTCTTGCTATCTTTTACAATCCAGTCGAATTTTTCGATCGATCGGTTTAGTCCAGTGTTTTTCAAAATCTGACTATTTCAACTTTCAATTAGTAAATCCGTAAAGAAGCAAGGGCAGAAAAGCTTGAAATAAGTAAAGCTTGGTCTTGAAAGAAAGTTTGTTTTGCTTCAAAATAGGTCATTTGAGTGACGCGAATGCTGCCGTAGTTAAACCGACCCTATTGTATACCTCTTCAGTGGCCCCCACTTTCTTCTCTTGAAAATATTTGAAATTTTTGAAACTTGGTCTTTATGCGATTGAGTTCCATCCAAGTGTATAACTGACAGTAATCCATCAGAATATATTTTGTAATATGTACAAAAGGATCACAAAATGTAAAAACTCTGGACAAAATACAAAATTCGGAACCGATTATCATACGTCTAATTATAATAAAATATTTATCCATAGTCAACCCATTATTGCAAATAGAATAGTAGATTATTTATGAAGAAAAATAAAAATATTGAATTAAAAAGTTTTATATAATTACTTTTTTTGAACCCAAGAAGACCACAGGAAATTTATATGTTTTTAAGATATATTACTAAGTTTATTAAAAAAAGTAAGTATCTTGAATAAAAAAAACATTTTACTTTTTCAGGCGAAAAATATTCTCTCCAGTGTAATAATATCCAACATAATAATAACAAAACAACATAGCGAAAAATAATAGCCCATTCCGCCAACCACAACGTAAGTGCAGCCCGCAATATGACATATGCCAGTGGGTAACCGACAGTTTCCTAGTGTAGTGCGGCCGCAAATCAGATGAATAATTGAGCCAGTGAAGTGCATCGGGTGCCCGGAAAGCAAGCTTGCCCAAAAAACCCAGTCTGCAAGCTTGAACAGCTGCGTTATGAAACTATTAAATGATGCAAGGACTTCTATACTCCACTAACTCAACAACTTTACTTTTGTTGTTCTAACTTAAGTCGAAAAAAAGTACACGACACTGCTACAGGAAATGTTCGGTAAAGTATTTTCATGTTTACATAATGACACCAATTTATATATAAATATATATATATATATATATATATATATATATATATATATATATATATATATATGTGTATATATATATATATACAATTTAAAAAACTTAAGAGGATAACAAGAAGTTTAAATTAAAAATGTATGTATTGCAATATGTTTAATGATCGAATTGAAAAACTACTAACTCAAACGGTTGCAAACACATTCTGTTGTTCTCGTTTGACTTTGTTCAATTGGCTAAATAAATAAATATTAAATATTTGTAAAAGTTTCATATATAAAAACAACATACGAGACAATTTACATAACCTACATTAAACAACTAAAGCGTGACACGGAAATCAACTCTAACTATAACATTTTGTATGTTATAAGAAATTAAAATTTAACCACAATACTGAAAACAAGAATAAAATCTTGCGTAGTATTTCATAAAAGATTTTAAATTTTTTAAATGTATGTTTTAAAAAGTCAGTTAAAGACGTTTAAATATCTTATCCGGTGCGAAAGAATCTAAGTTTATTATTAATAGATAGTCTATTCATTATTAAAGGTATAATCGAAATTAAAATTTACGAGTTAAATGAATTCAATTCAATGAATATGTTGGTAAAAATTTAAGATTAATATAATTGATAATGGTTTTATCTTGATATACTATAAGTGAACTTTTGCCTGTTTTGTCATATTAATCTAAAGTTATTGATAAAAAATAAAAAAAGATGTTGCTTCAATTATCATTTACGTATATATAGACAGTTTTTGCAAAATATAGCCGTGAGAAACTCAAAATAAATTTCCGATAATAAATTTAAGATAATTGTTTTTTTTACACAAAGCGTCGTCTTTTAGCCTTAAACCCTATCGCACTCAGCTCTAAACTCTCAACGTAAAGACTTGCATGCTGATCTATCCTAAAAAAAGATTGCATTTGTCTTTGAGATAACAAAACTATTTTTATATCTACCTCAGTTGCAAAATGCATAAATGAACGACTAAAAAAACACTAGTATTCACCTTGAATATTCAGAAATGTATAATTTTTAAAATATAAATTAAAAGTCACATGCTCATGATGCTGTAATTATTAAATAGTTTCACTTGCAGCATTGACATAATTGGTTCTTCATGATCAAATCTTGCACTAATATTTCAATTTAAGTAGAATACACTTTAGCCCAAGAGGATGAAGAAAAATTGAAAAATTTATAAAATGATTCGGGAATATATTTTGGTTAGCAAATGATCTGGTAAGCTGTATTGTATATAATTAGTTCCACATTCCGTGAACCATCAGAATGTAGTGGATGGTTGTTCCCTTCGGTGGACACGATATTAGCAGTGGCCATTGAGGAAGCCGTAGTTAGAAAAACATCTCTAGGGTTACAAGTATGTTATCGTAAAATTATATTAGATTCTGTGCTTTTTTGATTAAAGATTTTTTAACTGGGTAATTTACTCTTCTATTATTCAAGATTAGGTCCTAAAATATTTAATAAATAGGTACGGTTAATAGATAATAATGTACAACCACTGCTAACGTAGGTATTCAAGTCGAAGTTGTTTCTAAAAACCTGTTTTCTTCTTGGGGTATGAGACATTGTATTACGCCCAATTTCAAAATTTTCATTCAAGGGAAAGTACCATATCTATTAGTTTTGTTGATTAAGTTAGACAATCAGAATGAAAAGGCGATTTCTAAAAGACTATATTTTTTTGTTACACTGCGTTAAACGGCGCGTATCTTCCAGTTACATGAATTTGGTCTAGCACACTTTCATGTGACTGCATGAACTGTTTTATTGAGAGTATGGATAGATTAAACTATAACTCCTTTATAAGCCTAAGTTCCAGGATCTTTCCATAACGGAACCGCACATAAGCCTGTCTTTTCTTAAACAACATTTTCTTGAATGTATTATAGCGCGATCTGATGTACCGCCTTCCAATGTGTGTACACACTATAATTGCTTAGAATAAAATAATGAATAGCATATTCTACTGTATATTTCCAAAGCTTCGTAACACATAATATTCAGTAGCTTATGGTTAGATGCGGATCCCTCAACCAACTACATTATCTGCTAAAGACCAATCATCAACATCGATCCATGCTAATATGGGTAATTCATCAGGCTCTAGTTCATCACGTCTCAAAGCATATTCAGTTTTTTGGCTACACCCATACGTCCTTGGTTATATCTTTAGTAACAATAATAATATTCCTATATAAGGTAGTTACCTACGTCTATTAAATTTTAAAAAGGATAACACGATATTTTTTCTACACAACGGCGGATGGCTGCCGGTATGTATTCGGCGGAATCGCCATTTTTACAACATAAATTTTGTATAGCTTTGATTTTCATATTGATACATCACATATTTGTGCATTGTTAATATGTACTTTTAATCGTGGAAAATATGGGTACAGCTTGGCTATAAGCAACAGGTTCTGTAAATTCGATACGATAATCATCAGTAATTTGCAGTTGTCCTCACGCACAAACTACCCATTGAATCCATATAGGTAGTACTGCTTATTTGCCACTATTTCTATTAATTCGGTAAAATTTAAACACACCAAAGAGGGGTTCAGTAATGTTATTATTTTTAACTTTCCATATAAGTAGCAATTGCAGCAAATTTCCAAGAAAATAAAACATTTGCATATATTTTTTTCTTACTGTCGATATTTCCAATAAGCCATATTATTTTAAAGCAATAAGCTCTTTCATTTTCGGCCAATTAAGTGGTTAAGTGGAACTACAATGTCTGTCAAGGATTGAACAGTTTCAAGAATAATGCTTTAACTATCAGCAAAATGATAGTAAAGTGCAATTAACCAAACAAACAATAACACTTGTATGAGCAAAAGTCCTCAAACTTGTTTTTTAGTAACAAAAATATGGTGGCTATCATCTGCTATTATAATTCTTTTTCTAATTTACTTATCATAATGAATATAACGGTCTCTCATTTGTTGAAACCCAGTTTAGCGTTTCAGTTCCACAGTGGAACAAACGTATGAGAATACATACCGATGTGTAAAAAAAATATTTGTGTAAAAAAAAAGAGATTGAATCGTCTAAATAAAATCAAGATCAACCATTTAAAATAAAAAAAACCAGGTTCTTAGGTGCTCTGAGTACCAAGTTGTACTGACTGGAAATGTCAACGTACATTGAGAGGTAGTAATTTCACATCAAAGGATAATAAAAATAAATACTGGTGGTAATGAGAGTAAGGTTATTCCAATGGAACTTTTAGTTTTCGGTTATATAATGGCTTTTATTGCTATTCAAACGACACATTAAATTTTCTGAAATTGCATTGAGTGTCGTTGTGAATTCTAGACGTATTTGCGTCGAAACACTCCGAATTATAAATCCTCATAGGCACGTGCTTAAATATTTCTACATTAGGGACTTGTCAACATCAAATTAAAATTTGCAAGGAAGTTACAACGCAGCAGTTATCATGAGTTGCGAAAAGATTGAAAACGTACAATCAGTTGCGTATACTATCGATAGCATGTATAAACCCGCCTCACATGCTATTGGCTGCGAACGCAATCGCAAACGCTACTGGTTACTTATGGATGTTAAATATAATATTTTTGATACATGATACAATATCTTCCCCTCTCCTTGCATTAAATCAAGGCATATACATGTAGCGAAACACAATTACCATGCATATACATCACAACAAATGCTATTCATAGCGATCAACTGCGTTAAAACTCATTCACCTGCATAAACATACTTTAGTACCTTTAATATTTTTTAGAAGATGGGTGCTCTTGTACTCTCTGTTTATTTCAAACACCGAAAATTAATGCCAAAGCGTTATATATAATAATATTTGGCGTCATATATTATATATATGTATATATATACATAAAAATAAAAAAATAAAAAAATGTACATATATATATATATATATATATATATATATATATAAAGAAAAAGGTCAAAATAATTTACCATAATATTTCATATGTATTTAACCAAACTCTATTAAATAAATATCACCAGTAAATAGTGCGAGTAATAAGTACATAACTTTTGGGAAAGTAAAGTGCCTTTATTAAAAAAAAGAGAAATTTAAAGGACACTTTTCTCAAGAAGGGTTTTGGAAAGTGTATTTATGATTGAAGAAAAAATCTTTCATCAACAAAATGTTGCAGGGTTTTCGCCATAGCTAGTGACCTATGTTTTTTTGAATTGTATAAAATAACAATACAAAATCGAAAAAGTGACCAAAATTACAAAAAATATAATAAGGTACAAAAGTCCCTAAAGTTTTGCTATGGTTAATGAACGGAACAAAGCAAAAACTGGCCGTCAAAGTATGTTATTTATTCCGAAATGTCTAAAATTATTTTAAATATTATTTTTGATTAGGTGGTTTTTCAATTGTTTGTTTGAATTTACTCTTTATTTATTCAGAAATTATATTTTGTGATCTTATTTCTAAACAACCTGTTGCTATATTTCTAGCAAATATTCAAAATGAATACCATAAGGTTTATCAAAATTAAATATTTACACAATTCACCATTAAACAAAAAAATTATGAAAATTGCTAAGACCAATTCGGCCCCACTTCCCTCCCTATTTCTCGCCGCCTCCTTGCACAGTCACAATATTTATGCAAACCCTTCCTTGTTTGCTGTCGCGTTGACTACATCGTACGTAATATCATTGGCAAATTTTATCTTACATTTTTTCTCTTTTCTCCTTTCCATTCTCGATGGGTGTCTCGAAAAGAGATACAAAACGCAAATGCAGATAGCATAAATATTAGAAGAAAAGAGGGAGATTTAAAAAATACATCTATTTTCATAAAAAATACATCTATTTCTAAGTCATTTATCCAATAAATAGTGTTCATTTTTATGTATTGAAATCGTGATTGATTATGAATGTGATCCAATATCTGAGTTACAAGATTAAAAAATGTTGAGAACCTTTATTTAGTGATTCGTCGATTAATGTTAAATCAAAATTATTATTACCTTTAAAACGCACAGCTTAGGTTATTATACTGTCTTATTTTTATTTCATACGCAATAAGGTCATCAATATATTTGTATTATGTTCTTTTGACCTTAACATTTGTATTTTTATTGTCGTCTATTACTATTAAAAAGAGGACCTGATTACGGATTTTCGCGTGACCCATTTTAGTTAATTGTATTAAATTTAATCATATGCCATAATCATTACAAAGCAGCAGCATTGATATAGTTCATGTTTAAAAAATAAAAAAATGTAAAAGTACCACAGGCGTATACGAAAGTTATTAATCTAGAGATTAAAACACTTTTATTAATTTCTTTAACAATAACATAAGCGACAATAACAATAAACATAAATACATTCCCTCAAATCCGAACGTTAATGCGAAAAAGCTACGAAAATTAGAAATATTATTATTATGAAAATAATTTATTAAAGAACTTAAAGGAAGCACCCCCGAAATCATCAGCTAACAAGAAAAAAATTACATTCAGCCATTACTAAGGAAAAAAGAACAAAAATAGTGAAGTCCGTATCAATTAAGTTTTTCACGGCCGTCTTAATAACCGTTTTTTGGCGTCTTACGCAGCAATCAAGCGATTGAGAACAAATTCTCGAGCGTCTATAGATTTGTTCAATAACAAAGCTTGACTTGATAGACGATCAAACCGCACTTCTTTGACGGATGGACGGTCCTTCTTAGTTGAAGATTTGACCAAGTGTTTTTAATCACAGAGTGCTTTATGTCGCAGCCTTTAAAGTTTCTGATACTATTTTACGAATTTTTATATAAGACTGAGAGAAGATGAGATATTTTCAGAGTTTGTAGTAAAACAAGGAACTCTTATAATTTTGTCGTGGCCTTCTGTAGACATGTCTAATACAAATCTTGTTTGTACAGTTTTAAATTTGGTTGTATAAAATTTGGTAAGTAAACGTTTGCGACGTCAAAAAATCTCAACGTATTTAATGTCTCACGTATTGAATTTTGTTTAATTTTTAACGCATTGTTTCTTTCTGTAATAAAAATAGATTTTTTTTGCGTATATATTTTTAAGTGAGGTGTTATTGGAAAATTCTTTCAAAACGAAATTTAATATAATTTTGATCTTACAAATTTCATGATGTCGAGGTTGGATCAGAATTTTTTAATAAAATTATCATTTATGAAATTAGAAGTTAAATAAAACTGTAAGTTATTCAGTTAATTCGCGTCAATTTAAGAGAAGAAATATCTGAGTAATAAATATAATAAATATCATTCCCGTCAATAAGTTTCCTTAATTGTAAATGACAAAGTGTAGAAAAGAAACATGTATATATTTAGTTAATTTACACACAACATATCACAATCAAATGTACAGTCTTTGTGTGAAATGCTAATAAAGCATCGATAGGACACTTGCGTTTACCACCTCTTTTTATTTCACCGGTAGATGAATATTTTCTTTCTAATTTTATTTCAATTTGGATATTGAAATTCATTTTTTCCTGCACTTTATCATTGGTGTTTACGTATGTGACTAAAGTATGAAACCCAAATCAAAGTTACTTTTTCATGTCAATAATTATTAAAAAAACATTAACTCTATTAAAACTAATTTGGTGATAGCTCATGGAGTACGCAAATACGGTATTTTTTTATTTGTTCTTAACTTATTCAAACGTGTCTCTATTTTACCGTAACAGTAATTCTGTATTTGATGTTTTGTAAAAATATTTTGAAGCTTTCTCAGTTATAAGGAAATGTACCTACTGCAAAAATTTTACGGTTTATTAATAATATTTTTGATGTTTTGGACATTCATTCTAAGCATATTCCTGGTTGGAAAATGACACAAAGTTGCAAATATAGAAAGAACTATTTTCTATTTTTCTGAATGTAAAAGTTACTGGTCAATACTGAGATTTATAAAGGGCGAATTGATTGTTAATCCTCAAAGAAAGACTGGGATTTTGGGTTTTTTATTGACATCAATAATGCATAAAATAATTTTTCCTAATTGATAATTAAAATAAAGTTGTATTTTGTACTTACTTAAAAATAGCTAAGGTCATTTATAAATGTTTTTTTCAATAATTTGTTCCAGTGGAGAGTACAAAGATATATTTCTATAAATGGAAAAAAATACTAAGCTTTCACGTTTTATTATTAATAAAAAAACAAATATCACAAACGAAGTAATTTTTGAGTGTGTTTGTTTGAGATAATACTATATAATTGTAGTGAAATTAAAAAACCTGATTTCAAAAAACCTTTATTTTAATGAAACCATGTCATGAGTTACAGTTGCTAATACAGTGCCATACTATTTTTTGTTTGCTGCTGATTTTGATTATAAGCAAAAAAATTAAATAAATACGTAGGAAGATGAATAAGTTAATAAAGAACGCTAATGTCAGAGAGTCGATAAACCGCATGCCAATCGATTGTCTTAAGATCGTAACATCAAATTTCAGGTGGTATTCCTTTCAACTTTTCTGGGCTTCTTGGGAAAAACAAATCGACTGTAAACAAAGCACAAACGTTATATTCAAGTTTTTAAAATAAATGTTATCATAAAAGCTAATTACATAAAATTTGCGCAATGTCCATTCTGTTTTCATTAAAACGAAAGATTAAATATCGAGGATAATATTAAATATAAACACCCACCGTTGAACAAATTAATATAAAAAATTAACATGACTTGTTTCGTATATATTGCGTATTTGACAATGTGCATAATATCATTACTTAAAATCCGTACTGGTAAAAGTCACTTTACTAATAACTTTCTTATATAAAAAAGTGTTCCGTAATTAATAATAACTTTCTTATATAAAGAAGTGTTCCGTATCTGTTACATGTATCATATTGTGATCCTTTATACATATAATTTGCATAGTATAAAATCATCTTCGACTTCTGAGTTAGTGCCTGCACCGAGTATTGCAGTTAATGTCAAAATAAACCTAATTAAGAAACAATGAAAATTTGTGCGAATAACTTTATCTCAAAATCTTTTTTTTAAACCATTTATTAATAAGATCTTTCTTAAACTTATTTTGCATCGAATATTTTGGAAAATACATTTTTTGGGTAATATTTAATAGAATAACATTTGTTATCATATTTCTTGGGTCAAAATGTTTATTTCTTTTGTTTTTTAGGGATATAAATCAACATCGAAATTATATAAATTTTTTGCCTTTTCCTTTTAATTGACATATCGGTAAACCGCAACCCTTAAATAAACAATTACTACCATAGTAGCCCATGCAATATTTAAATATGACTTTTGACAAAGTATAATATCACTTTACTCATATTAAATTTCAGTGGCGATACCTTGGCGATATAACTATAGCATGGATACATTGTGCCAAATGCTTGATAATTCAGGTCTTGTTCACTTGCGATTTCAATTTACGCACACAAATATCTATTCGAGTAGCGCTATTTATTAATACAGCATAATTATTGACTGGATAGACCATATTAAAACTCAAACCGCGAGTATTAATTTTCGCAAGTTATTCCATGCGAAAGAGACAGCATAAATTGGACATATTTTCGATGTCAACCAGGGTTTCTGGAATAATCCTTCTTATGATATTATTTTAGCGACTCCGAATAAAACCAGTTCACATTATAATTGTTTGTATAAGAATGCGTGTAAGTTTACAGGCATGAGGACCTTAAGTATGTTGGTTTCTTATCAAGAGATCTATTCTCCCAATTTTGATGTGTGACTATTTAATTTGACAAAACTACCGTAAAGTATATTACGATCTTTGTTTCTGTTAGCCATATTTCATAACCTTTTGTGTGTAAAATGGAACGCAATTATAAATGATATTCTTAGGATTCATATTTCATCTATTTATCAACGCAAAAATTTATTACATCTCACCGCAATGAGGTAAGCAACAATAGGAGCCCTTCATATGAAATATTTCTAAAAAAAAATGTCACACTCTTTTCTGACGTATAGCAAAGACATATGATCCTTCATTAACGCTCATCCATCCTTTACATTAGCGTTCTTTACAGCTTGTCGATTTGTTTCGATTATGATTTATACGGTCTTCTACGGTAGACTTCGGATTTCGTCTAGGGTCTTATACACGGTCATCGTTCTATGGTTGACTAGTCACTCGTTATTCCTCAAAAACAAATGTAGGAACGGTATCAAGGAGTCTTCTTTAACTTTTAGCATGGCACTCTGTTTAAGTTTGCTCTCACATCCTAATTCATAATTTTTAATAATTCCTGTTAATCTACACTTACTTCATGGAGAATTTCATCCCCATTTCATCCGTCGCACAAATGATAATATTTATGTTCTAATGTTGATATAAATTAGGTTTTGTTGCACTATTGACTTAAAAATTACCAAAGAAAATATAATAAGTGAAGAAATGCCAAAATTAATTACGTTTGAAATTTTCTAATTATTTTTATGCTTATGCCTTTTAAGCCATATATTCGAAACAAACTTTGCTAAACTTCAAATAAGGCGACAACATTGTTTCATATACGTAGTAAAATCTATATTTGTCATTTATAATAAATAAAGAGTAATCTAAATGTCGGATCTCAATTACTTAAAACTGTCCAATTGTTTACTACGTACTATCAATAGTGATATCAAAGAGCAGTGAGAAAATGAGAAATGAAAACACAAATAAATTTATAAACTTCAATTTAAAAAACTATAATATATGTCGATGTTGTAATCCCCTTTATAATTGGACTTTCAAAATCAATAAGGTTTTAACTACGTGTAATCTCTCTTGTATTTAAATTAAAAGTTTCGTTGAATATAAGAACGATTTTTTTATAATACTAAACCAGAAAAAAATAACCTAGTACAGTTGAAATTTGTACTCGATCTTCGACAAGGACTTTTGTTCAGTAGTCTATATTAGTACGATTTTTTAGGTACGTGTAAATATGTTAAAAATAAAATAATTTATACACCAACCTCCTTGGTAAATTATCATATTAATTTACATTTACTTGTTTTAATAAGAAAACGGTATATAAACTCATTGTAATTAATGTTGGAATTTAAATACAATGAGAGTTATGTAACTAAAGTCCATTCAATGTCAAGAGGGAATCTTTGCAAACAATAGAATTTGACAGTAAAAAAATTGTTGGCGTAATATATTCTATCGGCTGACAGCTATTTATAAAACACATTGTATTATACCCGGAGTGTTATTAAATTATATACAAAAACAAAATATTAAATACAGAAAGTTTTCAACATAAATGATATTATAAATACAAGTATTACACCATTATTTTACTTTATTTATTTTACAATTTTACACGGTATAAATGGACAATCCTCTATTTTTTTGCGAAATTAGCAGGCCTTTCAAACATTTCGTGAAAATAATCGAAATTTTGACGTTGAAAAAACCTAGAGCATGTATGCCATTTATTAATATTATAAGTTAGAGTGAGTTGGTGACAATATGTTAGCTTAGGCTGCTATATTGCATTATATACTTGTGTTATATCTGGGGTATATAAAATTAAACAAACATCGTGACATGTTATTTTGTTTTCAAATAAGTATTGGTGCTGGATTCTTTTTCAGTGTACCCTGCAAATTATATACATACTTTAGGATAATGTTTTCATAATAACTGAGCTTTTACTCTTATTTGGATGTATTTATCTGATAAGTAGTTTAAAAAGTTATATATGGAAGTCAATGACTGAGGAATATCTAATGTTTATCTTATCTCAAAATCTTAAACAAATGCTTAAATATTTATGTCAAATTGACATACCCGTATTAATTTTAACACCACTTGAATAATCTGAAAGCTATTTGAATAGATATTAGAAAGAGAAGAAATATAAACCATAAAAATGGTCAATACACCTTAAGATTTAGTTAATAATATTATATTAAAACCGTATTTTCCTCCGACTTTCATAAAATTGTCAGTTTAACAGATAAAAATGCTGATTTATGCTTATGAATATTGCGGGACAATAAACTTTTATTCTCCATTCGGACATGTATGTTTCGTAAAACTAAATTATTAGTTTTTGTTTTGAGTACAACCAATGGGGGTTCGTATGATTATCTACTTGTCTGCCTGTTGCAAAAATACGAAACCTAACAATTGTATTGAAGTGGCCATATATAAATGTACGTGGAACTAACAAATCTGAATTAATCTATGCGCACAACTAGTATAATTATTTGCGACATTAATTGTTTATATGTTCACAAGCATCACACTACTTGACCAAAGACATATAAATTCAGGAGACCAATTATATTCTTTTGTTTACTGTATGCCCATGTATGGCAACTTACGTATACCACGTACAACATACAATGCTTGCTTGCAATATTTACCAACGTAATAGCAATTGATCTGCGAAGAGCACTGAATTCTCAGTGTATTGAATTTTTAAATTATTTCGACTTTTTTCATTTTTCAATATTGCTCTCTAAATTTTAGAGTCATAAAAATATTTTGTATTGTGTTCAGTTTAGTATATAATTATGTATTTTTTAATGTTAAGTGCGTTGTATTAAATGTGTAATAATTTTAAGTATGAGTGTAATTAAAATGGCGAATGGTTGTTCTAAGCACAGTATACAGCTGTTTGAGAATATATATCACTGCAAAATAATAAGACTGCCATCATATCACTGTAAAATAAACACAATCAAAATGATAAAATTTTAATTAAACCAAAATAAAAGATTTCTACTTGAAGCAATGTCATTTAATAAGCCCCGGGGCGTGGCTGAAAATACAATATTAGTATTAATGTAATAGATAGATTTGTGATAAATATGTTCTGCGAATAAGCTCTGCAATAGATATGATATTTTCTGTAATACCATTATATGTTATATTCTGATACGATATGATCATTAAATCTCACTGATTTCAGCAAAAGGCCGGTCACCCCGGCGCTAGCATTCCAACATCTTTGGATATAGGTGTCGAAGTTCAGATTCATTGTGATATAATTGTATACGTATGCATTGTACTTTTTCTGTGAAAATTTATTCAATTTCATGTATATCTATTCTTATATATTTCGTTTATACATTATTTAGTTTTAAAAAAAAAATTTAATGGTTACTCAAAAATTAAGTATTTTTGATTAATTTGCTACGTTTAATTTTCTGTATGACATCAAATTTAATTAAACTACTATTTCTATTAAAATTATAGTATTATTTAGTTATATATTATTATGTAACTCTTTTCTTAAATTTAAAATTTAACCTATAAAATCTAAGTTACGTATGTTTATAGTGTAAGTATGCACACTAATAAAAAGTATAAATTTTAATCACTTAAACCAAATAAACCCACACTAAATTACTAACGTGAATGTGAGAAAAAGGTTTATACATAAAACGTCAAATCCGATTGTTTACACACATTCTCTTGTAAAATTGAATGGAGTATAAGCCTCACAACTGGCTTTCTAATACTAACAGATTCCAATTTGCAAAAAAAATTACGTTCCTGAATATAGTTTTCTGGCAACTAATTTCTGGGTTTAAATAATTATCACATGTCAAAGTGTAGACGTGTCCTTTTATGATAAAAAATTATAGTAACCCATCAAAATTCTGAACCAAATTTAGACCCATTTCTTTTAGTTATTGATAATTTAGCGTTATAAAATTTGATTTCATAATACTCTTTAGCAAGCAGCTTTTAAGTATGACTTATAATTTAATCTTGACGAAATTGCGTAAAATGGAAATCCCTTTAAAGAAACGTTGATGAGGAATTATAAGTAAACACACTTAGGGGGCAAAGTGAGCGAACACCGAATGAATTAAGGGCAGAATACAGTCAATTACCGAACAGGCGAGGTAGCTCTATAAATAAGTCGCTCCTTCGGAAGGATTCCTATAATTAGACCATTGCCTGCTCCTTGATTACGAGATTGTGCTAACATTGAAAGTTACTGCGCTTTATTTATTGTACATTTGCATCGGTTATAGAATTTGCCTAAAATTTTCACAACTTTGTTCTTGTTGGACGTGTAAAAATAAATGTTCGAGAGAATAATTATAAGTCATTAAGTATGAAATGTACGACGTTGACTTAAAAGTTTGGTTTATTATATCTCAAGGAAAAAAAGTGCAATAATTCAAACTCGGCTCCTAAATTTTTGACAAAGTTTTGCCATTTTAATATTAGCTTATTAATGCCGACAGAGAAGAAGCCTGGAGGAAAAAGGGTGATGAAACCTCAGAAGCCCTTTCCCAAAAGCTTGTTGGGAATTAAGTATTTTTCTTTGCAATAAAAAAAGGCCTTGAAAAGGTCGTAGCCAGTTGGGATAAGTTTCAAAGAATACGGCGAGTGACAAAAAGTTTCCTAGTCCAGTTTTTGCAATTTGGGCAACGCTGTTTGCGTAGTATGAGGTCGAGCGTTGCCCTGCAAATAAACGGGCACACCTTTATTCAATAATTTCGTATTCTTAATTGCAAGCTTCTTCATCAATTCATATAATTGCTGTAAATATGCATGTAACTGTTGCGGATGATATCAGCGTTACACCACATAAAAAAACACCATTAGTTTTTTTCTCGTGAATATTCGGTTTTGGATTATGTATTGGCATTTTATGTGTGTTCAACCATTGTGTTAAATATTATGTTTGTCAAAAACTGTCCATTTTCCATTAAATGTACCAAACCAATGTAATAAAGTTTTTCCTTCATACTGCGAAAGAAAAGTAGGGCAAGCTTCAAAACGATTTCTCTTCTGAAGTCAATTTAGATTGTGGGGAATTCATCTATCCAGCTTCTTAACCTTATCAATTTTTTTTCAATATTTTTAGGATAGTAACGTCAAATATTCTTACTAATTCACGTATAGTTTTAGATGTATCCGCTTTCAGTGCAGCTTTCATTTCAACCATATCCACATTCCTCTCACATGATCTATGTATCTGAATTTGAAAAATTCATTGATGTTTTTAACTACCTACGTTGCATTAGTTCAACGACATAATTTCTATTCAAAATTGAAAAGATACTTTGATACATAATGTAAAACTAAACGTGCATTTGAGAGACTTTCCCGATAATAAAAAATATGTACGTAACATTTCAGCAATATTAAAAATCAAATTTGATATTACATACTTAAATGACCTGATATTTATTTGCTTATGCCAACATTCTTCAACGTGATGAAGATAAAATTACTTAATATGACCTTTGCGAGATAATAAAGATAATATAATTTAATTGCAAAAAAATATTTAAAAGCGGTTGGATTAGCAAAATAAGTTTTATAGTACTCCATTATTAATCGAAAGTCAATTTTGAAATCGGAAATTCGTATCACTGCTATATATAATTTTCACAACTACTGTTTTCTAACCATATTGTTCTCCTAAACGCTTTACCGACAATATCACCATTCAAATTAACATGACCGACAAAGTAAATTTATCTATTTACAATATCGATTAAAGCAATTTGATATTATTATTTTTACATGTTTTCAGATATGATTATAGCTTATATGATAATACTTTTTAAGTGAAAGGAATTTTCCGGTTTTGGTTGCGATTTTACTAGAGATAATTTAAAACTTAATGGTTTACTAGAGATAATTTAAAACTTAACTTAGAGATAATTTTTCGACTTTGCATTTTATTTTCTCGTCTTTATAAATAATAAAACTGACACTTTTAAAACCGTAAATAACATATTTTTATTTGTTTTTAAATGTAAATAAATATAAAACTAAATTAATAATTATGTAAAGACAATATCTTTTTTATATTTTGTACTTTTGCACACATAAATCAGTCTTCTTTCCAATAAACGCATTTTATAATAATAAGAGTATTCGACTAATCTACAACGATGGCTGCAACATACAAACAATTTTATTTTCTGATTAAGAAAATACCGATATATTTCTTATGTTAAATTCAATTTGATTACTGCTGAAAATGCATTAGGTAGTGAATTTTCAGATAGCGCATTTTTAGTGTTACAAAATTAATATGCTGTTAATTTTCCCTGAATGCTATCACAGCGACGTACACCTTTAATTCGAGCTATGAATTTGCTTGCTTTTAATACATTTTTCTCTTAATAAATTATACGTATGAAACGGAAGAATTCTCTAAATAAAACAGCTCCTCTCTTTGTAACTGTTATTCTCATAACGATATCCTTTTTCATCAAATCCCAAATCTGTTAGAAGTAAGTTCATTAAAAATTAAGATAAGAAAAAATATTTTTGTATCCTTTTATGTGAAGTGATCCAGTAAATATTACAGTTTTTTATTTTTCAGCACTGTTTATGAAATACTAAAATTCAAATTCCTAAAATGCATTCAATATGCCTATCATCATCCATTTCCAAACAGGACCATACAAATTCGAAAAAATTAAAAGAGTAAGTTTCGATGAGTTTCAATATCACGTCAAACTGAATCAATTTGACAAACCCTACTTTATTAATTTAGGAATTACTTCAAAAGAAACAATTTAAATACGCAGAAAAAAGGCAGATGGAAACTGGACGAAAGAGTAAGCTTACTAATGTACTTAAGATAATGGTAATAATTGAAAATTATTTTGCAATATTTGATAAAAAAAATACAGAACACGGACTTTAACAGCAGGTTCAACTGAATTACGGATACGTTAACAAAGTATTGGAATCCTTATTCAGTCATCACAGACTTTCTGAGCACGTATGAGTACGACGTAAGATTTTATAAAACATATAACTTGATATTTTGTGACATGGCTATGGAACCATGCACGCACTTTATAACGTCAATATCTGTTTTAAAGTGTTTATTTTATTAATGGATCAAAGGCTTAGTTTTAGTCCGGTAGTATTTCACTGATGTATAAGGTTATCTTAACGCCACCTATTAGTAATTTTGTAATAATATTGACAGCAATACTATCAAAAAACGAATAATAATATCCAAACGAATAATAATTTTGAATATTATCGTTATATATGCAATCATTTTAAAGAAGAGCGATGATTTGTCACATTCTTTATAATAATTTGTAGAATATTTAAATATCTATTCGAACAAAATTATAATCTATGTAAGAACCTCAAAGTTACGGTGACTAAATGTAGATCACATAAGAGTCATATGGCCATTATCACCGTACGTACAACTTATTTTTGGCATTTATTGTTTTTAAATAATTTGAATGAAACAAAATGATACAATCATATAATTTTACTACTAACTGTTATGTTTTTTATGCTCGAAGTTGTTTAAAAAAACAAGGAGCCGAAACATGGTTACTCTAAGCATTCATATTTCGGCTCGATAATGTAAACCAAAAAATTAAAAGTTAATAATGTCATTTGCAATCCTTTGTAAACTACATTAATATAATTTCACCCCCTTACCATAGGATATTAACGATTTTCTCCTATATTCATTAATGAAGTTTTACATTTACATGAAGATGAAATAACTTTGAGTCAAATAAAATATAAGTAATACGTAAACATTTATTCTAAAAACCTTTGAATGGATATCTTAATAACATATCAAAATTTTAGACATATTCATCTTTGTATTCCAATAAAAATTACAACTTTACTCATAACTTAAAATATCAAATAAATATAAATTTCTTGTTCTTGAAATTAAACAAATCGAAAAAAAATATGTCGATACCAATCCAATAACCAGTATTATTCACAAAATATAATGATACTCTGATTCTCATGATGCCAATACCGAGTACAAAACGATATACCCCATGCAAAATTAAATAAAAGGTATTAAGACGTAGTCAAGTGCAGTCTGCGATGCAGCGGCAATAACTTCTTCAGTATAATCTTAAATGCATTTGTTCCAGAAGTCAACAACCTCCATGCGCTTGAATTTCTTATTAAAATTATTTCGGAATAAGCAAGCTTTCGTTGAGAAAGAAACTCGTAATGACATTCTGGAATACAATATTGGAATAGTATTATTTTCGTTCGTTTGAATCTAACATTACGAATGGAGTAATATAAAATGTAAATTGTATATGCCAATAGTTTTGAGACCAACGCTTAATGCCGGCCACGATAATTGAAAAGTTTGACGCTAGTGTGTAAGATAAATATATGCTACAATCAAGGGAAAATTTATCGCGTAACTAGTTTACATTCTTAAGTATTTTTTGTATAACCAAAAGCTTTAAAATCATATGCAAAATTAGAAATTGACTCTGGCAGTTAGTTACACAAATCCCAAATGTCTCATTGAAAACATTCCTTTAATTATGTGGAAAAAATTTATTAATTTCGAAAGTTACAAGAAACTGCTAAGGGAAATAAAAAGGAAATCTGCGAGCCTGGCTGACTTAAAACATTTTTAGACCACCCAGGCAAAAGGATAATAATTTCGACTTAAATGTCTTTATCAATCAAAGTATCTCTCGATTCGACATTGTGGGTTATGCATGATCATATTCGGGCCATTTGGGGGTTCAAGATAAATTTTCAATTTATTTTATCTCGGAGGTGGCGCAGTTTACTTAGTTGACAGGTTTTGGAAGAATTGCAGCGGATAGTGAGAATTATTTTTGGCACTCTGCTTGATTCACAATCCGTTTTGCACAAATCCAAAGAAAAGTGGGTGCGCTCTTTCCGGTTGGTAATATAACTCCATTGCAAGTGATAAGGAGATCTGCTATTATGTAGAAAGTTTATCGGAGAAGGTTTATTACATTTCACAAATCGATCTTATAGTTGTGTTTGTAAAAATTAATTTGAGATATTTTCTTTAATCTTTATATATATTATTGTAATTGCCGTCGTAAATCTCTTTTAGAGCACAAAATAAATATTATTTCGTTAGAAACTCTAAGTATATATCAAAATTATGTTATAATCTAATATTATTATTTAAAAGACCTATAACATTTATTCGACACCATTTAATTAACAAGAAGTAAAATTGTATAAGAATAAGACTTTTTTAGATGTCGCCTTTAACAAATTTGGCTTTGTGAGTATACGTGTGAGGTAATATGCGTATCATTTAAGTTAAGCTTGTAATCTTCGGCTTTATAATATACAAATACGTGGAACGTTAAGAAATGTTAAAAAGTAATTATGAAAGTTCAAAATAAAATAAATAATACATATATAAAATTGTTTTACAAAATAGTGCGAAAGATATGTCTTAACGCTACGTACAAAAGAAATGTGTCAACCATTATTATTTCATTATAACGAAAAGATATTAAGCAGATCATTTTACATTTTCACCCAAAGGAACAAAACTTAATTAATCTTATTCGATATTAGCCGACAGTTTTTCTTAATTTACCATGCCAACAAATATATTATTAAAATAAAGAACATGCCGTAAGTTTGATATCATAAAACAGTTATGAATTAAAAAGAGAACTTTTTTTTTTTTTAAATAAATTTACAAACACACATAACAAAATTATATCCAGATAAATTATAAATAATATAATAATGAAGCATGTGCGTTAGAAGATAGAATCCTTTTACTATCACAGAGTTTTGTTTTAAACTTTTTTCATTATTTGTTAGCCAAAAGTTCACAGGTCATATTTGGCTGTTTTAGTCTCGAGACGTATGCCTTTCCTTAAGAGGTAAGATTTCAATAACTTACTTATTTACTATACAAATAGTATGTACAAAATACAAATAATATGAAAATCGTGAGAATAAAATAATACTCATTCCTTAATTCTGTACGATAATTATTTAATAAATATCTGTGTTTAAAAATAGTGGATGTTTCTTAGGTTTAAATTGTGTACCAGCTTTCGACCGACTAAGTAAACAATTTCAGACTAATTCATAAATTAATTTTTGATTGGCAGAAATTTGTATTAATGTTATTTTAATCATTCTAATACTACGGAAGAAGAGCAATATTGATCCGTAAATTGCTTTTATTTTATGGAAAACATCCGACGAAATAAAAACAAGCTTACACGTTATCTATGGCAAGTTTACATTACCTATAATAACCGTGAAAATAAAATAAATGGTGACCAAATATCAGTATTAAATTAGAAGCATCTAGGTTACCCAAAAATCTGGTTACTGAGGAAATCGTTGAAAGAGCCCGCCTTGTCATTTTTTATTATTCAGGAGGTAGGTCGTACAGAACGGTAATCAATTTCTTCCACAATAAAGTAAGAAGAAGAAAATTGCTCAAGTTATGTGATAAGCGGATACGGCTATCAATGGCGAAACGCGTTTGAACCTGTTTAAATAAAATGTTTGAACCTCTTTAAATAAAATCCACAGGAATTTTCGCATTAAACCATCTCCGTTGATGGAATGTCGATTCACTGTTATTCGCCAGAAATCTTGCAAACGTCAAGAGCGTGCAATTTTCTAGGAAAACGACCTGTTTCAACGATCGGGAGTTTCAGAGTCCAAATTATTTTTATTTCAGGTAATAATACTAAAGAGAAACAAAAAGAGGCGCGATCACGGGGCTGCATCAAAATAAATTAGTGAATCCATTCAGCGAGAAATTAAAGAAGACATGGACCCATCTCGCACAGAGTAAATGGATATTCTATTATTATAGGACACAGGCTCACTCATTCAGATACAATTACGGCCAAATTTTTTGAATACACATTGCTACGACACCCACCGTATTTTTCCGAAGTCAATCACGGTCACCGTTGAGACATTCTGTTTGTCTATTCTATTCTCCTATGACTTGTATATCTGTTCGTAGAATTTAATAAGTTGTATTTTGTGGGTATTAAATAAATAAAACAAGCATTAGTAGGAACATATTATTCTAAGAGAAGAAAAGTTTGACAAAAAACAATGAAAACCTTGAATCTTCATTCCTAATATTGATACATATTGATCCTTACATTAAAAAGGCATTTTAATGCACGTTTTTATAAAGTTGGTTCATGTAAATTTAATACTTAATAACCAATTTAATACTCCGTAAGCGACATTTTGCTATTATTAGAATAAATGTTATATTCAACAGGTAAACACTGATATTTTTGGCTCAATGGAAATTCTCAGTAAGCGCAGACGTCTTTTAAAGTTGTTTGCTCTCTTATGTATGCGCGTTTGCATAGACATAGATGGCGGTCATCCGCACGCCACATTTATCGCCTGTGTATAAGCAGCATGATGAGTTTGTATTTAATGTTAGGTCCACTGTACTATTAGCACGTTGTTGAAATGGAAATTCATACAATGGTCTATATTTACTTGTTGTTACTAAAGGTACGGTGGAGGGTGTATTAGAGGTAAGAGCATATATACTATATAGTTAGTGCTTAGTCCTATACTTATTTATTTATCAATGCTTCAAATTAAAAACAGTTTTAAATAAATACTATGACAAAGAGCACTAACATTTGTTTAAGAATGTTTATTAATCAGTTTTTTTTGCATATAATTATACATTTCTAATCCTGGAGCCTTCGTAATATTAAATACGTGATAATGTTCTTTTTCGGGTATTAAATTATTTCACTGCCAAATTTTATTAAAATCGGTTTAATTGTTTAGCCGTGAAAACGTAACTAACATATATTCAAATACCTTTTCCTACTTATGTTACTAGTGTGGATTATTTTTGAAAATCTTCACAGGCCCTGTCAGCCAATAAGCAAATACCAAATATAGTCGAAATTATATATCGAGTTCAAATTACTAAAAGAAATGTATAATTTCATTAGTGACCACCACGAGTACTTCATTGTGGCCGGCTGATCAGTTGATGATGATCGACATATTGTTAACCTCCATATATTTTAAAATTTTTAATTTCAGATATAATTTAAATCAGAATAATCAAAGTCAATAGCAATAGCCAAATGCGTCCTTCCCAAATATAACATTAGGCAGTAGTGAACTCCAAAAATTAACAAAGAAGTTCTCAATGCCACACCGCGTCAACAGAAACATAGTTTACACAAAACTGGCAAAGATAACGCGCTCGCTTACATCGATAAAAATAGAAGACAAAAGAATAGCCTAATTGCAGTTCGAAAACTAAATGATAATTAGCCCGTGGCACTTTGTTGCAGCAGCAGGCGCGTTCCCGAACCCTGATGAGATTTTTTGAATTGTGGTCGAGCGATGCTGACTTCCGGCTGTCGCTGCATAATTACTTCAGTGTTACATCTCGATTGTGGTGCCCCACTTTGACAAGAGATGCATACATACATAGCCACTCTTCCGGGTAATCATTCTTGAATATTTAGATGTATTCCATATAATAACATATTGATTACTGTTAGTACTCTTAAACTACAATCTGGATTCACAGTCATAATAAAAAGAGGAGTATAAAAAGAAGGATACTAGATTAAAACTTATCATATTTTTGTCGTTTCTTACAAGGTTTGATATTATTATTAACTTTTTTACTATAAAAAATAATTGGACCTACTTATCACGTACTTATTAATTGGATTAGAATGCTACTAACACCCAGGAAGTTAACGGTTTTTAAACAAGGGCACACAAATAAAACAAAAAAGGAGTATATGAAATATGTATACAAATCTATAGGAGTGATTGAAAATCGGCACAAAATTAAATAAAATGTACACACACACAAACATATATATATATACATATATATATATATATATATATATATATATACACACATATATATATATATATATATATATATATATATATATACACATGTATATATATGTGTAAATAAATTCACATTAAATCACATTGAGCCAATTATTTAAATACTTTACGACCGCAGCGTTGAATTGGTGAAGCTGAAAATAAAATAATTTAAATAATAAATATTGCCAGCCCAAGGATTAAAAAGAATTTACAACAAAAGTCATTGCAATGCACTCTATCGATGAAGTAATTAATTTACCAATTTAAGTGCGGGCTAATGAAAGACACCAAAGATTAAAAATAAAAAAAATACAGTTAAGTATGAAAAATTACAAAAACAAATATACCTTAAAAACAAACAATAAGAAAACGTGTGTATCTGACGGAGGAGATGCTTATAAAAAAATTAAACGACAAAATAAATGTCCGCAGTTTAGGGTTCCGTAACTACTACATCTATATGTGTCTAGATGTTTTATCCAAGACTTAAAATTAGCCCATACGGTATGATGTTAACTAAGAAAAAATTAAATAATCCAACTTCACAATATAAATTTGGGATAAAAAATTGGTACGGTAAATTTGGGTACATTGCGTACCCATAAACTGAATTAAACTTACTTTATTTTCCACTTCTCTCTTGTGTAAAATATTAGTGTATGCTACACTATTTTCTTCAAGTTAAAAGTTCTTAAATATACTAACTTAATTTCAATTGTTTGTTTCTATGAACTTTTTACGGAAACGAGTACATATCAAAAGTTGGTCGACTTGTACTAGTAAACTGGTAGAGTTTATTTACCTGTAATAATTTTCTTTTTAATTTCGTTACACGTACTACTACTGAAAACACCTTTCAGCTCTTCAAAAATAGCGATTTAACTTGTAGAAGATTGGAGAGATAAGTCGCATTAACCCTGTATCGAAAAAGACGTCGTGAAACACCACAATATTTTTGAAAGGCCTATTTAAAGGTACCCTACATACTAGAATACGTAATTAAACATAAATAAAAATTGTAGTGTTGGAGAATCGCAAAAGTATAAATTCGTTAAAAAGACTTTATTTGTCAAAATATTGAACTTGGGGCGATTAATTCCTATTTGTACGATGAATGAGAGGAATGGAGAAAATGTCACTTTGTTGTACGATGATGTCCATTTAACCACACGAATTTTTTTTACGTCACTCCGGCTGTTAAAACGATAAAGATAAAAAAAACTGGACACTGCAACTAAGCTAAATTTTGTGATAAATATTAATGCAAAATTCTATTTCAATTATACTTCTCTAGAAAAAGTTTGCAAGAACGTGGCTCTTTTATCTCATTGCCATTGAATTAGAAATTAATTAAATTAACAACATCAAGCATCCTAGATAACGTAAGCTTTACCACATGAGAAAATTACGAACTTAGTGTTAATTAAGACAATGTTCACATGAGTCATTGGCTCTTTTGTATGGTTTTAGCTTATGCAAACAATGAGGTACATAGAGTCCCGTATGTTCAATGGATGTTGGTTCTGCTGATAATGTTGAAATTTGACTAACAGGTTCCAATTTATATATCAAACTTTATTTGAATTACCTGATAATTTTTAATCGGATTATTATTTAAAATTCTTCTCAAATTTTACTTGCACCTGCGCCAAACATCACAACATCACCTAACTCCTCAGAGACATCATGATGCTCGCTAACATCACTTCTCAAGAAATTCAAGCATTTCAATCATTCCCACATCAGTATCATCGTCAAATGAGCCCCTTAGTTCTTCCGTACCTGAAATATGTAAGATCTGCAATTGTCTGCAACATTAAAAATTTATTGACGTATAAGTCATTTGATAAACTTGGACTTAGTTCCTAGCCAATATTTATGATATTTCTGACTTCTTTATTTGTTATAGGTTCCACTATATATGTACCACTATATAAATTTCAAGTTTCTAGCTCATCTTCAAATAGATTATAAGTTCTTTAGCGAATAAGATACAAAATTGATGATTTTTACTTTTTACCGGAAAGTACTCTGAATATAAACTTGAAACTTGGGATATATTGTAATCAGGTATTTATCTCCTTCACGGGTCATATATATATATATATATATATATATATATATATATATATATATATATACATATATATGTATATATATATATATATATATATATATATGTATATATATATATATATATATATATATATATATATATTAATACTCATTCTGAAATTACAATGTCTAAAATTTTAAAGAATAAACTGACCAAAACCTGATGCACAAATAATTGTTAAGATTTTCAAGCTGGAAACGCTAGAATATATCCACGTGAAACGGTCATTGTATAACTCGCCACTATATTAATCACATATTTTGATCCAATAGCGGAGAATTATGAAGATACAATCAAGTTCTACCTTTAAACATAATACCAAACTGACCGTGCTTTGTTTTTGAAACGCGATATTCCGAGGGGAATATGATTTTAGTTCTTTTCACGTCTTTTTATTTATGCGCTTACTCTAAAAAGAGAAAAACTAAAGAATAACTGAAAGGTCATAATTTATCATGCAGATAAAAAATTAAACGGAAATAGCTTTCTAAAGTAAATTGTTATCGGCCCTGAAAGAAAAACTTTTTTGTTAATATTGTAAACCGTTTTGTAGATTGTTCAATCTCAGAACGTAATATCCTCTATAAAGGGACTGAAATAAGAATGGTTGATGTTGTCAGAAGGTGATATATATTACCGATTCGACTTACGTAGCAAAAAAATGACACGTTTGACACAGATTAGTATATTGACATCTGTCAAGAGCTGGATGACAAGATGATAGAGATTTTCTTTTCGTGATATAGCAATATTCCTGGCTATATGTGTATAGGTTGAACTTCGTCCTTTTCTTAATGAAATCAGGATAATGCAGAGTATAAATAAATCACATCTAGTCTTATTCGTTATAACCGCTACTAAGGTAGTGAGGACTATTTAATGAAAACACGCCACACGATCTGATACTACACTGCATCGTCTAACGTGAATCCCGCTTTCATAGAATAGGAAAATATAAGTGAACTCAATCTTCTCTTCATTATTGGTAAACTACTTCTTAACTTTAAACTTATCCCATATAACGGTTGACAACTAAGTATTTAGCAAATGTGACAGTGTTTATAAGTTGCATTTATAAGAAGTGTACCGCTCAGATAACATCGAGACACGTGTTGTCTTATAATTCCAATCTTGTCGTGAGGAGTTACTAATTCGTTGAGAGTATATTAACTTATATGTAATAAAATTCCGTAAAGCACTTTGTTCTGTTAATATATATACATATTGCACGCACCTTTTACAATATTAATTGTGATTTAACAATATTTTACCTTAATAACGGTAATAAATTAATGATTCCAACGCTATTATGTAACGACATAACGAACTTATTGATTATACCGGATTTAAATATGTACTTTCCTAGTAACGTTTTACTTCTATAATATACTATTTACAACTTCTCAGTTGGCTAGATAATTTTTGGTCATTACGTTAGCAAACACATTAAGTCAATAAATTTATAAAGTATTCTTGTACACTCGTGTCCAAGCGACTGAGACCCATTAGAGTGATTTAATATTTTGACTTTTGGCTAATAATAAACCAAGATTTATTTTGCCTAGCGCAGGTAGGTCTTGCGTAGATCCTATTGCCTGCATTGTTCGAGAGTTCATAAATCATTCTAAAAAAACACGAAAATCGCAATGGTTTTTGGTCCCGTTCCCCCACTTTTATGTAATTTTCTATATCCACTTAAATAAAGGAAAAAAAAATTATGTTTATTATTATGCTTGTCCGATAGATTTCACGTACCATCATATGAATTTGTTCGATAATTTTCGTGTGATAACAACTTGGTATCACGAGATAAGATATATTTCACTTGTATATATATATATATATATATATATATATATACATATATATATATATATATATATATATATACATATATATATATATATATATATATATATATATTTACATGTGTACAAAATTACGAATAAAAATACGTTTATATAGAAAAATGTACTGGCTTTTTTCTTTGCACGTTTACCAATCATATCTCACGAGCACACATCTAGAGAAGTTACTTGAAATTTAGAAAATTACAGTTCTCAAAACTATCCTTTTGATACTACGCTCATATGACATACAAATAAGAAAAAGAACGGCTATTAAAAGTGTCCTACAATTTTCTTCTAAATGTTTTGTAAGAAATTAAGCATTAAAATGTATGCGCGTTAATATACTTTAAAAAACCGGCTGGAGAAAAAAAAACGGCTGCAATAGACGAATTAACGAGCACTTGAGTGACCATTTTATTCATTTCTAGTTCTCTTTTAATTTTGAAGTACGAAATCCTAAAAATTACCAGGCGTTACCCAGAATAAAGCACATTCGCAATTGAAATCTTTTGTAAAAGTTATTCTAATTATAATAAAAAGTAAGATTTTTGTAAATTATTTATTAAATGCACCTCTGCGTACGAAAACTTCCTTCGATTGGTTAATTCAAGTACCTTGCTTGTTTCATTTGGAAACAAAAACGTAATTCATTTCATTTACCCAAACCATACACATGCAAAGACACTCCAACCTATTTTTTTCCGGAAGTTTTATTTATTAATATTTAATTATTTTCTTGTTTTTAAATTATGTCCTGTTTTTGCCATATAGTTAAAAGATCTTTTATGAAAATATTTTTATCATATTTTATCGTTTGTGTACATAACAAGTTGCCAAAGTTGTGAAATTCCCCATCAATTTGGAATAAATAAAACTATCTTGATCCGAATAATCTGTTTAACATGTTAAAAATCAAGATATACCGCAAGAAAAATACATTATCGATAACCAATATGATGTCTCCCGCGTAGTAGTTTTTGCCATTAACAAATATTCAATTTAAAAAAAACTCAAAATTATGACCTCTTTACATATTCCCTTCATTCACTCATATATGTCCCCTTCAATGTTTATTGTGACAAATTTGCATTGTTATTAAGAATTTTAACCAGTTTTATTCGTATAAGCTAATACCAGGTGAAACAATTATTTTTACTATTTGGAAGCTTGAAATTCAACTTAAAATATAAAACATGTTTAATAATAAAAATGGCTAAATACTATATTAAAAGTGAAAGTTATCTTTAATATGGTTGACATTTTTCTTTGATTTCCTTTATTTTCCAAATGTAGAGGCAGTTGTTAGATTAGTACAGTAAAATTATTTCTAGGAATTCCTGAACGCAAAATAAGAAAATTTTGATGAATAATTTTTTTTCACATTTTATATCATTCGCGAGAGACACAACTTTAATCTAAACACGAAGATTGTTAGTCATCGTATATGAGGATTACATTATCAAAGCTCTAAGATATGACGCAGAGAACACTTTAATCGTCTTTGAATAATAATAATTGTATGAATATCATTTCAAAGAAAAAAATATTATACTTATAACTTAGGGTTTTCTTAAGTTTTATCCGTAGTGGTTCTATTTATGATAAAGCAAAATTTTAATGTAGATTTATATTAATTTTATATAGATAATTACGAGCAAGAAAATGTTGGAAATCTAAAAATAATTTGTAAGTGGAAAATTAATTATTTCTCTATAATTTAAAAATGTCGTGGATTTTCTTCATCTTCGGGAAGAATTTGAACTAAATATTTACTATGCCGATTAATTAACAACCTGCTATACCTGACTGCAAGATAATTAATTAAATGAAGTTTTGAAACTACTTAACAAAAATTCCTGGCATAAAAATTTTCACTAATACTTTTTATTAGTTAACATGATTGGCAACAGTAATTTGTTGAACAGTATTTACCGAAAAACATGGTTTTACATATTATTGATACAAAGCAGGCGATCATGTAAATAATGGCTTAAAATAACTAAAATATGAGGCGTATTATAATAAATTTTAATGTTATTCTCTTTTAGTAACAGACGAAGGGATTAAAAAAATAAGGTTACGTAGTTATTTACATCTGTTGAATTGTTAAGTACAATATTTTAATTAAAATTTCTAATTAAATGGATTTAATTTTCTTGCAGTTAATAATACCAATGTTTGTTTAAACAATAGAAAGAACAGTGCACATTGCATATAATTTTGAGGCTTAACACTCCGCAAATGGGATATAAAAAAAAATCTAAATTCCGGCTTACTTAATTTTTTTAAATCCTATGTAAAGAACAACCCTCTCATCTCAATTTTTGTTAATGTTTTGAAATGTAACTCGAGATTCATATCTCAGACACCAACTTGCAAAATGTTATGCATATTAGTCTGAAACTGTAAACTTTTTCACAGTTTTAAGAAATCCTAAAGTTCATATAAATCCATCAAATTACATAAAAAATAAATTTATTTTTATATTACTCACCATGTGTGTGATAAAATTATCCCACTCGGACATAGCGGAGATCGTTCGATAGAGGAAAATAAAACCTCAACAAAGTGCCGGGTGAGCAACTGATATTAATTTTACAATCGATATATTTAAATTTTTTAACTAAGTGCTAATACTTTTCTATATATAATTAAATAGGCATTTGTCTCCTTTCTTTGCTTATCTCTTCATAACTAATATAATTCACCTTTTATTAATTACTGTATTAGCCTTTTCACTGTATAACTTTACCCATTGTACGGACTAAGTCAGTGGTGAAATAAATTTATAATATAAATTATAAATATTAAGAACATGAAAATATTTTGAAAATTTATCTAAATTATTTCACTATAATTTCTCTCCGTCTCGCTTCAGGATTCCGTGCACGAAAATTCGAAAAGGAACCCTATAGTTCTACCAACGTCATCGTCGATCGACAGACGTTCGTCTATCTATGTATAAAATAATTCTAATTTCTACTAACTAAATAATATAAGAACATAAAATTTACGTGCTATATTTATTTAGTTATTTGGGCAAAAATTAGAAGGCTATTTAAAATGATCTAAAATTATGTTTGTATAGGGCTCCCGTACACGAAAAGAGACTAAAAATTTGTTTTTGCTCTGAATAGCCTTACTAGATATCATAGTAAAAAACTGTGAATGGAACACGAATATGTTTTTATTTTATATTTCTATAAAAAAGAAAATTTGTATTGATTATCATGCCATTTTCAGATTCATTTAGTTCTCAGATATAGTTTGAAAACCCTATTAGGAAAGAAGCTATAATTCGGCTCTATTATTTATAGCATTTTTTATTAAATATACTAAAGATAGCGAAACATATAATGGTGAAATTGTTAGTGGGAATTAAACCAAATTATATTTGAACAATTTATGACCTTTATAATACCATGATGGCAATATATTTATGTGATGAAATTTATGTTAATATTCTTTTTTAGTTTATTCGATATACCGTGTACCTTTTATTTTCATTGGTCCTTAGGTATCTGCATACTTTTAATACTGAGATCAAAGAAAAATTCCAGAATGCTATTCATTTCGCTTGCCATATGAAACCCCAATTTCTTGGACCCGATATTTAAGACCACCACCATTATCATCCAAATACACAGAAATTATCGATATGTTATTCGTTCCATACAGCTTGCAGACACAATACATCTTGCACACATCTAGTTTAAGGCAAAGTTGAGTGTTCCGATATTAAATCACTAAAGGTCGAGATATAGCAAACGGTTTTTGTTCGCGAAGGATTGTGTGTTATTTGAAACATAAACATATATTCAGACAGTGTATAAATATAATACTTTTTACAACGATTTTTAAAAGGAAAAAGAAAAAAATTACAAAGCTAAATGTCATTTCGCTTAAAATATCGTCGCAATGCAAGTTTAATCTGAAGAAGTAAGGAGGTAAATAGTAAAGTGATCAAATAAAAATCTAAATATATTATTTCTAAAAGGTGTTTTTTGGTCGAGCGGCTCGATCTCTTTAACTACTGCACCAAAAAAAATTAAAAAAATACCCACTTAAAGCTTATGTTTTCTAATTTGGGCGAAAAATATAACAATTGGCATGAGCGCCATCTGTGGGCGACACATCAAATATCTTAGCCAAATTGTATACTTGGAACACGCTAGATGGCGATATAGTGCTAAGACTTCGCACGGGTTAGCTAGTCTATATCATTATTTCTAAAACGTTTCGAGAATTCTTTCAACCTTACAGCAAGCTTCGACTTTTTAATAGCCTATGTATTTCTTTTTAATAGCATAGTTAAATCCATTGTACTACAAATCATGAATTATACTATGAGCTATTAATTATATATTAACATTGTGTGTATATATATATATATATATATATACACATATATATATATATATATATATACATATATATATATATATATATATTTTCTGCACAGACGGTTCCGAAATCAAATGACAGAGATACGGAACAAAAGACCCCAACGGAGCTGGTCTCGAGTGATAAAACAATATACATAAATAAATATACATTATACGGTGTCTAAATTGATATTACGCTAGGGTAACGGTAGCTATATATATATAAATTTACACTTGATTTCAGGGCATTCATCAAAATAAGAAATAGACCCTAGAAATTTACATTTCAAAAACTGAAAAAATCTCATAATTTTTAAATCATAATATGATCTTTGACAATAATACCAGATACAATTATTCCCATATATCTATATTTTTTGTAACTTACAATCCCAAAGGAAATCAGATAGAGTTACTGAAAATATTAGAAATGAATCTAAAAGGAATACGTATTTGTCGTTCATATATATGAATATTATGACTCTATCCTTTTAAATATATAGATTCATTTAGTACAGCGTCAAGTATTCAAACTCTAGCCAATTTATGAAAATAATTTATTTTCTATCCATAAATCATGCCCTTTTACGCCCAAACTTATTCCTAACAACCCAAAAATACACAAGACAGTCTCTTATTATGTATGTGCATAACGATATTTGAATGGTGTTTGAATTAAAAGGTTATTTTTCTCTCAAAATCCCTTACTCGCCATTAAAATACCTAATATTAGTTGGTTATTATTGATTGGAATATCGTATTGGATACCATCCTTTAATTAAACTCCGGAGTAATGGATTACTTAATCCTTTAAATAATTCATGTTTTTAAATTAAATTATTGAAGCTGATGATTAATTATGGACATAATTTCCTTTTTTACGTAGGTGGAGTGGAAGCTTATTATGGGAGACGGCGAGCAGCATGAAATAAGGAAGATTAATATGAAGATAATTCAAAGAGCTTGTTAAAGAGAAGACATTGTTGTAATAAAACGGCTGCGCTAAAATGAATACTTGTATACTATGAACCATAGAGATGAATAAAACAGAGTAAAAACGTGATGGATATTTTCGTGTGTAATGAAAACAATATTATTTTTAAAAAGTGTAATAACGGATATTATGATTTATTCTCTCACTTAATGTACCATATAACGAAAATATATGCATCATAATGTAAAAAAGAAGAATTAAATTAATTAAAGCAAAACACAATACATCGAATACACGTTTATAAATTCAACATTGCGTATAAAGCGTGGACCATTCAAACATGCCACGCACGAAATGTTAAAAAAATGAATGGAACAAAATAACACGTAAAATATAATATCAAATCCAGTATAGAAGTTAATGAAACGGCTGAACGTCAGAAATATATCGCACTTTAAAAATGATAGTGACCTAAATCAAAATTTTGGGATTTCGAGTGATATTCATATGATGACCTTACATGACACTCTTCATCGACTACTGAATAAAAAAGAGACTTTTGTAGCGTGGGAAAAACCAAACTTACACTTCGGTTTCTGTCACTCCACTCCTACCCTCCGCGTAAGTTATTTTAAGGACGACTAGATCAGTAATGTGCTGTCAATGTCGTCAATAAGTCGTAACTTGGTAATTGGTATATAGACTCAAAACGCATTAGGTCGTTATAAGGGTAAAAATGAAGGTAACTTGAATTATTATGATAAAGTAATGACCTACTTCGTAATTGAGTCTATTTTACACAGCTTATTCTTAAAAGCTGTAGCTTATAAGTTACTGAGTCACTGTTTGATTTTATGGTGTACAAAATAAAGATACAATCTTCATTTATTCTGATTTATCTTAAAACCATTGTACTCAAACAGTTGTTTAATGTTCTTATAAGATGGATCAAATGTATTTCGTACTTGTTTCCATAATTAATACACTCGCAAACATTCATGACATGAATGTGTTTATAATACTTCAGATTACCCAATATTATTGTTATTACAAGGTTAAATTCTAGTGTTTTACCGAAAATAATAACATAAACATGAAGAGAAGAGCCTTTTTGAAAACGCCAGACTTAAATGATTTGAAACAGGTTAAATAAACTTTCGTTTATTTTTCCATGTAGCACAAAAAGAAGTCTTTTGGTTTAAACCTCAACGAAAACTTAATTAATAATGGTGCTTACAGGAAAATACCAAAAATTATTATTGAAAAAACAGTTTGATTATATTCGTTTGCAACAACAACATATTTTTTATTATTTAATGTATTTATTACTGACTTAAATTTGACCACGAATATTTCAATTAACTTATAAGATTATGCTTTCAGCTTAAAAATAGTAACGAAAAATACATTTTAATCCATACATAAAAGAACATATTATTTTTTATCTTAGATGAAACAAAAGAAGACAGAGGTAATTATACAGTGTGAAACCAGTCGACTAAGCTTTCTTAAATTTGAAATCTGATACACCTCTCTTCCCTTAGTCATGTAAGTTTTATATTTAAGTATTATCCTTACGCTCCTTAAATATTTTTTTTATTAAATCCAAGTTATATTTTAAAACATTGATGGTTTTATATAAACACGTGTAAAATTAACTTCATTACTCGTTACTTTCAGAACGAGCCTAAAAAGGAAAATACATCTTCTACATGTAATCCATAAAAAATAGAAAACAACCCCGCCAGAGCTATTCCAAATTACTTAAACGTGTGGCCTATGAATAATCAAATAACCAGTGGGGCGTCTTTGTATATATATATATATATATATATATATATATATATATATATATATATATATATATATATATATATATATATATATGTAGGTAATATGTGGGTATGTGTGTGTGTGTGTACGTACATAAATTCGCAAAGGGAAATCGCCGGTTAAAACAATAATATGTAATATAAGATGAGGTAATGAAATATAAATATGGTTTCATCATTATTCGCCCATTAATCGGCGTTCACAAGGATAATTAAAAAAGATTAAAAGATCAGAGTCTTTTGTTGGCATAGCAAAATTAAATTGAAATGAACTCAAAAATTTAAACTCGCCATTATTGCATATTTGGCTAAAATTAATTTGATCGTGTTAACATAACACGCAAACATAGAGATACGCTTCCTTCATTCTTTCAATTTCTTAAATGTTTACTATTTTCATTAAAAATATTCGTAAATACTTTAGTACTAAAAAAGTTCAACTGAACATACAAAGAATTTAAGTTGAGCGGGCAATGTGTCGGTTCACCTAATTCGTTACCGGGGAAAGTTCGCACATATTTACTTAAATTTGATGGTTCTTTTAAATCGCATAATTTGTCGTTATCATTCTTAAAGATTTCAGAGTTCACCTCTAAAACAACAATTTGCCATTTTATTGGTGTTTTCGATAAAATGAGTGGAAATCCACTACCCACCACCACCAGTGTACCACAATTAATAAAATATTGTAATTTAGATACCATCTTAAACCCGTGCACACGAAAAAGAGTCGCCTATTAATGTAGTTACTGAATTCGTACCGCGAAAGTCGAAAGTTTACGGAAAAAGCTTCTATTTAATTTTTATCGCATAATCGTGTGTTAAAATTACTGAAGTTGTGCCATGATAAGCACAATAATATGATTAAATCTTTAAAATGATTCTCAAAAGAAAAAATGCAAGAAATTTAAAAAAGCTCGAAATATTGTAAAAGCTTCTAGTTCATTTCTGTCTTAAAGATCAGAAGGCCTCAAATGAAATGTCACAACATACCATTTTAACTATCAGAGACTAGCCAAAAAAATATTAATGGTGGTCATACACCATGCGGCCTATAGTCCAATCGGCATGACGTTGCCGATTAGATCAAATAGAATCGACCGTGTGGCATGACAGTTATACATGATGGAACGATCGTAACTCAATCCTTTTAACTTAATCAGACCGATTGGGTTATTTCGATTGGATTGTGTATGGTGGTCGCGATCGTAAGTGCAGTTGAGTCAAGATATTTGTCGGTGGTAGTCGTCGTGCGCGCTCTCTCTCAACGTCGCATAATGCAGCCTGATACCGTGAAGTACTACTGGCGTTTATTTCAATATATCAAAGTGAACCGTGCTTATAGAAAGTGAAAAGCAAATTATATCACAACAGGTACGTATATATTATAACTTTTTATCTTATCTAGAATCAGTGGAAGCGATAATTGTAGAATTCGTTTTTGACATGTTTTTATATTAAATTAAATAATTAAGTTTTAAACTTTCAGTTCGAAATTTCAAAATTTCAAAAAGCGTTATTAATTATTTTCTCCTTTTTTGCATAGAAGTGTATTTTTTAAATTTATATTTTATGATTTAATATATTTTAGTAAATAACATATTTTCGAGGTCGGTGACAGATCAAATATGGGCAACTATTTATATATCATTATTTTCTTTATGATTTTTTCAGTAGGGAAGTGTTCAAAAACCTCGGTAATACTAGCCACAGTCCGAGCCGTATCGCAGTGGTGCAGGACCGTAGTCGTTGGAAAGATATAGGGGAAGCCTATGTTCAGTAGTGGTCGTCTTCCGGCTGAAATGATGTTTATTAAGCGATAGATATTCATTATTTTTATTTATTCCAGATACAAGAGAAACGCATCTGTCGATAAATTATTAACAAAGTACAGAGGCAAACCGCGACATTGTATAAAAAAAGACAATTTGTTAAGGACGGCGTACAAAAAAGAAAAAAAAGAAAGTAGCAGTGTATGAACCAAAGCTTTGGTACTACAACGAATTACCCTTCATAGATGATTAAGATTTCGTAAGAAATTCTGTTTCAATATTGATGACCAAGTGACAGAGCAAGAGCATGTAGTTAGTGTTTTATATTTGTTTAATTCAACTAACATTAACCATCGGACCAAAAAGCGTCATGTGACATTTACATGTAACAGTAAAAATATAAAAAAAAACTTCTCTTAAACCTTTGAATTCCGAGACAGCATTTGTCTATTATCTACACCAGTAAATAAAATGTGAGACACGAAGCAAATTAAATAAATATTCGTATCTTTAATGTGGAAATACATAGACGTAGACATTTTCGCGGTATGAAATAAAAGAGAACATTGACTTTTTTCGCAGCTGAGAACATTAAATTTATGATATTGTCGTATTTTGTGTGAAATGAACACCCATTAGGATCTAAATTACATTTATAAATTCAAGTAGAAAATACAATAATCGACTTCAGGCGCAGGACGATGATTTTTCCAACTTGAACTAATTGCGGAGGTAAATTTTGATCAAATGGAATGTTAACTGAAGATTATATTAGAAGTTACTTTACCTCATTCCTTAGACTATCTCCTGTCATAAATAAATGAATTATATGCAATACAGCCAACTTTGCGGGGGAGAATGTAATAAAAGTAAAAACTTAACTATTGCTGATAGCAAGAACTTAATAATTCTCTCTAACTAATAAGATGTAACAGTAAAATAAGAATCACACCGTTTTACGATAAAGCCACTAAGCTCTAAACGGCATTCCTCTCTTAAAACTTTCATCAGTAATACAAATGTAGGTGATAAGACTGATGAGTGTATTTTAGAGGGGTATGTCGTTTAGAGTTCAGTAGCTTTATCCTTAAACTTACTTATTTTACTGTTACATCTTATTGGTTAGAAATAATAATTAAGTCCTCAAATAATAATCAGAAATAGACAAGTTTCGGTAAGAGACTAATAAAAAAATAGTTAAGTTTCGTCGTCAGTTGTGGCCTTTGACCGCATTATTCCTCTTTGTTGAGGTCCCGTGAGGACTATGAAATCTATACAAGTATATACTATTGTTTAGTATGTAAGATTTATGATTTTTAAAGGATATTATAAAGCGATACTGGATTGAAAAATTTAAGTTAAAATTTTGGTACCCAAAAATAAAATATCATAAATATATTTCAAAATAATTTTTGACTACGTTACAGCAACTGTGATTATGCATTAATATTGAAAAGCAAAACTTTAACTCTTAAACACTACCATGGGTATTAGAGCACCCCACACTATTTTTATATTCGAATATTTCAAAAACTCTTGCACCCACACCAATGCCCCTAATGCTAATTCCTAATTAATATTACCCGCGTAATTCCGTTAATTGTGCGCTGACATCGCGCAAGTGCAGTTGTTTGTGCAACTGTTCCGGGGTACTGTACACCTCCAAAGTTTTGTACATTTGAAGGTGATTGAAACTTTTTTGTTTATCGTAAGTTTTATTAGTGTTGTACATGAAATACTATTTAATTCCATTATAAGACTTATGTGTACAAATTCCAAGTAATAAAATATATTTTTAATATAATTCTTGTAAACAATTTTTTCAAGTTTATTTTTTTTCAATTGCAAGCATACGACTTTTTTGTTAGTCAGGACCAGCCAGAGATCATATCAACCTCTAAGAGGTGATGATGATATAGCCGCTAATGTGAAACGAGATTCAGACGATAAGGAACTATATACTGATGATACCGTCAGGTTCTTCCGGTGAAGAACCTTACGGTGTCATTCAAGATTTTTGTCTTTTAGAAGAACCCAATTTTAGTTCTCGAAACCACGATTCTAATCTTGTCGTCCATGAAAATGACCTTACTGTCGATCAAGATGACACCGAGTACAAGTAACGAGAACCAGCATCAAGTGGTAGGATCCCAATAAAGATAATAGATATGCCTTTTGTTATGTATGGTAAAGGGAAGAACAAGATGCAATTGGTTAGGATTATCATCTTCACGATCGAGAATTTTTCGTCGTAATATATTATTTCACCCACCTAGAAATAAAGGTCCAGCTCGGACTGTGGCTGAGAAAAAGGACAATGTTGGTAAGTCACTTTGTTATTATCATTCTAAGTGTATTAACTATTTTCATTTTATTATGTAAGTATTCTATTTCATCATATAAATATATTATATTTCATCTTATAATATCGTAACTATGAAAATGATAATGCCCAGATAAATTCATTGTACAATGTAAAAGACACTAAATTACTAAGATGCGTTGGTGAACCAAATAAGGAAAAGTTACATAGTGATGACCAATAACTACTTAATACATCAGACAAAAAAGGAAAAAGGAAAAGAAAATTCATCCATAATTAAGGCTATAAAGGATGTTAATAAATATTCAAAACAAAAAATACTAAGGAGGTTACGGCAAAGAAGTAATGGGTCATGCAGATATATGAAATAAATATATTGTGGAATCCGGCGATGACAATAAAAATAAAAATATTTTAGCTAAAATAATATTGCCAATAAAAATATTTTAGCTAAAATAATATTGCCAATAAAAATATTTTAGCTAAAATAATGAAAAAAGTATGTAATCCGAAAAGTTGTGGAAAATTTAAAATAAAATCCTTATTATTTTTTTGTCGCATTATTTTCTTAGTTAATAGATTAAAAAATAAACATCTCTCTAAACAAAAGTACATTTATTTGTTTCTATTGCAAAATGTACAAGTGTACATATCTAATATTTTTAGCACGACAATAATTTAATAGTAACTTTCATTTATAACATAAAAATGATATATCAAATATGTCGTAAACATAAAATATATATAAACTATATTTTATACTTTGAGGTTTAATATATAATAACATAGGTATTAGATGTTATAATTTAAGTTAACATTCTTGTTTTTATCAATTTCTGTTATATTATCAGCATAAATTATATAGGTATTAAGAGTTTCATCAGAACGTATATTCATTTCTTAATTAACGCATTTAATTAAACCTCAGTGTGATATTGCTAATAAGTCAAGTGTTAGAATAAAGTTACTAAAACATAGCCACTCTTCCCTCGTAACGTCCTTATCTTCATTTAGGAATTATTTTCTACAAGGTTTAAATAGAACTCGATAACGTCGAAATATAGACTAAGGAAGACATCTTGTTATGTTTCAAAATGAACGGATTTTATTTTAGAATACTATGGAAAGTATTAATTTCAATGAAACTCATAATCAATGTTTTGGAATTTGTTCGAAAAAACATTATCAAGAGTCTCACTTTGAACACGTGATGCTATTTTGAGTACTTTAATTTCAACTGGAGTGATTGGGTATTTAATAGTATTTGTAGATAATACCTTTTAATGAACTAACATAATAATTAGATTTGAACGTGATCATCATATCGTTGACTTTAAACACGCATGTCACAATATTCCGTACTTGAGAACTCGCATATTGTAACCTTACGCGAACGGGGAATTAATGTGAAATCTGTTTAAGAACTTTAGGTATGAGTTAGGACTTCAAGTTGAACATATACTTAGACCGTATTAGTTTAATTGGAATTTTCACATTACTCATTATGAATTTTTTTGATTGAACGGATCACAGTGAAGGCGATCGATAATTTTTATCTCATTACTTCAAATTCTTTATTATTCACATTCATACTATTCATGTGCTTCACTGCATCATTATACCATAGACAATATAATCAAAAATATTTTTTTGCAGTATGGTTGTAATTCAGTAATGATAGTTACATGCACAGTTATTGTTTAAAAGTAATATCGATTTTGTTTCTAATAAATAACTAAGTTAATAAAAAATATGACCAATCATTAAACGATCCTGCTATATTGGCGACTATAAATTAAAGTAAGTAATTTTTTTTAAAATTTTTGCTTTTATTAAAAATCATTGCCTGCTATAAATAAATACACTAATTATCAGTTCTGAGGATCAGGAATTTGATTGGTCCATAACCAGTTCACACATAAATGGAGTCGGAGTCCCACTGAATAATTTAAATACTTATTGGTGTTGAGAATAGAGTAAGTAAATCTAGTTTAGACTTAATACATGCATATGACGGATTATGTAAAAATTACAACATATAATCGGAGAGATTCCTGGAATTCGGGTACCGAATGCAAATGAACCGTATATTTTTCCAGATTTATTTTTTAAATATATTTTCGGAATTTCAATTTCATGTCTCATAGGAGGTAAACGATAAGGTGTATACATTGACGTATCCAAAGGTATAACTTGTATTAATATTTATAAAATTTATCCACCATTTGGGAGTTTATTATATAATAATTATTGAAAATTTATGAAGGTAATGCTGATTGTAAATTAGGAAGATGTTAACCAATTCAATTAATGAATAAATTTCCATTAGGTTTAAATGCTAATTAAAGATTTAACTTATTTGAGAATGTATATACACTTAATACACTCATAGATATAGTCAAAATAATTATTTCAACAATATTCGTGATCATATTAAATTCAAATATAAATGTGTATTTTATGTGCCGGGAAATATTGCAGAAATATTTCACTTCAAAAAGTAATAAAAAAGATCACTTTTCCTCTTTATTTTTATTGAACATAAACATGCATTTTATTAATAATGTCTATAATGTAAAAAGTATAGTTATGGTCATCTTTGTAATTACTTAAAATTGTAAATCTGATAAATTAGTTTATCCTATAAATGATTTATCGAATACAATATATATCTTATGTAGCAAAATGTTTCGCGTATGTTTGTGACAGATAAACGATTCTTGTGATTGTAATCAAGTCTTAATTTGAAAACGTGTTTATTTTCAAGGCATTGCCCGGCCGTTCATCCGGACTCACCGGACGAACGGCCGGGAATTGAAACCAAAAACCTAAGGTGAGCAGCAACGTCAAAGGCCCCATGCCTTACGATCAACCCAACTCACCACGGCATTTACTAAGTTTTTATCACCCTCATAGTCGGCTGGATGCGATAGATTTAAATACCTTTCCATAAGTTCATCTAAGGACCCATTTTCGCCACTTATGGTTTCTTCTTTTCTTTATTTTAAGACTTTTTTCTTTGAGCAGATGACGATACACATTCAGATACATTTTTAAGAAATAATTGACTAATATGTTCATACTTTCCGGAGTTTCTAATAAAATTTTTTGCTATACTGTTACAACTTGAAAGTGATGCAGGACCTTCCCACGCACCAGGATTATATTTTTAATGGTCTTACATTCATTCCGTAGTCTCACGATATTAGTTGCAAGTATTAATTGATCATATATTTCAGTGGTATCTAATTCATCCCATAAGATCTCATCATTGTCATCATTCAAGTAATTTAAAATTTTATTTACTATTTAATATAATTGACTCCCTTTGAGCAATGGGCTATTATTCAAATAAATTAATTCCTTCCCGAATTGGCATTTCCATGGATTTTTGCGATACTTCGTGAGAGATAATAGATTACGGTTTTTAGATTCATCACTTTTTTGGTATGGCTAAAATAGAATATAAATTTTGCTTAATGTATTACATTACACCAATATAATTGATATAGCAATTACAATGAAAGTAATAATAATAAAATAAGACATTGTGACATCTACAGACATTGTTACTTCTCAAGTGGCCGAGTATAATAAATCGATAGCCGTGACCTAACATCATGTGATCCAAATGCTAAATTTATATTTTTTGCAGTAAAGCATTTGGAATATTTAATATTACGCACAATTATTTTTGCTTGTCAATTCTATCGTTCAACTAGTTATCTTATTACGTTCAATTAATTTTACAACTATAAGCTTGCATCCAATTTTACTAACATATTTAAAAATATTTTATAATTCCTACATTTCGAAATGTTGTTACATACTAATTTTACCATTCAGTAATAAGTCAATCAATGATTATATCTTCGAAAATGTACCTGACTGCCGACAGAAAATGTGACCAAAGCAGCAGGGAATACTTTGTTTACAGGTCATCGAAAGTCTAGTTTTTTTTTATTTTGCCGCTCGAGGATAGAATTTCGTTCTGTCTGTGGTCCATAGTATACGGGACATCTTTCTCCAGCACTAGTGCTCCTAATTTTCTTTATATATTAAATTACATACAGCACAAGTCACATATATATTACCGTTATATTGTATGAATGATATGTATCTGCAATTTCTTATTTATTGCAGGATATATATCTTTTATGTTATAGATTATATACGGGGGAGGTTTAGATCACATAAGGTATAGCATGTCAAGTTAGGTTAAGTTACATTAGATTATGTTAGGTTAGGTTAGGCCAGGTTTAGTTAGATTCCCTTGGGTTAAGTTAAGATAGGTTAGGTGCGGAAGATTATTTCAGGACACAGACTATCTACTGACGATTATATTTAATATTTTATGGACATGATTAAATCAGTATATCAACCATATAAATTGTATTAATACCTCGATAGAACATATTATATCTAACATAATGAGTACGTGTGTCTAGAGCTATCCCCATAGCTATTTGAAGTAATGGTAAGCGACTATGCATAATACATAATTGTGAAAATATCTTGGAATGTAACGATTATGATAATTAACAATCACAGTGGCAGCTATGTATGAATATGTACTAATGAATAAAAGTAAAATTGTTCTACGGTATATTTGTTACTAACATAGGTCTAATAACAGACCAACACTAAATTAGCAGGCTCGTATTGGGCGAAATTTAGAGAGCTGCCATATGGGATCCCTAATACTATAAATTATACGTTATAATGCTAATTTATTATTGTTTCAATTTTTTCAGTAATCTCGTCACGTTTAGTAGTTGGACAGATATTCAAATAAGAATTATAAACTAAATAAACTTATTACCTATAAATTAACACATATTTTCAAACACTCATTTAAATCTTTTGAAAAAATAGAATTTGGCTCTTCAAGAATTAAGTAACTTGAAATTTCATCTTGCGTAAGGTAATACAATTAGCCTTGTTACTACGGTCTTGGAATAAAAATTAAGCCTCTGAATAAAGGCATTTTATTAAAGGAATACAATAAAATATTAGATTCATGCAAAATTGGTTATGAACATTACTATCTATTAGATTAAAGAAATCAAGCAACTACCAACTTCATAAATGATTATGGTATTTTATTTCAAAATTTTAGAATTTCGTGAAAACTTAAACATTTTTTTTATTCAGCCGTCATTAGATTTTATTTATTCCCGTGGAAATTAGACCATATTCTCACCCTTAGAATATACAAGCCCTAAAACAACTTTTACCCAGCGTTCTGGGGATCATAAAACTATTACAGATGAGTGTATCGATCCGATCTTTCATTTTATCGTAGTGAAACTCTTAAATTATGAATAAAAATATTACCAGTCAAAACACACTTTTTACTTTTCTTTCACTTACTATTTTCTCATACAGAATAATAAATCAAAGCCAATCCGCTTTAACCATAAATCCATAAATTCCAGGTTTATTTTCCTTTCTTAGCTACTTTTTTGTTTTATAAAAAATATTGTCGCATTAGTATTGCTACGCACACCGGCAACTTCCACTATTACCACCGTTCCACCTGGGTAGTCTCAGGGCCCCTACTGGAACGTAACATCCCACCTCATACAAAAGAACGTACCTTCGAAGGTCCGCCAATATTATATATATATATATATATATATATATATATATATATATATATATATATATATATATATAATTAGTGTTTATATGACGACCCTAGTATACCATACTTAGTAATAATTTAAGTAAAATCTCGTTATAGGTTTCATTCTCTATACTCAGGAAAGCGTAATTAAATTTTATGAAGGATGATACGAATATTACAAAGATTTATGAATGAAATCTATTTAAGATATTACTCAGCAATGTATTCAAAGAAATATTGGCATTTTAAATTTTTTATATGCAGAAGTGCCTTACTATAGAAAAGTTCTGATAAAAAAATTATAATTTCAAATACATGTGCACAATTTTCCACAATCTAATTTTTCGTAACATTGTCACACAATATTCATTTAACTTAAGGAAATTCACAATTATTTAGAATCATCGTATATCTGTATTACAAAATACTTTTTTGCAGGAAAGTTCGTGATGGAAATTCGAAGATAAAAAAGTTACTCAAATTTCAGTTTACTTTTGATGACCAAAATTGCTGAATTCTGAAACTCCTTTGATGCTTTATTTAACTCAATGGCTGTGTCAATATGTGCAGTCTAATGACCAAGACACATATATACTTGTTTAATTGAAATTTGTTTCTATTAAATCTTAGGCTAAAGGAAAGCAAAATAAATTTTACTATTGGACAATTGAAGACGGAAATAATTTTAGGTCTCGCCAATAATTTATCGTGTCATTATAATATGATGTGCTAAAGTTGATGCTGATATCCCTTTACTAATAAACGTTTTAAAAACTTGTGCTCCTAAATAGATTTACTCCATTTCAATCAAATTTTTATTCTTTGAATATTGTCGAATGAATTTTCACTTTGAACACATGAAATTCTACTGAATTTTTTTTTACTTTGAGGCTTAATCTGAAAATTACATTACATTAAAGTGCATACCACGCTAGTATATATATACTAACATATACTATTTAATAGCCTATAATATTAATACATAACATATACTATTTAATAGCCATTTGATATAAAAATGCTTGTCATGAAATGAAAAATTCATGAAATAAGGTATTTATGAAGAAAGGATATATTTCGTATTACACCAAAACTATAATTAAAATTCAATCTGCGATTCCAATAGAGTTCTACAGAAGTAAGCACGAACAATTGTAATTATTTATCAAAATATTGCCAAAGAACGAAGCCTATTGGCAGACATTTTATATATAATTTTACGCATCAATTACAAATATGCAAATAGCAGATAGTATATTACATCAGGTATCAAGGACTTCGTCAGTAAAATTAAATTATTAATATCAAAGAAACCTCTAGAGAAGCTTTGCTTACCTTGTCAATACGTTGTCAATTAATTCTCTTTGCCCTACAGAAAGACGAGTCATGTTAAAGCCAACACGAATATTGGCAATAAGTTTGTTCTGTCCTCGATTTCTAAAATTTACGTTTGCAGTTAGGAGCGCCAGTTAGGAGCTTTTCCTATGCGTAGCGTTGAAGCCTGTATGCTTTTAGCGAACGACGGTTAACTATGTTATTTCAAAACTCGTTCAGTAAGTTTCGGAATTACTTCTAGTTAAAACAAATCTACATATTTAAAGAAGAGTTTATATACAAAATTTTGCATTATATATCAATTTTAAAATCACCTATTCAAGTAAAATTTCACTGTGTATATAATTTTTTTCATTGTTTAGGAATTGAATACATATTCGAGTAACGGAATGAACATTTATGCAATCGTATTGTAACTTTATTTAACTTATGTCATATACTTTGAATTTAGATATTTACACAGTTAAGAAAGAGGACGAATAAATTCGTTTAAACTTTTTGGACGCAGATAATTGTCAAATTAACACAAAAGCACTAATCAATGTTTTTTTATATGCCAGCATTTGGACACATAAAGAGAACATCTTACCTTGTGGGTATACACCTTTATATCAGATTACAAATTCATTTTAGCTTTAAACAGTTCAATAATACATTGCCACTAAATCAGGCCATGCCATTACAGAACTGAATGTCGTCGCGGAAACTAGGTCATTGGTCAGTCGTCGCCGACAAAAAATTATTTCTATTGTAACCGGACGATTCCTTTGTTTCATTGGGCTTTTCCTTTTTGTCATCGAATGATAAGTCTTTTTAACCTTATATATAAAAATTCTAAATATCTTTCGAGGTTTCTGATGAAAAAAATTCACAAGAACGAAGTCGCGCGTGTGGTTCTTCCGATGTAGTTAAAACTTTGTACCTAACTTATTAGTGACACAGATACGTAATGACATTTAGTGACATTCTGAATACAAAAGTTTACGTGGACGAAGTCGCCGGTAGAGTGATCATTATCGTTCAGGCATCGTTCATCTCATTGAGTAGAAACTTCGTACTGAATTACTTAGTGATAAAAATAAGCAAAAATAATAAAAAAAATTAAAAAAGGTATTGGAACGCTTGCCAAGCATTAGGTAGTATACAATATATCAGTAATGGTTACCCAATAATTTTACTACTCTTAATCGAATGAAAAATATAATAAAAGCAACATAAGTTGAATCGTAGTAATTGACATTAATTAACAATTATCGACGAGATAAAGTTTAATATGTAAAGAATATTTTAAAAATACATTCCTAAAACTTACTATGTAATAGCATCATGACTAAAAGTAACAAGCCTCAGATTCAATATTTTGTCATAAAAAGCTATAAAACAATTCAAACGAATTACATGTGCCATGAATTTTCAGTATTGAATATTCAGTAAATATGTCATGGACCATTGATTCTGATTTGAAATATGAAGATATTCGTGTAGTTACTTACTTGTAGTTTCTTTAATAAACATGATTATATTTGTAATGAGAACAAGTAAGAGTTAGTCGCTTATAAATATTTAAATTAAAAAAAAAAAAAGGTTAATATTAAAGATAGTTTTATTATAATAGTCTTGTTACTTATCCGGATGTTCTTAATATAGACAAGGACAGTATCCTCACACTCAATACAACCAATCATTTTCAATAGTCCATAATAGAGGAAGGGAATTTAATGTCGAATATTTTCATGACATGTTTAAATTCAGCGTTGGGTTATTTTTAATATCTTTCTTTTTAACTTTATTACTTGAAAATGTTTCGCACCTATCGTCCAATAATTTCATTTCCATTGTATCGAATCTAATTGCATCCAATTTTGTTATTACCGAATTAAATGAAACGAGGTGATGTAGGATTTTTTACTACTTTAATAAAATTCTTTGTCACGACCTAGGTTTCATTGTATTACAACATCTTCAGATGGGCAATTAGCAAAGATGTTAAGTCGTGGTAAAGAATTTTAATAAAGTAGAAATAATACTACATCACGTAGTTTCAATAAATCGTGAATAATGAATTTCTACAAAATTAATGCCAAATATATTTACCATTATCAAATTTTCTATAAAAGTCTTATATGAACCATTAATGGATTTTATACATCATTACTTACCTTTATAGAATTTTATACGTGTACTTTCATTTTTACCGATATACCTTAATTATTCAGGACTCGTAATGACTTCAAGCGTTCCCTCAGTCACTTGCAATAATCGGCATAGCATCTTGAAACTTTTTCATTGCTGATTCCATACTAAGAGTGATATATACATGTGAACTTTTGATCATTTAAACTCTGAAATATTTTATAAATCTTGAAATATTGCGAACGTATAACATACTGCTATAAAGAAAACAGAATCATATTAAATACTGGCGATTAAGCAGAGATAAAAAATAAAAAAATAATTATTCAAATTTGTGCATTGCATGAATGTTTTTATAATAGTCAAAATGTTATCTTGTAATGAAATAGTATTACCTGATCTCCTAAACTAATTTATTATTAGTTTACGTTCTTTTTGTTTTCAATCTCTGCCCTAGAATATATCAGTTCCAGAGACAGAGCAAATATATCCAAATATTTTAAATTGCATAGATTTCTAAGTAACTCTGATCTTTTTCACAAATATAAATACATGAATATAAAATATTTACAGAATCTCTATTTATTCTACAATTTTGCTTACTAAAACAACAAGATATATAGAAAATTATATTCCTTTAAAAAACCTTTAACTGGAATGCTTTATCTGGTATTACTAGCAAATATTTTGAGTGAGTCGTAACTCAAAACATTTTTGAATTGAATTTGTTTCGACTCAGAGCTATGATAACATTTAAATAGAATCTAAATCTTAAGCAAAAAAACAATACTAACATATTTTTCACTAGTAGAAAAGTGTGAAACGCGCAAAATAATATCTTTATCCAATATCTTTCATTTTGTGAAATCTCTTTGCTAATACTTGGTATTTACATAAACAAAATTTACATGAAAAAAAGTCTGAACTAATCAGGTGCTGTCTTTAATTTATTTTATTATAATGCAAATTAATAGATAAATTACTTGAAGAATTAAAAAAAAACAAAGTAAAAAAATACAACGGTAATAATTCCACTAAAGAATTAAGGCCGAATTTATTAAATATATTAAGGAAAATAAAGATTACACATCGTAAAGAATATGAGTACTTAATTTGGTCACAATTTTTTAATAGATCTAATCAAAAATATAAAATCATTCTTTTTTCTTTTTCTTAAATTTAACTAACCTAACATGATCTGTTTATAATCAGTTACCGAAAATAGTGCTATCTTAGATATATGGGATATATAAATAGATATTTCCTCTAATTTTACTCTCTTTATCACAAAGACTCATTCGATTTACTAAAGCATTTCCTCGCTCCGGCGCTCTTCACAAAATTTCCCTATTGTATTTCCTAAAACGAACAATATTTTGCGGCGTTAGATACGCCCCATAACACAGGCCTCTCAACGCTATACACAATTCGTCCATAAACGTAAACAAGATGTCCGCACAACACTGCGCGCCCAACTATGAGCGGCGGTCGTTAAAAAACAAATTTGTGGTTAAATTTTTTCTTGACAAAATGTTTTTGTCGACATTACTTTGTTTTAGCTCTCCTCGCATTCGATTCGCCTCGGTAATGGCAGATGTCTGAAACACGGAAATGGTTCGGCACATGAGTTTGAAAACGTTTCAGGATGTGCTATAAAAGTTAATGTTCTAACACGTAATGTTCTCTTTTTTGACTGTGGTTTTAACGGTGTATACACAATGGAAACTTGAGAAACATAAATAAAGTTTCTAAACAGCAATTTGCCAAAACCTATTTGACAACATTTTCGACTATTAAGCCAAAAAAAAGAAACATTGATTAGTCTAATACTACTGAGAATAGGTGAGGAATACTTATGATATGGGGCGCTTGACAAATTTATAAGTTTATTTTGATATTAATTTTGCCGTTTTTGGAAAATTAACATATTACTGTTACTTTGTTGTTAGAAATATTATGTATTATTATGTACAATGAATATTTTTCTGTTTTTTACTGTCTTTATCAGATAACTCCACTCAATATATATATATATATATATATATATATATATATATATATATATATATATATATATATATATATATATATATGTATATATATATAGGTATAAACATAAATATATCTTAAATTCAATAAAGGTATTACTTGAAACACAAAAAAGATTATAATCGATTTTAACTGGAATCAAACATCACCAGATCTAAGTAGCAAATTGAATGAGAAAAAACTACGCATAAACGGCAAGTTCAAGAATAAACTTTACGATTACATACATTGTATTTAATTTTCATTCGAGAATATCTTTCCAAAAAATTTTTCCATAACTTTTGAAGTCTTGTTTTGTTTAAAAAACATATATTTAGCTATTAGAAATATAGATCGCAAGATGCTCCATAATTTTGATGCTGTTATCGACGTGAGCAAATTAGTTCAAGCAAATCCTCTGTAATGAGCTACAGTCAAGCGTGCACTCTTCATGAGTCGGAATACACTATCAGTGTCGAGCCAAACCCACCTAACTTTTGTAAACATTTGGCGAATGTACCGGAAAAGTCATTCAGAAGGCTTACGTAATGATAGTGATTTCCGATATGTTTCCTCTGTTAACTTGATATATATAGACTTTTGAACTAAGCAAACTGTCAGTCCTGTTATTTGGAATCTACATAAAACGAAATACAGTCTAATAATAAAACGTACCCAATAAAGTTCCTTTGATATTTTTACACGAGTAGATTTGGTTTCTCCCTTTTCTATTTCCTACCAATTTTCTCTTAGGTGTATTATGGAATATATAGAAATGTGTAATGTCTAAAAGTACACTTGATGAAATGTAATATCCAATTGATAACTGGAAAGATTTCAGCCCTAATTTACTGAAAAATTCATTCGTTCTTCCAACCTGAAAACTACCTGCGCCCGCGTAGTCATCATCTTTTTGCTATATCCGCACCTAGAACCAATTTACATCAACATTCTCTACTTTCTTAATCACGGTTACATCAGAGTCTGATGTGCTTGTGACTAGCGAGGGTACACTTGTTGAAATGTGTCACGATCATGTATTTTAATGTTACTGAATTTAGTTATTTGCTTTATTACAGTTATTGAAATATAAAGGTGTTGAAACTGTAAAGTTTTCGAAACTGCATGTAAATAAATAAATGAATTTAATACGTCATTTTTAAACTAATAAGAATTCGTAGATGCCTCAAATCAATCGTTTACACAGTATCATACTATTATAATATCTACAAAACTCTTTTTTTAAAAATATTTTCATTACAATTTATATTCCATTATCAATTGTCAAAAATTATTTCATATCAAGCAAAATATAAATATAAACTATGTTGTTTTTGTAATTATATCTTAAAGTTATTACAAAGTAACATTTCAATAAATGTTGTTATAACTGTTGGCATCATAAGAAGAAAAATTCAATGGAAAAAATATGAAAAAGGATTGCAAACATTTAAATATTATGGACTTAAAAGATTAAATTAAAACAGTTTTGTTCTGTTTTACATAAATAATACTTTAATTAGAATAAAAACGATTCGATACAGTATATAACGCTCTTATTACTTTATCGCTGTAGAATAATCGGCTTATCAGGCATGCCGGTATATATTTCGTTCGTAAGGGCGCCGCCCAGTTCAAAATCTATCCCGCACCCCGTCCACTAACATTGAATATCGAACAGCACTCGAGAAGCGCTTTATTATCGGATATCGCGTACAAATTATTCATTTTCAGTCATACTCATTGATTGCAAGTTGCATGTGTATTTTGCTCGACAAATGTGCATCTTTTACGTGTATACCTTCTTGGTATACACGTAAAAGATGCACGTTAATTTTAGTATAGTAGTTTTATAGTTAGTTTGAATAGAATTGTATTTTTTGACGTTTCCAGTGGAGTTCTAATCTCACACTTTGAAACTGAATTCAATGTACAAAAGCGGTAATAGTTGTATAACTAAGAAGTATTACTCTATATATGATTTCATGAAAATTCCACCAAACACACAACATCATTCACAAAACAAGAACAATTATTTCAAGCAAAATATATTATGATTTAGAAATAAATATTATGTTAGACCGCCGGTTGTCACACCAGGGGTTATGAGACCAAGGCCGCCCGATTAACTTGTTAGTTGTTGTGGTTATCTAAAACGTCTCTCGGGGCTCTATTCGGGACATTGCATCTATTCAACTGTAGGAGACTACCTGATCAGAAGGTACAATCACTAGCTTTTTGCGGATCCCTTATAGTGCTTTCCTTCCTAGGCGCGTCATTTGATCCAACAACTCTATCTGCCTTGGATAGGTGGCTGTCACAATACTCTTTGGCCAGGCGTTCCGTAATAGTATACCATCATCAATGAGGACCATGTCGATGTTCTTTAGGTCTGAGAATCTACTCCAGCAATCCCGAAGTTTCAGGAATTCTGTTTTTAGTCCAAGTGTCTGCTTCTTTTGATTAAAACAGGTCTCTACAGTAAGCTCTTTAAGGGTTGTCCTGTAGGCCAAGTAATATGGTCTTGATGTGGTAAGTAGGGCCCACAAAACACTTGATGGTTTGCGTCGAACTACGAGTGCACGTCTCTGGTCGCATCGTTGGCTACATTGAGCTTCGTTGGCACCCACAGTCACTAGCTGAGTACATTGTTTTCTTCTAGCGCCGCAATGTGGTATGTAACGAATAGTCGGAACAGCCTCAACCCTATCTTCAGTCAAATAAGGACAGTCTTTTTACTTGTCCAGAAGATCTTTGAATCCGGCTTAAGTTGGTTCTCTTCTGAAAGGGTGGTACCATAGCTGTCGCCTGTAGTTCCAGCCGCGGTATGGAAATAATTTTCAGTAGCGTTACTATTGGCTTCGCAATTATGAGTTACACGTAGATGTGGCCTTCGGGAGTAATAGAACGCCAGAAGAATACGGTGGCATAGGCAGTCTCGCTGGCGTCCACGAAGACTTAAAACTGGAGTAACGTGGATGGAATAGTTTAGATTACATCTCGGTGTAGTAACTTCACGCAGGTTTCTGAGATGCCTCATCCAGTCCTTCCTTTGCGCAATAGAGTTAGAATTTGTTCCTTGGTTCTACTTTATATCTTATCGCCATACTTTCTGCGATATTTGTTTAGCGTGTATTGTGATAGGTGAAGCTAGTCTGAGCAAATTGAAGAACGCCTTAACAATTTTAAAAAATCACACTTCGTAAGTGCTTTGATCAGTAGTACTGCAGGCGGTACTCGTATTAAATTTTGGTTGAACGTGAACTTGTCTGTTGTGGGTTTCCAGATGAGGTTGAGAACTCCTTCTATATTTACTCAGTCGTATGGGTTGACTGTCAGTTTTAGGAACGTATTATGATTGTATAAAATGGCGAAAATGTTTTCCAGATATATTTGGTTAAAGTTTCGATGCATTAAGATACTTCATGAATATGGCAGTCGAACGTGAACACGTCGCACCAAAGATAAAAGAATTCAGTCTGTATATTCGTAGTTGACTTTTATCGCGTTGGCCTATTCGTCATTTATCTGAGAGCGTTCTTCCCTTGCGATTGCATCTGGATTCACTGGAAAGTCTCCACTATGTTGGCAGAAAGAGCAATGAAATGATATTTGATTCGCATCAGGATCCCCAAAATCCAGCCGAAAAAGGTAGAGATAGCAGGAGGCCCGGTCCAGTTAAAAGATGGACATTGAGCGAGACTACATTGTTTTCGCTGCCGTATCGTAGACGATTCTTATCTTCTCCGACTTCGTTTAAATACAGTAAAATACGGAAGATACCACTTCTTACTTTCTGCGTTCTTTTCTGGAGCGTACTCCATACATTTTTTTCTGTTAAATCGTCCATCTGTTGACAGTACTTCTCCTTTAAAACTGAAGCTCTGTGGAGATTCATTTCTCTAGTTGTTGGCCACTTCATCCAATTGATTTACTTCTGTAACCTTGTTGCCATTACAATGGTAACCGCCATCTTCTGTCGTTGTCTAGAATTTCGAGTTGATGTTCACAGTAGGTTATATCTTTTTCTACCACTTGTTGAATCAAATATTGCAGACTCGGGATGGTGCGCACATGGATTTTGTTCTATCGAGCAAATACAAATGTTTGTACTTCCTTCCATTTCAAATGTCATGAATTCATTCTAACGTTCATTACTATTAACATAATAAAATTGAAATGGATTTCGTTGAAATATATCTGTATATATATATATATATATATATATATATATATATATATATATACACATATATAAAATAATTACACTGTAATTTACATTGAATATACACGCAAAAATAATGCGAGGACATAAAAAACTTAATTAGCTACTCTCTGTTTAACTTTCAAAAGTAATGAAAAATATTACATTCAACATTTCAAAATATTAATGAAATCAAAATATTACTAAACAACTGGGGTTAATTATTGCATGGACTTGGACATTACTATCGCATTACCTACGGGGCACTGCATCGTAATCAATATTAAAAGTCAATTCCGACAAATTATTTTCAAAAGAATGGTTACCCTCATTAGTAACGGGTACATGGGAATTTAAGCATATTTCTTTATAAAAAAAAAGTTTTGTACACATTATCTATACCCACAAAATCTAGTACCCTTCGAAAACAAAACAAGGATGAAAGCTGTAAATCAAAAACCCTTATCGAATAAAAAAACGTAATTAAATGTTTACTGCAGTGTAACTCTTTAATGAATATTTAATAACTATTTATATTTCTAATGTTATATATTTATTAGTTTAAAATTATTTTATGTATATGCAATACATAAAACCATCTTTTAAAATGTATAAAGCAAAATGTTATGTCCTAGTTCTAAAATAACACCTTTTTTGTTCAAAAATACTGGTTATAATCACAAGTTTAACGTCATTTTTTGAAGTAATAGTTTACTGGCAAATATTTATAATACAGATGGAATTTGATAAAAATAAGTTACCTCAAAATAATCGTTTAGCCATTCTGGTCTGTGACATATTTCATTGTGTTTAAATTTTTGTAATCGTCCATGAGACAGAAAAATTATTGAATAAAAATGGCTGAAAAAAAAATAGTCTTTACACGCAGCTAATGTTGGCTTGCAAAATTATTCTCTTTAAAGTCGTTGTATGATTCCACGATACAATGGAACAATCTATATATATTTCATATAAAATTATTAATACAACTTACTCAAACATACGCATATAAACCCACACGGCTTTGTTGGTATCCGTTCCGTTAATGAATATTTAATAGGTCCCGATAGGTATTTCGTCATGTATTGTATCTAAATTATTTATTTTCTTCAAACGTAAATTGGTTGTAAACTATTTTTCAAATAGTTCCATGTATTTTTTCGTTGACGAAGTAAACGAAACCTGAAATAAATATTGATTGTAATAAAAACGCAAAACTTAAATTGAAATGGTTGAATGAATAACCGGACATCATGATATTTTTCATTATTTTCATACCTTGCTTTTGAAAAGTGCGATACCCTTCTTTTTTTAATAATAATAATTTATTATTCATCTATTTACTTCAGTCAAAAATAATTTGATATGACAAGGTTAGTGAAAAGAAAAGAAAATTTATAAAGTCAACATTTGCTATGATATTTTTTCAAATTACGAGATGTTTCCTGTTTAAAACCTTCACTTCAGTTCCTTCCTTCATCATTCTTACCTCATTTTCCTTGTTTATATTTTTTATTTATATATATATATATATTTGAAGTTATAGGCGCGTTAGGAAAAAAAGACGAGAGACAAATTTTAAAAATACCGGATGAAAGTGGAAACAATATACCGTGAAATTGCTCACTAAACGTATTAGTCTAAAATATGAGGCGCATATAAGTATAAGAGTTCGTTTTATGATATTGTAGTCAAGCGATTATTTGGTAGTCAAAAAATATGCTATGACGGCATTTGTTCTAATTATCACAGCTACCTGGGAATCCTAAGTTGACAAGAGAAAAAAAGGCGTATTTATTTCATATTTGATAGTAAACTGTGACCGCATTTGTTCGAATTATCGTAGCTACCAGGCGATCATTAATTAGTATTTCTTTCATAAGGTGAATGTAGATACGTCGTAGTTTATTTTTCTGCTATCTTTCTATGGTAAGCCAATCATCTAGCCCTCGTTTTCGAAGTCGGTATGTGTTTATTTGCATTATAAATTTTAAATTATTAAATGTTTAAAATTAATTTTTATTAAATAAATTTTCAAGTTTTTCATTTATTTTCATTATAAATTAGTTACCCCATTTAGTTACCAATTCTTTATCTTTACGTTTGATTATATGGCGTTCGTTCTCTCCAGTCTCCAATTACCAATTCAATACTCGCGCTTAACACGGCGCCATCTCAATGACATCCACTATTTTATTGTTCTGCTGGCTTTCCGTTAGAAGTCGATGATCTCCTAGACCGTTTCCAAGTAATTGCCATTTAACTTTATTATTCCCTATTTTAGTAGTAGTTGAAATTTAATAGCGGTTGACATAATAAGAAAAATATTTAGTAAAATAATAAAATTTAATTTTAAAATTAACTTGACCGATGAGTGATCCACCATTTTATTTTTCGGCTGGCTTTCGTTGTTCTTATGTTTTGCAAAAAATATATAATTTGTAACGCGCATATATAAGTACACGTGACTTTTTCTTATTTCTAGAAAAACCATAATAATATTTGTTGTTGAAAAATGTTACCAACTAAAATATTTAGAATTTTTGTCGTTAAATTAGTCGAAAGAGATTGGTCTTAGAGCAATAAAAATAATTAAATACACTGAAATGACTCCACAATAAGTTTTCTAACACACATCATGTTATGGGTTTGTGCCAATTTAACATGCATTTAAAATTGCAATATAGTAAATAAGAGGTAGATTTATAACCCTTAATATTATATTGAAATTTGGAATTATATGACGTAGGAAATATTTTAAGACTTGCTTAATTTTGTTGACACATGATTCAAATATTTAAGTAGATAAGCTACAGAAGGTCAGAAAATAGGATAATTAATGACAGTTCATAATATATTAGCTTATGTCCAAATAGTCCAGAGAATTTGGAGTAAGTGCGTGTTCAAATCAATTTCTTTAATTTTATCACGCACTTACTCCGTACCATCTGAGCTAGCAAAAATTTGCGTCACAATAGTGCGTAAAAAATTCAAGAACATCCCTTAAATTTTTAAAATCTGGACAGTATTAGTCTAGTAGCCATATTAGTGAATAAAAAGCGAGACACAATCGAACCGAAAAATATACAACTCGTATCTATAAGGCGAAAATTCACAATGACAGATGTTATCGCAGGATAAAAATATAAAAGAACGTGTAGCGTTCGACACATATTTTTTAACGACCCAAACTAAATGCAGTTGTAAATCTTGTTCATAAGTACATATCTGTGTGCAGTTGTAAATCTTGTTCATAAGTACATGATCTTTACGGTCCTCACTAAAGGGATGTATCTTGGGTGCAATGAGATATAGTATATCAAATGATCTAATACGTATACCAAACGTTACTTATATTAATATTACAGACTCTCGAGTTTTTCCAACTTGTGTTTACCTCCTTGCTTTTTTCATTTTAATATCCAGCATAAATTTAATATTTTAGGGTTCGTATCTCAAAAGGAAAAAAGAGCCCTAAAAGGGTCACTTCCATTGTCCATTTCTCTGTCTGCCATTTCTCTATTTCTCAGGAAGAGTGGAGGTACCAAGTTAAAATTAATATCAAATACTTAGGTCTACGGTCCCTTGGAATTGTATATATGACAATGACGCTTCTAAATTAACGTAATCAAGAAGAGCCCTAAAATACGATCGTTTATGCCGTCTGTTCTGACACTCGTAAATAAATCAAAACCTATAGGGTACCTCTCGTAGAAATAGAATCATGAAATTTTGCAAGAAGCAAGGTCTCACAGTAAAAATAAAGGAACAATCCGAAAATCATTGATTTGTAGTTACATGAAATAAAAAATATATTTTTTAAACATGCGCCTGTGAAAGACGATATAGGCAATATCTGTTAGTTCCAAAGATTAAATTTTTTAAAATTATTTTATAGGAATATTATGTACCATTAATTTATAAATGTTAATAACTGTCTACGAAACCTTTGTAGCGTACGTTCTACTCGTATTTTACATGTTTTTTTATGCTGCAAACGAAATATACAAAGGCATTATTTTATAGTTTTGTAGACAAAGTTATAAAATAATAACACTTCTATAAATAATAATAAAAAATAACTCTATAATATTTAATCATGCGAATTAAATTCATTAAACGATTAATAATAAAATATCTATGTCTTTTAATTTTTCAAACGTGTCATTTGTACAGTAGTTATCATTCATGTATTTAATTTTGTCGTTTATCAAGAATTGAAATTTTTTAAGAATATTATTGCACAGTTCTGAAATAAATTTTATTCTCAGTAAAGCGATACTAGAATTTTAATTCCAGAATTTAGCATGAAAACAATATTTTACCAACCGCCACTAAAATACTCTAAGCTTCTTGGGATATCTTAAAAGAAGCGAAGAAAAAAATTGAAATGCGACCAAAGGTCTTCGTCTATTCGACATAGATTTTTTTGTAAAAAGCCTCAAAGCCTTTTCTTGTCTGGGTTTATTAGTGGAACATTTATTATTATAGAACTAAGATGGCTTGCGGTGCGTATAATTCTGTATTGATAAATGTATTTTCTTGACTATATCCAAAAGGGCTAATCCTACGAAGCATATACAGGATAACTATGATATAACGAAAAGAATGACATTTTGTTTTCATTTAAAAACATCACTAAATCTTCAGAACTCTATAGCATAGAAACTTTGAATAAAAAAGGTTGTATGATAATTTGGAAATAATTAGGTTAGGTCACGATCGTTTCTTACTCGGGCAAAACCAGGGGTGTGCGACAGTTATTATTGTATATTTTAAGTTTTAAAAACAGCTCTTCTTTTCAAAAGTATGTATATATATATATATATATATATATATATATATATATATATAAATATATATATAAATATATATATATACATATATATATATATATATATATATATATATATATATATATATATATATATATATATATATACGTATACATATATATACATCACAGGCATTGCCATGAACTTTTTTAAGAATTACTTTTTTTCTTTTATCAATTGTCCATATTTAGTTATAATAGAACGCAGGGTCACATTGAAATTAATTTATGAAAGACTTTTTAACTGAAAAATAAATATTTTTAGCTGCCTACGTTTGATTAATATAATTTCTCTAAGGAAATGTAATTTTTCTGAAATTGGCTCGAAGACAGTAAATACGAGGCTATGGGGTAAAGATTAACAAATTCATAAGTTTTGCATAGAAGTAGGTTAAGAAAAAATAATTTTGTATGCGCATCGTAGAGAATCCACACCCTATAAAGAAGCTTCTCCATATATATATATATATATATATATATATATATATATATATATATATATATATATATATACATATATATATATATATATATGTATATATATATATATGTACATTAATACTAATAAATAAAACAAATCAAATAAATAAATACATGAAAATGAAGGCCCTTAACGATCTTCAAAGCGTAGCAACATATAATAACGACAGTATGGAAGATCGGGAAGTATGCCATCTAAAACAAGGTTAAGCATAATTAAAAAAAAAATATTGAAAGTAAAATAACTGTAAATATAACTGAATATTTCGAAAATTCATTCTCACAAACCCACGTAGATTTTCGTATCTAATATTACTTTTACATTGGTTGCCGTAGTAGCCTGATGTAAACTAAATAAAAAATATCCAATGGGCCATAAACATGATATTTTAGATAAAATGTGTATTCCTTAAAATTAGCTGCCTTATGATATTTGCAATATTTGAAAAATGTTTTTAGTAATTCAAATAGGTTACCCAGAAACTAATTGGTAATACAAATAAATTCAGAGTACTATTTAAAGAGATAGGAGTCAGTAAGGGGCGTAACCTCTATATTATTTAAATTAATTTAAACAATAAAACTTATCCAACATATTTTAGAAGCGGACTTGGTTATCTTCTGCACACGGCTTAAGATTATGGTCTGGAAAACAGTCTCCATTTTCCTAAACTTACTTTTTCCTTAAAACCGTCTTATGAAAAGTTCTTCGCTTTCCACACCGTAAAATTTTAAAATGAACCAGTCCATCTGGATACTTTGTAGAGGTTTTAAAGGTCATGTGAAAAAGTCCTTCCTTTCATAATTCCCTGATCTTATCCTTCCCTAACCTCATTTTGTCCCCTTTCCTTGTTCACGACTATGCCATGGCGTCTTGAAATTAATATTTTGTTAATTTATAATTTAATTAAATTTTTTCTTACTCATTTTTTGCGATATATGTTTACCATATATATTATTTATAACATTATAATTAATACTTTATATTTTCTTGTTTATAATTAATACTATACATGTTATAAATAATACTGTTTATAAATGTTGCAATAGATTTGGTTTTGTATGAATGTCTTTTGCAATCTTCCACATTACAAAATTGTTATATTTAACCATTATGGTTTACGGGAAGAGATTGATCATGTAGTAAAAAGTTTGCTTAATGTTATCTATAATGTGTCCATTTTTAAATAGTAAAATTTTAAAGTAAATAAAGATCAGGCTTTACAGTAAAAAGTCAACGAAGCAACAGTCAGAGGTGAAAATTCAAGAAAACTTAGAAACTTTGCTTTTAAACCCTCTAAAATATTTTTATAAAAACTTACTGAAGAAATCTAATACAATAGGTTCAGCTTGAAATTAACTGCAAGACTTATCAATTGCCTTTAATTTATCATCAGTAAACTCCAGATATAATACAAATAAATTAAATTTAAATTATACATATTGTCAACATAGAAATTGTTCTAAAAATTCTTCAATAAATAATGATTTTTTTAATTAATTTAATTGATTTGTCAACAATATTTAATGATTTTAATTTTTGTCACTTGTGGAAAAACTATTTGTTTTACAACTTTAAGAAAATTTAATTTCAATTATTATTATGCTCTTTTTCATATTATTTGACTCAACATTTAGAATGTAGCAATAGCTACGGGATAGATAAGTAACATCGAAGAACCTAGTTTTTCCTAATGCTCAAAACAATAGTTTTTATGGAAAAAAATTTATGCTCCAAAACGAAACACGCCTGAGAACAAACTACGACAATTCTTGTGACATAACGATAAGTGCCTCATAGATATGCATTTTGTATTTTATTATGGCTGTCTATTATCATCTGATAATAGAAAATGATGGTATTTTATTTATTTAATTAACTAAAGTGTAATTCTAATTCTTTATTCTTGAATTTTACACTTGCAGTTTAATAATATTTTGCTTTTTTCAGTATTTCGTAATTTATATTAATAAGGTTAGTGCAAAAATAAAGAAATTTGAGTATGAAATGACGATTTAAATAATGCTGTGCAAGTGGTATTACAAATTACCACAGAATTCACTCCAAACAAAAATAAGTATTATTAAAGATTGTTCATATATTTGAGATAGTGTGTCTATATCTTGATGTTTTGTCCTATTCCCCTACTAAATTCCATTTGGTGTATTTTTTTCTCTAAGAATCATAACTTCATCTCCAATTCTTTATTATTCATAATTAATTTTCTTTATTAGTAACGACTAAGTATTTTTTCGCAATCGCATATTTTATAATTATTATCAATATATTTTATAATTAATATCAATATATACTGATTTTTCCAGTATATATTGATAATATATAGTAAATTATTTATATTATTCCACATTTATATAGGTTAAAAACTCGGTTTTTGAATTTACTTTTGAAACTTTATCGAAACGATAATTCGAACGGATATATGTATATATATACATATATATATATATATATATATATATATATATATATATATATATATATATGTAAGTATATATGTATATATATATGTAAGTATATATGTATATATATATATATATATATATATATGTAAGTATATATGTATATATATATATATATAATATAGTTAAATGTGCATATGTAACATAAACGTCCATTTAACCAACTAAAAATTATTTTAGTTAATCACCGCTTTCGGCCAATTGCGACCGTAAATTTTTCGGTTTCACGTTCCTCGCAACATATTTCTGAACAAATATATATAGCGAGTAATATGAAAAAGAATGATGCCAATTCTGCTGTGGATTCCCCCGTGTGTTACTTTCCGTTGTAAAAGCATTAAGTTGGATAAAAATCTTATGACAAGATCATTAAAATAACAACTTGATTTGAAAGAAAAAATTGCTTCAAATTAGATTTAAGTCATTAGAGCAACAAGAAGGAATAATTAAGGATGTCGTTTTATATAAATTAAAATAAAAATTTAATGACAATTTGCAATTAGTCAATTTAAAAAAATAAGATCTTGTGTATTTAATAATAACTCTTTATTTAATTAATTTTTTATTTGTGAATCAATTATAAGTTGAAGTATTCATAATAAATTTTGACGAATTAAATACCAATTCTTGTATAACAATTGGAGTATAAATATTGTGTAAAACCAAAATAGTGTCTCAAAATTTAACTCAGCATATTTTTTCCAATTTTCTAATTATTAACTTTTTTTCGTTTAAAAAACACAATTTCTATCTACGTTATGACCATTAAAAATATATGAGAAAATATCTATCTCATCCCTGTGCTTAGGTGTTACATCAACAAGCGACATCAAAAAGTATTCTGACGAATCTACTTGATGGTAAAATGAAGAAAAATGGAACTCGAATATGTTTAAGTTTTTTATAAAATTCATTTCAGACATTAAAAAAATATTCCCATTCAAAAACGTTACTTTTTGTTGCTATAATAGCACAATGATGAGAAATTTTGGCGGAAACGGTAGCCACCGGAAATAGCGTGCGGGCCATGGCGTCGATATACGAACCTACCCCTGTGTTCTCATTAATGAGACTTAAAAGATATTCCGTGATCTATTTGTTAATACAAATCCACATAACCGCTTGTCAAATTTTTAAACGAAATCTTTTTTTTAATTCGTTACGCTCAGCTTTCGCTATTTAAATTACGTGTTCAAATTAAATTTTTGACTTTTAGTAAATTTAATTTAAGTGACTTCTTCGTTCACGATGACGATGAGTAAATGATTCGCTACTTACGTAATTACAATGTTTTCTCTAGGCATAAATTAGGAAATTTATTGAGATCATCTTATAAGAAAATTACTTTTAGTTTACGTCTATATCTTTCTGTAGTGTGACCCCAAAACATTAATATTTACAGCAACGTAAGGCTATAGACGTCAGTATACGATCCGTATATTAAATTGATATCTCAAGCCATTTCTGAGAATATTGGTTTAACAAATAACTTTAACAGACGGATGGGTGAACAAATGGATAACCAAATAACCCTATAATTTTTTTCATTGTACGGAAGGGACTCTAGAAAATTAAATAATACAAACTCGTTCCATTTTTCTTGGACTATCCTTCATTGACAGTGTAAGGCATCTGATTTTGAATAAATAAGTATTTTTTCTTCGAAAGGTAGAGGTTGTATTAGTATAGAACCTTCAAAATTATATAGATATTAAATTACTTTTTGCGAGCTTCGTAAGAAAGCGTGATGAAATAATATACAATTCGTTCAAGATGCAAACGAGTTTAGTCCAAGCATACCAATGCTTTATTGAAAAATATTATTGAAACGAAAAACACAATTAAAATGGAAAACTATTTTTTAATAACTTAAGACTGGGTTAATTTTGAAAATAGGTTGTTGATTTGGAAAACATAATTATGTCTTACATTACTTCATTATTGTATACTAGTTAGGTAGTACTGAGATCAAAAGAAATAATTCTAGCCTGATATTACAAGTGCCACTAATGCAAACGTAGAAAAGACATGTAAAAAGAGCAATTGTAACTGTCCATTCAAAATGCTGATTTTCATCACAAAACTTTAATTATTATTATGAAAATTTTTTTTATATGACTTATTAAACACCAATCAGAAGAAAGTGACGTTAACACGGTTCTTTTTTATCTAATTTCTATAAATTTCTCAGCAATATGTTATTGCATTTAGATTTTCGCGAATATTAACATGATTTAAATAAAAAGGTCAGAGTTTCTTTGAAACTTACTACAGAAACTTACTAAGAGTTTATATCAACATGATAATGGGTGTTTTATTAAGTCTGCGCAATTTTCGAGTGGAGATATGGCATTAGATAAACAATTACGGTTTATGTATATAACACATGACTTGCAATTATAATATGTATTAACTGTAAAAATACATAAATTAGTGTAAATAAAAAATAAAACAAAATTTCTTTCTAACTTCATTAGAGCTTTAGCTAAATTGAATTATTACCGACCTTGCTTGTTTGAAAGAAAACTTACAATAACTGATATGTTAGATGCATTAAAGCGCCATTGACAAACATAATTTGGCAGATTGACATAGTTTGGCAACAAATAAGATTTCGTAGCGAGTTTTCAATACAAATTACCAACATTCGAAAATTGATTTTGTAATTTTTTAAAATTTGTTCGTTCAACAATAATTTTCCCAGTAATTTATGACAGAAGCTTGTTTTAAATATATATATATATATATATATATATATATATATATATATATATATATATATATATATATATATATATATATATATAGGTATAATAGAGATAGTTACAGAGTTTAGATGTAAAAGATTGGTTTATTAGACCGTCAAATTGATATATCATCTCTCGTTTTTTGCAATTTTGGGATACTAGACTGCAAAATATACAAACATTTAATGGAAGGCAGGTTTTGTTTATAAAATGGAAATTAAAAATAAAAAACAACAAAAAACATTTTTTTTTAAATCGAGCTGAAACAAAAACTTAAAGGAAAGTTGAGCGTTTATTATTTTTATTCGCTTTTATTTATTTAGTTTACTCGATTTTAAGATGTAATCAAAATTATAAATTGTGAATAAAATATAGAAATATATTGAATTATACTGATATAAGGTAATGAAGAAACGATAGACAGCTTTTTACTCTTTTAATTATTCGATTCTAAGATCCGAAATAACAATTAAGAAACCAAATTTTGCTTAATAAGTAAATTATGCTTTTATATAAAAATTGGATTTAATATTTTGATAATAACGTTAACATTTTTTTTCTTTATTATAAACATATACGAAATTCATGGTAATTGAACTAAAATAGTATTTGTTACTTTAATAAATATACAAATTAAATTTATTCAATCAGCATTTTCAAAAGTATGGGCAAAATGTTATAATATTCTTACCGATTGTAATTATTTCATCGGGTTTCTATTCTAATGTAAATAATAACATTATCCATAATTGATTATTGTAGTAGTTTACCTTTTCGACTGTTTACCATAATCAAAATTGATTTCACGGTTTATTAATAATTTTTTATTCTATTATATTTTTTATTCTATATATCTTGGGTATAGTGGATACAAATAACATTTGAACGCAATTTATATGAAAATGGGTATTGCACTTGTACTTTGCAATAACAAACGTTTCTTACAGCATTACACAAACAAAGACGGAGACAAGCAATTTCAGCAAAATTTCTACTTAACTGCTAAATATTGTTGCAACCAGTGAGATTTTGTCTAGCGGGTCGTCGTATTGCCTTTAGATTGTATATTGCGATAATGTCATTGTATTTTCCCATTTTCATCTGAATGTTGGAACAAAACATTGGGAATGTTTAATTTAAATTTAAAACTTATAGTCTATAAAAACTTATTTGCATCATATTGTTTCAAGTTTCATTTAGTTTTTCTTCACAGGTAGACTTTTGTTTATCTAACTTGTATTGACTAAATGCAACATAAGAATGAATTTGTTGTTACCATTAATTTACTATGCTAACTACTTTTTTTATTTTATTAGATGATAGAATCCTTGCTAGATGATAAAATTCAATATTAAGTGCATAGTAGCGAATCCATATATTAGTTTCATTTAATAGCTTTTTCTCAACGTGTAGATTGTTGTAACGTACAGAAATACATAAAATCAGTATTATAATATTTTAAGAATGATTTCTGAACGTTCACCAGATTAAGACATATTTTTAAAATTTTTATGGGTGGGAATGTTGTATTATGCTTGCGAATTAAAACAAAAATTTTTTAGCCATGAATATTTAAAGTATATCGAACTGTCACGATAATTTAATACATTGCAAAAATGTTTAGTTTCCTAAAGCGATTAAAATAAAATTAAATCAAAGTTTTTTCATTTACCCTCTAGCCTTCAACGTTGACCGTAAATCATAAAATGTTATAATTCTGTATAACAAGAAAAAATTGCACATTGCTGAAATTTCTCGATTTATGATCCCAATTTTTTATTAAAGAAGAATCTTGTTTACAAGAATATTTTATTTTCTGGAACATATTAATATTTTGCATCTTTCGATAATCAGCATAAACATATTTGTACACCATTTATATAAGATTATTAGACATTGTCACACAGTAAATTAACAGTACGGATAATAAAAAATGAACGAAATTCACCTTTTCCGCCTAGCGTCTGTTATATTTTATTATATGTGTATATTATGTGTGGTTTTATTTTATTATATGGACACTGTTAGAATTAATATCAAAATAATGTATTTAATGTACTACTAGCGCCTTCTATGTGGTATCGTTTGTAACTACCTACCTAACGTTAATATTAAGAAATAAATTTAGTCTTTGATCAACTATCGTACACGTTTTATTAGGTTATGCGCCCAGACCCACATTTGCTAAAATCTTTTTTATTTTCTCATGCGAAAGTAAATATGTCGACGTCGGGGTACTTAGTAAATGTGCCGAAACTCAAAGGACGCGAAAATTACGACGATTGGGCGTTTGCAACAAGTAATTTCTTGTTACTTGAAGGCATTGACATTGAAAATGTACCGGCAACTATCAGTGAATCTGAGAAGAAAAAAGCTAAAGCTAAACTCGTTATGACAATTGACTGTTCATTATATGTGCATATAAAAAGTGAAACTACAGCGAACGGTGTGTGGAAGAAATTAAAACAGTTATTTGACGACACGGGGTATCAACGAAAAATAAGTTTACTTCGTACATTTATTTCAATACGCCTCGATAACTGCGAATCCATGACATCCTATGTATCTCAAGTGGTTGAGACAGCACATAAATTGAAAGGGACAGGTTTTGAAATCACAGACGAGTGGATTGGGTCATTACTTTTGGCGGGACTTCCAGATAAGTATTCACCGATGATAATGCAATAGAACACTCTGGAATAGCCATTAGCGCTGACGTCATTAAAACAAAGTTACTTGATATGTGTTCGGAGGTTGGCACTACTGGAATCGACTCTGCCTTTTGGTCAAAACAGCGAAATAAAAAAGGCAACACTGACAAGCAAAATGTCAAAGTCAACCAGCAGTAAACAAATAAAGTGTTATAATTGCAAGAAGATCGGCCACTACAAAAATAAGTGTCCTGAATTAAAAGCAAATAAACAATTGAATGCTTTTAGCGTGGCGTTTTTCAACGGTTATTATAACACAGAAGACTGGTACATCGACTCAGGCGCAAGCGCGCATATGACGTCAAACCAATAATGTTTACTCCGAACTCGACGAGTACACGAACCTAAAGAAGTCGTAGTGGCAAATCAAATGACGGTGCCTGTAGTTAGTGTTGGTGAAACACAGATAACGACATGCGTGAACAGTTCTCAGTATGACGTGATTGTGAAGGACGTATTGTATATACCGAATCTCACGGCAAACTTATTATCCGTAAGCCAACTTATAGCTAAAGGAAATAAAGTTGTATTCAAAAAAGATACCTGTTTGATATACAACCAAGTGAATGAGCTTATTGGTACAGCAAATTTGATAAATGGAGTGTACAAGTTAAACACAAAAAAATTCGAGAACTCGTTATCGGCAATGTCAACATGGCATAAAAGGTTAGGACATATAAATAGTAAGTCCTTACAAAAAATTAAAGAAGGAGCAGTAGAAGGAGTTTCTTTTCACAAGAAAGCTGACATACAGATACAGAATTGTGAAGTGTGCTGTGAGGGAAAACAATCACGTTTCCCTTTCCCATTAGCAAACCATAGAAGTGAAAAACTACTGGATGTAGTACACTCAGATTTATGCGGGCAGATGGAGACCAAGTCAATTGGTCTGGCGAAGTACTTTCTTCTGTTTGTGGATGATGCCAGCAGAATGACTTTTGTCTACTTCTTGAAGGAAAAGAACCAGGTGTTCCAGCATTTCAAAGAATTTTGAAGTTTAGTTGAGAATCAAACTGGAAACAAGATAAAAATACTGAGAACCGACAATGGAGGTGAATTTTGTTCACGTGAGATGGAAAGTTACTTAAAACAAGTAGGTATTGTCAATCAGAAGACCAATCCTCACACTCCAGAGTAGAATGGACTCTCAGAGAGGTTCAACAGAACTATAGTTGAACGGGCAAGATGTTTATTGTTTGAAGCAGGTCTCGACAAAAGTTTTGTTGAACCTCTCTGAGAGTCCATTCTGCTCTGGAGTGTGAGGATTGGTCTTCTGATGGACAATACCTACTTGTTTTAAGTAACTTTCCATCTCACGTGAATTTTGTTCACATTCAAATTTCCATTAAAAGTAAGGTCTATTTCTGTCATTTGTATAGAAAAAATAGCTCGGGAAAATTAATGGTTAAAATGTACACCAATTTGGCTAACCGGGGCAAAGATTCATACGTTATTGTTTATCTTTTAAAAATTTATAGAGCGCATAACTTTTAGGGTGCGCTAGATGACCCTACGGTTGCTTTGCGTAGTTAACAGCTTTGTCAAATTTTCAATTATATTTTAATTATCCGATTTTTTCAATTTACTGATATTTTTTACATTTTCAGTATATAAATAGTATGGTTTTCGTAAGCAAAATTCATATTCAATCCTAAATAAATACAAAAGGAACAAAATATTGCATTTGTACGAATGAAAAATTACGCATATTATTTCACGTAGATAAATAAAAGTATTTTAAATGTTATTTGAGATTAAGAATTCCTATTAGACGACTATTCTTATGGTAAGTCACAAGACATGTTTCATTCGTTTATCCTATTATACCACGTTTTATTGAACCACCCTATTTTTTGTTTTATTTAGTTATCCTAACCAAAAATGTTTTGATAATAAAGCGTGATTTTAAATTACATTAGTAATTTTAAGAGAGAGGAGGAAGAAAGTATTGTCCTTAAATAGTCAATATATATAATATAATCAACTCCAAATAAATTGTTAGGCGAACACAACTAGTGATTTTATAAATGTTCTTTTGAAATACACAATATAATAAATGCTTACCTAAATTTCAATTACTAATTAACTATTTCAACATATGTATTAATGTTTAGTAATAACTTGATTTTTTATACAATAATTAACGATTGTTTACTGAATTCATATATACGTCACATGATATAAGTTAATACGAAATGTTCGCATTGTTCCGTTTCTCTAGAAAACATTTTAAATGCTTTTATGTGAAACAATTATTTAAATCGTCTCTAGTTAGAACTAGAAAGTATTATGAAAATTAACTTAATTTTGTTTATTGTCTATTTATAAAAAATACAAATGATTACAATGAGTGATTAATTTGAACTGGGTGAAACAAAACCCAGTTGTATTTCGTTACTATTCTTATACTGGAAATAAGCCGTTCGTTTGATAATTTTTATTATTTTATATTCAACGAACAATAAATAATAAACGTTCACTTCATTTCTAACATTAACTTCATATTAAGTTTGTCCCCTACTTGTCTTTTAAATGTCTGGTAGAGCGCTGTGATTTAACGTAAAGGCTGCTTATCGAAATTTGGCTTGAATTGGTCTATAACTTCGGCCATATTAATGTTGCTTTGAAGGGAGAAAATGAGACATCATCACGAACTACTGCCCACAGGGATGTCGTTTTAAATGTACTCTATCGATGTTAGTCAATAACTAAAGGGAATAAAATACAATCAACATACGTCTCATTTGGTTTGAAATATGAAAAACAATAACAAAATCCTTTGTTTTTGTTGTCATTAAAAACTAAGTTAAAATAATATTGTAAAATAATGCTTATAGCCATAAACAATACATTAAAAATATCTTTAGGCGATGTCTTATGATAATTCTTTTAACAAATTAAAGTGCATAAATATCAATAGTTAATTCTCAAAAACAATTGTATGGAAATTTTAGGGTAGAAAAATTAAAAATTTCGTATAGAGAGTGGGGTATTCTAGTTTGAAACGATTATTATAAGCATATCAAAAATATATTTTTTAAATATCGTATATTGGAAGAATCTCTATATTTAAAGAATCTCTAAAGATATAATATCTAAGTATAACATCTTTAAATATTCACAAAAAATATTTTACTCCTATTTTCGAGACTAATGAACTTAAAATTATCAATAAAAATGAAATTTTTAGAAAGCTATGCAAGGATTTTAGGAAAGCTACAGCGATGTTTCTAAATGTAATACTTTTTGAAATATATTTCACGTTTCTATCCCTAACGTGAAATATATATAAAAAATTATTACATTTAGAAACATCGCCATAGATTTCCTAAAATCTTTGCATAGCTTTCTAAAAACTTCGTTTTTATTCATAATTTTAAGTTCATTAGTTTCGAAAGTAGGAGGAACATGTTTTTTTATGAATATACCCTGTAAAGATATATAAATCCTGTAAAGATGTATAATCATCCCTGTAAAGATATATTAAGCAATGCATTAAGCTTTCAAAAAATTAATATCTATATTTAATTAGTAGGAAAATCTTGTACCCTTAAATGTTTATTAGTGCATAAATATGTACAAGTATCCTTGTAGTGCGAGTACAACCCATACCTGGCATTTTATTTATGAAAGTGTATGGATCTAGTTGTAACAAGTTCCTCGTTGCTTCGATAACATTTTGTACTTGGTGGTAGTATTTTTATACTATCGTATATTACATAGCCAACATATCTAGTAAGACAACTATAATCGCAGTAGTTTACTGCAGTCTACTTCTCAATTTGGGATTTTAACTTAAAAAAGTACAACATGCTTATTCGAACTAAACTACCATACCTTAATTTACATTGTCACAGTTTTGCTTCAGGATAAACAGTGACAGATACAAATTTAACATAAAATATAAAAGCAGATTAAAATCATTGAGCGCGACAGGAAATTATTAATCTAAATGCTATATGAGATAAAGCGCGTCTCGAGTGGTGTTCAGTATTCATGCGAGTGGATTGTGGGCGGGACGGATTTCGAATTGGGCGGTTTTCTAATGAACAAAATGTATGCTAGCATGCTTAATTAAGCCGATTGTGCCACAGTGATAAAGTAATCCGAACATTGAATTCAGTATCAATCCTTTTCATTCTAATTTAATTGTCATTTACGTAAAACGGAGCAAAAATATGTCAAGTAAATGGGTATTATTAATTTAATGACATTTTTGACCCCCGAATCACGTGTGTATGTTTCGGAAGTAACTTTGTTTAGTGCAGTTGACATTACAATAGGGTAGAAATTAATTACCAATACTATTATAGTCCTTTCTCGAATATCTAACTAACTATTTTATGTTTATGAAAAAACAATTATGCACTAGTGTCATATAAAATAAAAATGATGTAACTTTTATACAAATACTGTTTATTCTTATGTCCCTTATATATTAAAATACATATTAATTTATTCATACAACAATTACGTTACTCTCTACTAAGTCGTCAAGTGATCTTTTGTTTTCTTGCCGAAAGTATTATATCACGTCCACTCCACGAATTTGAAAAAAAAAAATTTTCATGTTGTTTTCCATATATTCTCACTTAATGTACTTGTACCTTATGAGCAAAAGTATGTTTTTGATTTACTTAATGTATACGATTTCATTTGGCGACTAATAATATTATTTTCAAATTCATTTGAGCTTTTCGCTATTTATATGTTTGTTCACAATAACTGCCGTCAATTGCCAGTAATAAGACATATACACACATACATACATACATATATATATATATATATATATATATATATATATATATATATATATATATATATATATGGTAATAATAACTTACGAAAATTCAAATTGTGTCTAATGTCCTGCAAAATTGGGTTAAAAGAAAAGAGCGACGCGTTTTTCTTACTATATTTATCAACCCAAAACTTCTCTTATATGGTGATCTTAAAAATTTCGACCGTATATATTAATATATATATTAATTTTACTAAACATTTATTATTTCGATTAAATTTGGGTAAATTCCTTTTTGGTTTCAAATTAGTGCTGACTAACTATTTTTCTTATATCTTAAGTAAATATACAAATGAATGAAGCCAGCGTAGAATTAAATAGGTGTTTTTTGGATAAAGTTGCGAAACAAAATTAAAAAGACAATGACTCTACGTAACGGCTGAAAAAATACTTAAATCTCTAGTTAAAACTATACTTACAGCATAACAGCAAACCAGAGTGAGATCAGGCAATACCCACTGTGTAATAAACACTAACAGAATGTAATAAGTTTCGTGCACAAAGAAACTTTCATTCATTAATTTTTTTTTGAAGTTCTGTAGAATATTTTGTAAAAGAAGGTGAATTTTTTAAAATTTAAACTAACTTAAATAAATATATAACATATATGTCTTATATATAAAACGAATAATATTCCCTCTAACTTTACTCTGTTTATCACGAAGACACATTCGTTTTTTAAAGTTTTTCCCTGCTCAGAGAGCTTTACAAAATTCCCAATTGTGTTTCCCTAAACGAACAATATTTTGTGCGTCCTATATAACACAGAGCCTCCAGCACAACGCATAATGCTTTCGTAAACCTAAACAAGATGCCCGCACTACACTGCATACCCGATTATGACTGACCGCCGCTAAAAAAACTTGTTTAACTTTATGCTCGGTAAAATGTGCTCATTACTTTATTCCAGCTCTCCTCACATCCGGTTCGCCGCCACAATTGTAGATGTCTGAACTACGGGTACGGCTTGTTATACGAGTTTGAAGACGAAGCAGGGCGTGAAGTGAATGTAAATATTCAAACATTACGCGTTCTCTTATTTTGACAGTGGTTTTAGAAGTGTAGGAATATTTTTGAACAAGCTTCTCAAGTGGAATTTTTAAAGAAGCGTGTAAAAGTTTTCGGACTACATTAAAATATAAGGTTTAAAAAAGAAACCTACAATGATTTTTTTATGTGTTATTTATATAATTTGTATATAATTTTATATACACACACACATATATATATATATATATATATATATATATATATATATGTATATATATATATAAACATATAAATAGCGATAAGCTTAAATGAATTTGAAAATAATATTATTAGTCGCCAAATAAAATTGTATACATAAAGTAAATCAAAAACATGCATTTGCATATAAGGTACATTAAGTGAGAATATATGGAAAACGTAATGGTATTTGCCTGAGAAAGATATATTATTATGATGAATAATTTTTTAATTTACTGTATTTCTCTCTTGTGTAAATTATTGGTATCTACTTGGAGGTTTAAAAAATATTTATCCAGTTTTGAATCTACAAATTCTATCCATAATTTAATCAGTCTGAATTCACTTAAGGTAGTGACGTAAGTGTTTTTTGTCCAATTTAACGATTTTAACGAAATTTACATTTTTCAGAATCATCAAAATACATTAAGGAACAAAATTGATCGTATATATCGATGGTATTATGTATAGTAAAAAAATTATATAGCAGAAAAAAGCCCAAGGAGGAAAGGCTTTACGTTACGCCGTTTACTAAATTGTTAAAAATTGCTTTAATTTTATTTAATCTATTCATAATTTTTTGGAGGTTTGTTATTAAATAAATAAATGGTTCGTTTATGTTCAGTAACATACCACAAAAAATGTACAATCCATTAAATAACTAGAAACTTTAAAATCATTATTATATAATTCTGAATAGTTTATTTCTATGCTTAAATTATATATATATATATATATATATATATATATATATATATATTTATCACAAAAAGGCGCGCGCGCGAGCGTGTGTGTGTATGCCATACTCCAGATCCAATTTATGTATTCAAACAAATATATTATTATCGCCAGATAAGCAGCCTTTTAAATAGTACCATTTGGATTTACTTTTTGATTATTATGGTACGGATAAGTCTGAATACAATTTGTTCTCCTATTGTTTGTCTCCATGTCTATATGTACATTCAAACCAGTTTATTGTTTTTACCACCACTTTCAGCCGCTTTCGATTTCATGGTACTCCTAATATATATCAAAATAGATCATATCAATTCTGCTGCCTATTTTCTCCTGAATATACTAAATTACTATTAATTGTAGTTGAAGAACATTGGGGTGAATAAAAATCTTGATAAGCTGAATAAAATAAGAAATTAATTTGTTTAGAAGCCAATATTACGAAATGTGGTATTCAAATATATTTAAATTATTAAAGTAATAATAGGAAGTAATAATCTGTAATATTTTTTTAATCCATTTCAAAGATAAATAGTTGTGTATTTTCCTTTTTATTTAGTTAAATTTATGTTTAAAAATCAGTTGAGTCGTTGAATAACAGTTTTTGATTATAAAATACCAATCTCTCCAATTCTAATTTCCAATTTAATAAATTTTATGTAAATTAGAAATAAATTAAAATTTTGTCCACATTACGTAAGAAAAAAACATCAAGTATTTTCCTGTGTTTAAGTCTTAATTCGACGAAAAATATTGATAAAAAGTTGAAGATAAAATCTAAAAAAATAAGGCCACACTACTATTCAAACTTAAATAGCTGCATGTTACTAAATGGGTTTTATGTGTCTAATTCCAGATATTAAAGAGATAATTCTATTAATAATTTGAATTTTTTCTGTTTTTCCGGAAACGGAGGCCACCGGAAGTGGCGTACGAACGATTGCGTTGGTTTACGAAGTCGCCCCTATGGACTCAGCGAAGAGATTCAAGGAGACGTTACCGACTGTCAGGTCGAGAGACAAATTGGAATTATTCAAAGTTTTTGCTGTTTAAATCACATATGTAAATTCGGTTTTTATTGTTAGCCAATTTAAGTTAAGTGACATCTTCATTTATATCATAAGTAACTGGTTCGCTACTTATTTGTGCACACAAGAAATGTTTTTTGTTTTTTTGCTTACATCCAGAATGTATACTAAATATAAATTGTTCTAAAACTCTAAACGTTCTATCTAATAGCCCCTCAAAATAATTAAATAAAAGAAATAAAAAATTCAAATACAAACCGTTCTAGATAAATTAATATTTTTTTTGGAAAGTCATAGACCATAATCGTATAAAACCTATTAATCAATGTGTGTTTCACGGCTTAATAAACGCAATCTCTAGTGATGTTATTTTTTGCACAGTTTAGTTATAATAGCTAGGATTAATACTTTAGAAAAGATTTTGAATTTACTAGAAAATGGGTACTGTACTCCTGCCATAGCGGCAGCATATTTTACCCAGTAGAGTATATATATATATATATATGTGTGTGTGTGTGTGTGTCTAGGGGGTCTTCGTAATGCCTTTAGACATTTAGGAATTGTACGTTGTGTTAAAGCCGTTGAATTTTCACATTGCCTGGGAAGTTTGTTGGAACTAAACTTTGCGAATGTTTAGTTTTAAATTTTTTACTCAAATTTTGTATTAGTTTATATTTGATTTTTAATAAATATATAAAAACTCATTTATACAGTATATACAAACTCGTTTTGCTTAGTTTCTTTTTAAGAAGTCTTTGGTTTAGAAGGATATCGAATCAGTTTTTTGCCACAAATAATGTTTTGTTTATTTAACTGGTGTAAACCTTGCTAGATGATAAAAAGTCAGATTTATTGTAAAATAGTGTAGGCAAATATTTCTTTAATGTGAATATTTATTTATTAATATTATATTATTATAGAAAATACGTAAAATGAAGTTTCTACTTCAAGAGTAATTGTTTTAAATAAGAACAGGTGTAATTAAATATATGGATGTAGATAAAATATATAAATATATATTTAGAGTTCGAGGAATATCTTTGAAGCTATGAGCAATTAAAGCATGCTTGACTGTTATGATTTCTTAAAATATGATAAAAATGTTCCATTTTCCAGAGTAGCTTACGAAAATGTAATACGAGCATTTCTTAATTTACAGTCGAAAATTAAACGTTAAGGTTAAATCATGATGTACTTAATAGTTTAATAATTAGACGCAAGAGACAAACATATTGTTATGTTATCTCCCAACTGATAATCCTAATTTTATATTAAAAATATTTTTTGTTTACAACAATATTTCATTTATACTTATTTTAGGACTGGGTGTATTCCATTTAAATAAGAAACGTAACAGTGTTTTTCAATTTACAACCTTATATATTTATGCTGGAAAATTAGATAACGTCGTAAAATAAAATTAAATGTTAATTAGCTTCACACAGGATGGCGCCTTATTATTTTGTTATTTGAAGATAGGGTTTTTGTGTAATTTAAATGGAAATATTTCTTCCTCGTACTCTCTTCCTTGTTATCCTTTCATATACGGGTACGGTTTAGTATAATTTAAATGTAAATATTTCTTCCTTGTACGCTCTTCCCTGTTTCCTGACTAAAACAAAAAATAAGAAAAAATACTTATCTCAGAACATTATGTCGAATTATGGCACGAAAAATGTATGGAGAAGTAATCTGATCTTAGTTAAATTTAACCGGCAAGCTTTTTATTACCCTTCTTATTCTAGACCATTTATTTAGGAAGCTGTTGTAATTTGATGGTTCAATACAAGTGTGCGTATCTAAGAGATCTTTAGTTACTATAAAACTTTATAGTTATTATAATATATGTAATCAATATCACATTTAAGTTAAACATATTTTCTAAAGATTTTCTCGGGAACAAATTTACGGGTGTAGATAGTGAAGATTAAATTATAATGTCCTAGGGAATATCTATCAATGCACCTGATTTGTCAATCGACTGGTGGCAAAATTTGTTAAATGTTGATTTGGCTGACTAAAGAGGTATGGACTCGTATATAATATATATATATATATATATATATATATATATATATATATATATATATATACATATAGTACAAATGTAACGTTAAGCATGTTTATTACTTATACCGGTGATTCTGTCAAACTAAATATATTTAAAGCGTATTTTGCTAGCAATGTAATTTATTGGTTCGAATCGTAATTTTGACAGCGTTATTTACTAACGATTAAGAATTTTCATACATTTTCTAAACATTTTCTACTTAGTTCGATATTTTAATCGCTGAAATTAATAAAACACACGTTCTTTATTGGAACCTGTGTGTATAATAAATTGTAGACACCAAGGTACACTTTCCCTCAGTGAACTTTTAGCTAAGCTTGAAAAATTTCGTTCAGCTTTTTTGGAAATTTTATAGAACCAGCTTTTTATAAAAATGTTAACATTTATCCGTAGGAATTCTTTAAGAATATGAGAAAAAAAATTGTTCCCAGTTTGATGAATCATTTCGAGTGAAAAAAAATAAAATTAAGCTAGGTTTCATTTAGACTGAGGTAAAAAAAAATTATAATGGAAAACTATTCTTTTTTTTTTGGAATTGAGTTGCAAACAGTTTTGTGAAATTAAGTTCATAACGGCAAAAATCAAATCATTCAAGATCAAATTTTCCGAAGTATTAATCTTAATTTAAATTTTAATAACTGTTGTTTTTTACTGCAAAACGATAAAGTTTTTATGAAAATGAGGCGTACATTATTTAAAATTACATGAGGCGGCAGCTCACATTTTTTTTAATGTATGATAAATTTGGAAATATTTTATCAGTATTTTCAACTTCTACAATATCAACATTGTTCTGTAAACATTAATGATTTTAAGTGACTATTGTATTCGAAGAAAGAAAACAAGGGCATTAATATACCGTGCAAATTGATTGATGTACGGTTTAAGTGGTCTACATCATTGTGTTAAGGGATATATTTAAAAACAATGGCTTAAAAGGATCATATTTCTTACCAATAAATCGTCGATTAATATCCGGTGACCTGGCGGGCCATTTATATCGTTGCAATCGATCCAGCTATTGCTCGCCTAACTCGACATAAAGTACTCTTGCATCTTATTAGAGGAGTTTGATGGAACTCCATCATGTTGCGACCACATATTTATCCTATCTCACAAATACCAGCTATTAATGCCGCCAATATATGCAGTATTTCCATGGAAATTCTCAGTATTCCTAAGTCTTTCGAAGACTTAGGTAATGATGTTAGATTGTGATGGATGCCACCGGTTTGGAAATATGTTGCGGTACAAAACTAAAGAACGCCGTTAGTTACCACGATCTTTACTATTGCAAAATATCTATTTAATGTTAGAATATAATATTATAGAAACAATTTTTTATGGTTTTTATGAAATCTCTTCACATGTAAGATTAAAAAATTATGTAATGAATGATGTGCAATATCATTATATTGCACATCATTCAATGATTTAAAAATTAAGGCGATAGAAATTAATAAATTTCATTTAATTTAGTCAAAGTTCACTTATCTTCTTTTATTTCTTTCCAACCTAATTAAGTTGTACATTAATTGGTAGAAACTGCTACGGATGAATTCGATGTAAATATGAAAATTTCTGCACGAAGATATTCAGGAAATGATTTTAAAAATATTATAAAACGTAACATTATGAATGACTTAATTTTTTGTTCTTAAAGGACAAAAATCTGAAACCAATGCGACGCACAGAGTTTTGTATTAACGAAGCGTTTCACGATAACTAAGCAAATTGCGATAATGGTCCTTACGATAATAAATTGAAAGGAAGAATTAGTTGTTCGACATTTGAATAAATTTTTGATACCATTATTATATATGGCTTGTTTTCATAACTTTCACTGCATGTTCTAATGTATTAGCCTGGAATACATTGAAACATAACACCAAGCACGAAACTGTAGAAAAAGTTTTTTATCCTTCCTTTTTCTTTAGACAAAAGTTATCAAATTCGGTCGTCATTACATTAATAAGCAAAAATTAATCTATGTTCACCAAATAATTGAAAGAGCAATAATTGTTAATAAACGGTAAATGGCCGTTTCGTTTTGACGAAGCGTCAGCCTGTAATTTTTGTCCCACTCGCATATAATCGGCAACCCTAATATGACCATAATATAGGCAAAGTATGATGCACATCCTGGTTTTGTATAATGTTTTTCAGAATAAGTAATAATACTTATATTCATTCGTATATATATATGTGTGTGTGTGTGTGTGTGTGTGTGTGTGTGTGTGTGTGTCTGTATGTGTTTTGTAAACCTAATTTATTTCGCTTCTTTCGAGATCATTCTCCCTGTCCGTACAGGCTTTTTCCTCAGAGATTACTTGAAGTGGAAACTGGAAATTAAGCCTAGTAACATAAAAATATATTACCCGCATATATGTCAACAGCTAATATTCAAATATATTTATATGAAGATTTCAGGGAGGAAAAATTAAGAACTAGGAAAAAAAATTAATTTCCGTATGTAGTGTGTAATATCGTTTGAAAGTAATAGTTAAAAGTGTTGAACAACATTATTATTATAATGTTAAGAAATATATTCAAAAATATGTTCTCTATTTTCGAGACTATTGAACCGAAAAGTGGGGAAAAAACCAAAGTTTTAAGAAACCGAAGTTGTTGAAAACATGTAGCCATGATTCTAGATGTGCTATACTCTATTACGCCTACTATATCCACTGTGGAAGATATATAGTAGGCTATATATGTATATATATATATATATATATATATATATATATATATATATATATATATATATATATATATAGTAGGTAGGCTATAAATTTACGTTTGAAATTTTAATATTCGTAAATAGTTTAATATAAAACACTTAAATGTTTAAAAATGGTTACGTATTTAGTGCATATTTTATTCGTATTTGACAGCTTCTATTTCAATGGATATGGATCTCGGTGTAGCAAATTCCTCGTTGTTTAAATAACATTGTATGCTTAGTTGGATTTTTATGAAATTGTATATAGGAATATACTTCCTAGTGACAAAACTATACGGAAATAGTATGGGCACAACTGCTATCGAGCTGGACGACGCCCTAAGGAACAAATTATATACCGGCATGTTTAATTAAACCGTTTACTCCACAGTGATAAAGCAATCCAAACATTGATTTACATATCGAAATATTTTAATTTTAATTTAGGTGTTCTTAATAAAAAACGGAGCATACCTTTATTGAATAAATGGGCGTTATGAATTAAATAATATGTTTAAGCATCGAATTATGCATTTCTGAAATATCTTTTTTATATATTTGATATGAAAATAAGGTAGAAATCAATTAAAATCATTGATATATTTTTCTATAATGATAGATTTATTATTATGGTGCTGTTTTTATCATGTCATATTTTAATTAACAAGGTTTATAAGAATTCGACATAATAAGCTTGCGTACAAATAAAGTTAACTTTTCCCCAATTCAGTTTCTTATTTGTAGCACTTATGAACGGTATTAAAAATCTTTCTGGTTTGTTTATACAACGAATATGTTATTATTTGTCTCCATCGACTTATATCTTCACATAATCTTCTGTTTCTTGCTGAAATCACATTATCACGTCCACTCAAAAACTTTATCAAAATTTTCTTTAATTTCCTTCTCGTTTATAACTCTATTCCTTCCCGTTATGTGATTTATTACTCTATTTATATGAAATACTTTCCACCTGTAACTATCGATTAACAACATGGTCGTACTATCGACTTAAGCTTATTGATTTTTATGGGTTTGTTCGTATTTAGTACCCTCCTACCAGTCAAGTAAAGGATATCTACCAGTCAAATGGCCTGTCATTTTATGTCCCACAAAATTAAGTTAAAAGCAAAGACTGATGCATCTTGCTTTATGCCTTTACCAACTTATGTTTTCTCCTATGAGTTGATTTTTTTTTAATTCGCTCGTATATTACATTAGTCTCATATATAATATACTATTACTGTGCTATACAGATTTAAATTTTATAAAACATAGATAATTGTTTCTAAATTTACGAATTTGGACTTTTTTAATTCATTTATTTATGCCTCTTAGGAACTTGCGTCTATATATTAATACTTGTAGAGAAAACTTTGTACTTTTTTTTAAGCATATAGCGCGTAAACGTGTGTGCGTGAGTGTGAGTTTTGGCACACGTTAAAGTTTATGTGGAGAAGGAGCGCAAACAGCTAAGATTTATGTATAACATGTGTTACAAATACATTAAATGATATAGGTACTCCAAATATATTAAATGATTCATTTTTTATGTTTGTACTGTCAATATCGAACAAATGATAGGCTGTAGTTAAACAGTCTCACAGAGTAGAAGTTATATATTAGTGGAATGCAGCTTACTTAATACACACCTGTTGCAAACGGAAAATTTTAGAACAGCCATCTGAATTGACTTACTCTGCCTATTAGTGTTTTCAGCAAAATGAGTATGTAAGCACATTTTATTATTTAAATTAACAACGTATCTTATAGTTCTATGTCAAAACTCAATTTGATTAGCGTTGATTGGATTCGAAAATAACATGAAGAATTGTATAAAAAAATAAATACGAATACAAGTTTTAACTGTGTACTTTTGTTTTCGAACTATTGCCAATATTTCATTTTAAATTTCATTGGTATTGCAGGGAATTAAGGTAAATAACATATATTAATGGCGTTTTTGTACACTCTCTCAGCTGATGTAATAGAACAAAATTAAAAAAAATATACAATGATTGTGATTATTAATAAGAGTGAAATTTAAAAACTTAACGAATTACTGTTAACTTCGACCACTAGGAGAGCACTATTAGGAATAAATATAAGAATTAAGGATAATAAAATTTAAGGGTATCCATTACTTTTAATGATATAATAAATTAGTCTCAAATTCCACAGTTTGGAATAATTCGCAATATGTTACTAAATGTATTTCAAACAAATTTCAATGCTAATTATTCCAACAGTTATAACAACATTTTTGTAATGACGTTAAAACATCACTCTAAAAACAATATGTGTCGCATTTTTCTTTCCATATTTTTTATGCAATCAATTTTTCAAATTTAACATATTTTATATATAGGCAATTTAAAATAAGTTGGCGTAATATTCGTTTGCTTATTAAATAGGTTTCCCCATCGGGTTTGCTTGATGTGTTTTTTACTGATTTTAAATCGATTGAAATTTAAAATATTAGTGAAGTTTTAAAAACAAATTAACGTCGAAATTTTTAAAATTATTCTTGAGTCAAAGAGCAGAAGGATAAATTAAAGCAACATAAAATTTTCTTCTGTTAATCTAAATGGAAAGGAAAGTGAAAATGTAAAATATTTTTCATACACCAAACCGGAGGAGAGAACCGGCTTATTTTGAAGAACAGAACTTTCATCAGTCATCCTATAAAAATTGATCTGAGGAATATACAAGTTTTTATTCGTTTGAAAATAATTACCCGTGTGACTCAGGACGCCAAAATTGTTATTTTGTATATAACAAGTAAATTCAATATTATTGCATAAATGTTTCTAATGCACATACATTTTTTAATAGAATTCAATTAAAAATTTCTGAATATTAAAAAAATTATGATTAAAACGCAAGTCTCTATACTTAGGATATCAAGTTTCTTTTGTAAACTCTCATTTAAATATAATACATAAAGTCTGTAAATGGAGATAGTTTTGAAAAGGGCTGAATAAATTTTAATAAAACCTTCGAAGTTTAATTAATTTAATAAGGATTAGATGTCTATTGTGATATTTTAACGACAATATTTAAATTAATTTTAGAGCAATTAGTTATCCTATTCTCTATAATCCAAAACATAAATTGCTACACTAAAAATAACAGTATGTGTAAACACATAGTTACCAGCTGTACACCAAACATAAACGAGTATAAAAACTGCGCACCGGGAAAACTCCCAACTGGTACTATGGATAAATGCAAACATAAATTTAAAGAATCGAGGAAAGAACAATCTTTTTGCCAATATTCGTTTCTTCGTTTCCTCGGATCGACTTTTTCTCGAGTAAAGAATATTATTTGAAAACGTGTTAAAAGCACATTTTTCCTTAAAGGTTACTTTGATATGTATAATTTAATTATACCCATGTAAACTGTGGCATAAGAGGTGCATAATTAAACATACCAATTTTGACCAGCAGGCTTCACCTTCGTTGTCGAAAATTTGACATCTTATTTATTACACACAACAATTTATTGACAACAATTAAACTTTAATTGGTTTGATATTTTATAGAATTCTATAGGAACGGTAAGTTGAAATTAATATTCATGAAAGGTTTCTTTCATTATTTAATACATTATTTCATAAATTCACTTATTTCATAAAATATTACTTTTATCCAGTAATCGTTTCATTGTATTTTTTATCAATGAGGTGCATAGAATCAAAAGCAGCTATATTCATACTACTCTCGTTTTGAATTAAGAATGTCGTCATATTCATCATACAAAATTGTAAAACATTCAAACGATCAACTGTAGCAAAACAATTTAGATACCAAACAAATTGAAATTCAAAAATATTAATATGAATAAAAATAACTAAATCCAGTACGGTTGGAAACAAATACAGGTAAAATTCGGATTGACCAATCAGAGAGCACTATTTACATAAAATCAAAATAGCCAGCATCACACCACAGAAATCGTATACTTTTTTATGTCGTTAAAAATGAATTATTTTTTCTTTAATTTGAGTTTTAAAAGTTTCTTTATTATAAAAAATACAGCACCTGTGACAAAAGCTGCAGAGAGGAAAGCCAGAAAACGTGAAAATAGAAATACATAAAGAAAAGGAAAGCAAATTTAGAAAAAAAAAAAATTTAGTACGGGCCAGTGCTTTACCTGGTGCTCTCATCTGTTACGATAATTTGAGTGCAATAAATATTATGAATACTTTATTAGCCATATTCGCAAGCAAAACAGCTCATTGTCATACTGTTTGATAGATGTTTGTATGCCTACAATATTGTGCAAGATGGAACAGCTAAGTATTGGCGCGCGATTATCGCATCAATAACAGCAATTTAAAAAAAAATGAATTATTAATATTATGTTATAAATTACTAAAATCCATAAACTACTAATCGACAAGTCAAAATTTTATACTGTTGCATATTAGGCATCTTTTCTTTTGTATCTTTTAAAATGTTTATTTTTGCAGTACTTAAAATACTATGCACTAATAACTGAAAAAGTGTATGGTTTTAGAGATATTTTCTACAATTTATCTAAATGTTAATGGAATGTGGAAGTTCTGTGCTAACTAAAGAGCTTTAAAACTTTAAGGTTTCGTTTTACTCTTCAAAGTGACTCTTTAGTGAGGTAAATTTCGTAAATTTCGTCGTAAGTTGATTGATTTAATTCAGTCAACTGCATAAACTTATTTAAAAAAAGGTTTAACAAATATCACTAAAATTAAAACATTTTCATTTATAAAAAAATTATTTATCATGCACATTTTAAGGTAACCTTTTAGAATTGTATATATGCATAGCAATACCTTTTTTTTCAAATACCACTTTTTCCAAGGTGAAATAAAACAATTAACATTTGCATGTAGTGCCGTAATAACACAGTCAGTAATTGTTTTTCTTACTATGTCTATTATTGACTAAATGTTCGTTACATAAACCCTTTCCTGTTTTACCTATATAGTGGTTTACCAATGAAAATTTCGACATGACATCATCATCCTTTTTTTTCCTGCTATTCAAATAGCCTCTTGAATTTGCGTGACAATTACACAATATTACCTACAGTAAGAAATTATTAATGTTGCCGAGGTGATTGGCGAATATTTATTTTAACTAATTATCTATTGATATATTTCGAAAACTTTCCCAGAACCAGTTTCCGGTTACTATTAAAGAAAAATAATTCAATGTAAAATATAAAAAGTTCCGGATATGCTTAAATTTTAATTTTAGGCAAAAATAATTCAGAAAAATAAAGATGCAATTCATACTTAAACGCTACACTGCAAATTCTATAAATCGTAGATATCCTACTAAAGGTGTCTATAAAAGTAGAGAATCTTTTATTAAATATACCATCTTTTGAAACAAACGGCTTATCCTGGTTTTCCAGAAAGTATTTTTAAATAAACATGGAATAGTGGAATAAAGTATCGTGCAGAGCATGTGACGCAACATTTCTTTAATACTAGTCAGTTAGATTTGATTTAATTTACGTTATATATATTTCCAGCAATTATTAAATATCCTTACTTAATTAAGTATATCAGTATTGACATAACGTTATCGATTTACTATTGGAAACAAACTTATGTGTATCCAATTTAGTCAAAGTCAAAAGCAACAAAATCCATGTGTGGACAAATATATAATGTGGGAGACAAATACAGCTAAATGAATTGTGAATTATTGCTGCGTACGTCTGGTATACCCAGTGCTGTCATCACTGTTAAAATATTAACCTCAAAACAGTTTTTATTATATTACTAAAATAGGACAAAACAAAAGTTTTCTCGTTTTATGGAAGAAATACTTGAGTGGATATAGTTGTAGCACTCCTAATTTAGAAATGTGAAGACGATGACAGACAAAAAGGACTAGATCGGTTTACCTATGAATTATGTATACCTATGAAGTATAATATTCCCGAGTATGCTGGGAACTAGCTTCTTTTTCAAAAATTCTATATTACAGCGTAAATATCGCGGACTGAGTTTCACAACACTGAATAAAATTCAAGATGGAGTGTTTTAAAAATATTATCTACTTTTAGCAGTATTTATTCAACTAAATCCCATTCTTAAATAGTTTAATTTTGGTTTTAAAAGGGTAATAAGTTACTCGTAATTATAAACGTACTACAAATCTAGTTTTTTGAAAATATTGTTTCCGGGAAAATGTAAGTTTATAAATAGTTTATTTTGAATATGATTTTTAATTTTGTTGTCATATAATTTAACGTCATTTATGTAAAATATTAATTAATATTCTAATAATATGATGAGTATTAATATGATTTTATTTTGAATAAATAAATAATGCGAATATAGAATAAATGATTTTATTTACGACTTTATAGCATAATAGATTGTATGCAATAGTAGTCTGCACCACTCTATATAATTACCCGTATGCTTATTTCGTGAGATGACTTATGTGCTGGTTGGTATAAGTCTTATATGCACGTGTGCAAGGTTCACTGTTATTCATTAGTTATCGCGAGACATTTTCATTTTCGAATGATTCCGTTATCATTCAAAATTGCCGACTGCTACTTCAAATACCAAACACGGTATCTTCATATTCACCTACGTGTTTTATTTGATATAATATCTTTTAACAGTATTGTAAATAAAACTTGAAATGATAAATAAAATTTTGAAAATATTTCTTTTTTCATTTTTATGTAAAATGTTTTGCCCTTGCTGACTTACGTTATAATTACGTTGTCAGCACATTAATATTTTTAAAACTAATTCTCTTTCTTTAATTTTATTTCGCATCACCATATTTTTTACTTTTAAAATATTATCCGTTATTAAATAAAAACCGCTACCAAATACATCGCTTGAGAGCATCTTACTTGCCTAAGTATGATATAAGTAACTAAACGGTTTAATAATTTTTTGAAGCAAAACGGATATAATTGTTTACCGAGGAATAAATCTAATGTACATATATTACTTTATTTACCTTGAGTCGTTTAAGTAAATAAAGAACAAAGCAGCAAGACGATAAAAACAGTAAGAAAGTGTCGTTTTCCTCACGGGAAGGAGAGCTTTTAGTGACGCTCGTCTTATTTATGTTAACGGTTGAGTCACATATAGACCCTAGGTTACATGAAGTGGATACAGTGCAGACATTGTTCATTTAAGGAAACATAATTTAAAATTTCCGTGAAGTAAGGCTCGCGTATCGCAGATAAAATAAATTTTATGTAAATGTTTAGTCGAAACATGTAACATAGATAATATAATGAAATACGTGGTACCCGTTTAAAGCTCAAGCATGGCATAAAGGAAGCGCCTAGTAATCTTTGCATCGCGAGCAATGAGTTGCAATTACCAAAAATAATGAATAATATTTTGGTAGTTTTATTTTACTGGTTAAGAGAAACTAATCAAAATAAAAGAAAGCAATTAGTGTATTCAATATTTAGTAACCGATATTGCTACTATTGTATGGTACAAGTTACACATAAAATAATGTGAATAAACGACAATAAATTAATACCCGAACATTATATTTTAAATTATCACCTTGAAATGAAATGTAATTACTTCTACTCGTGATATTAAAGAAAAAATGAAAGATTATGTTAGAATATGTTAAAACCGAGAAAACAAAGTTCACAGAAAAAATCACAACTCAAAAGATAAAAAAGGGTAGTGTTTTCATTAATGTGAAGAAAGTTAATTGCTATATCAGTACAAATATTGACGGAAGTAGTTACTGTTTTAAAATATATTCGACGCTTAAATAGAAACAAAACCCTTATTATTATTTAAAAAAAACTTAATATAATTCAAATTAATATATTTAAGATCCACATCAGACAAAACGGAGGAGTGTCCGGACGTCAATGTGTTAATGATTGAAATAAAATAAACTTTATCCCTAGTGGATATTATTGAAATGAAAATATATTTTTGGATGATATTAACAATCTTTGCCAGGATGCATTCAAGTCGACAGGAATTTCATCCATATTATTCATGTTAGTAAGAATAATATGTAACGCGCCATTAAGATCAGTCAAGCTAATTTTTGGTTCAGTCATCGTTCAAGAGGGGAAATTTCTCATTCCTTTTGAAGAGAGCTGTTGGATCTCCTTAACTTTTTTAGTCGAAATATTAATTTTTTGAGTATATTTGGCGTTAATTTTGTAGAAATTCATTATCACTTATTGTTTTTCCACAAGTATTAAATGATAATCGAAATATTAAGGAAATCTTTTCCTTTTTTTCGCAATCACAAACTGTTTGCCACCTATAAAGAATGGACGGACATGGACTGCACCATGTCCTTCTTCTATCATTTTACTTTGGCAGTTGTGGGTTTAAATATTCAGCGTAGTTTATTAAAATACATACGCATTATATGGTTAGATTTTCAGAAGTCTTCGTGTTAACATTTATACAATGATGCAAATTGTTCAATCAATAATCGAAGTTAGTTCCTTAGTTTTGAAAATTAATTTCAAAGATATGTTGATGGTATATATCCACATATATGTGTGAGTGTAAGTGAATATGAACATCTATAGTATATGTATATGCATAAGTGTGTGTGTGTGGATGTATGTATATGTTTGTTTACCTACGTTATTCGCAACACTCAGCTGATACATAAAACCGTCGTTAAAAATTGGGTATCTCAGCTATCTGCCACCGAATGAAATTTTTTGTTAATACACAAATAATATAAAGAACCTTAAATAAAAATAAAGTTGTATCATCGAAACAACTTTTTCTATTCCAGTTCATAGAATTGGCACTCCTACTGGAAGATCAGATATGGAAATGTTATTGGCGACTTTCAAGTTATTGTTTCTGGCATGTACACGTAAGTTCACATGTTTTATTTTTGAATCTCGCAGTGTATAACGTTTTATTTGGGGTAATGTCTTTTATCACCTATATTTTTTGCATTCGTATTCTTTGCTTACTCCTAGTTTGATATAATTTAATGAGTATTTCACAAATTTTCGGTATTAAGCTATGTTTACAAGTAATATAAATAAATCTTCTATATTTGTAAATTAGTCCAACGATTGTACATAAATTCTAACAATATATTTCATTTACTTTCTTCCACCATAATATTTTATTTAAGATTAATATTTCTAACTTAGAAATTTCTAAATAGCTCTATTAAATAAAAATCTGTTTTATATTATGGTTAGTTTTCATCATAATTATAAATGTGCGGAAGTTTATTATATTTGCATTACATTAGTGAATAAAGTATAATTATCTTTTTATACTTTAATTAATATTTGGGAATACGGAGTGCTCAAGGCCAGCCAAGACGAGCAAGGCGCTGAAATATGTTTTCTCGAAGCGAGTTGCCTTAGTTTTGAACCCTCATAATTTCCATGAGGCTTATATTTCAGAGCCCAGAATTGATTTCCACATATATATAACATACCGAAAATCATTCTTCAAGCTCAATTAGTTCATGTTTTATGTTTTATTTTATTAGTTTATTTATATGCAAATTTAAGTAATTCCGTTACTCACCATTTATCACTCAGTCTTTATTAATAAAACCACTAGGGCACTTCCTGAGAATTTGGTATTCTATGTAAAACTAGCATATAAATAGAGATAAAATTGAAAAAAATATGTGATTTTTCCCTTCCAACTCTCTGCAATGGCGAGGTAAAACTCATGTAAGTGTAAAATACTCATAAAAATAGTAAGTAGGTACTTTTAACTAATGTTAAATGTAACTAAGTAAATAATAAATGCAAGTACTGTAAATTTTACGTGTACCTAACAGGTTAATTACGATATAAATATATAATGCGGGATGATCTTTGTAATCACACGAACATCTCGCGTTAAGGATAAGATTCTAAGTCACAGTCAGCTGTCTTACAAAGACGCATTAGATTGAAGTGCATGAGAAAATCATGTAAGCATTCCTGCTAAGCTTAAAATATAACTTATTACCTTAGTTACATTCAGGTAAGGACAGTAAACTTTTACTTAACATACGGCTTTGTGTATACATGTTTAAAATATTATTACATTAGTTATTACTTATATATTATACAGTTAGCTACAAAGTTACGGCAATCTCAGTTAGTTTTGTATTCATTATTTCATTCCGCAGGTCAGAATCTAAATTCTTACTAAAAATTATATACTCGTTGCTGTGTAAACTCCATCCACGAATTATCTAATTTTAACGAATTTAAAATTGTTAAACTACATAGAAAGTAACATTAATAAATGGAATAACGATCGTTATTTTACCAAAAGTGTCTAACAATATCCTAATTATATTTTGCGGAAACGCCTTGATTTGTTTACATATTTATTTCCATTCATTTTAATATTCGCTGAATCTAAATCTCCATATCTTGTGGTATTCTATAATCTCGAATGTAATAATTTTTTACTCAAAGGTCTTTTTGTCATTAAGTATTTAATATATCTTAAATATTTCTTAATTATTATTTGTCCGCGTATCAAATATACTTTTATTTATGAAAATTTTCTTTACCTATGTAATTAATGTCAATAGAAAAAATATCGTGCACGTCTCATGTCGTTTGATTTTGTAGAAAAACGACCGAAGTTTTTGCGTGAAAATAATTTTTTTGCAAATTTACAATTACTCAACTCACAGGCACGGTATTTTTCACTATTTATAAAAAATAACTTACATATTTTGATGTTTTCATGTGTTCGTACAACAGCAAATATATTACCGAGCGATTTTTAGTTTGTAATATTTTAATTGTCTGGAACTATTTATTATGATTAAAATTGATATGTTATATGTACTCTTCTTCTCTGTACTCTCAAAATGTATCAACAATATAGCAATACGTCTGTAGATGACCCATATTTATTTCCCCATTGCCATCATAAAACAAAATGATTGTGATTGGTAACCGGCAAAGAGAAATACTTTCCTTACAATGGTACCACTATTCACCTTTATAATTTTCCTTCACAGGTTACCCTGGGCAATACTTATAAACAAGTGAGGCACAAATTTTATAGACGGCAGATCATTTTCCTTTATAAAAAACATTTCACACATTACATCTGCCTTTTAATGTCCTCGAGATACGAGAGAAATTAATGATCTTCGGATTTTGCAAAAAAAAAACAAATTTGGTAAACCGCCGAACTCAACTGTAACATTTTAGATTAAATTCTCGTCAAGGTCAAAAGCTTAATAGATTGTTGCGGTATGATTAATGAGAATATATATTTTTAGCATAACTCAATAGAAAAAATAAGGATTCAGCAAAAATTGTGCATTGCATTTATTTTAGTCGTTTTAGGGGTTTTGATTTAAAGATTGGAAATTTAGTTTCATCATGAACGCTGGTGCGTGATGAATAACTATTATATTGCGTTATTCAGAATAATCACGAGATATTATATTATATATATTTTTTTATAGTCTGATACAAAATAATTAATCTATTTCAATAAGAATATCATAATTCATATAAAACGGTTGCTTTTACTAGCTAAAATTATTTTTTTGCTCAAATGGTTTCCGAATGTGGACGAATAATTAAATTTAATTTTTAAGGATCAAAAGTATTCTGATTACTAGTGTTTAGTGGAAAACCATAGTATGAATTAAGAGTTAGGTAAAAAAATTACATTGACAATGTTTACAAGAGTTTTGCTTATTTTAAGACTTCTCTCAGTGTTCCAGTGTAATAAGTGCATTGGGTTTTTATTTACACATTCAAATCTTTTTATTTCTTAATTATATTTCACGTAGTTTTTACTTATTCCGGGGTTTCAGCTCTCTTTGAATTTGACGGGTTTTATTTAAAATTTTGAAAATATGTCGATCATGATTGGAATGATTGTTATTAATATAAACCGTGCGGCGATATTTAAATAATTATCTTCTCCGCTTTTCAAACTATTTCAACACTGTTTATATTGTTTATTATTTTATGTGATTTTCTAAGTATCAAATTTATACTTGTCAACATTTTGAAAGTTATTTAAAAAAAATAGTTACATTATTTAAAAAAATTAATACAAACAATTTTAAAATATTATCTAGTTAATACATGCAATACAAATGTAAAACCATTAGATTATATCACCTAAACAATTACAAAGGATACGTAACAATAAAGAGTTTTAATACACACACCTTTCTCAACCCTTAAAAGCAAGATACACCAAATCCGATTTAGTACCGATTTAAGTCCTATAGGAATACGAGGTAAATCGGCCCTTTTGAATTTGCAGCACTCCAAAACTTAATGACTATACTATTTTTCAATTTCTGTCAACTGTGAAAAACGTTTTTGTTTCTAGTTTCTCCCACACGATCAATACTAGGAGAAAAATAGTAGCAAGTATAAACAAACATGCTTTTAATACTTGTAATAATGGCAATTTCGATGCTAAAGTTGCTTGCCGTCGAGTGGAAAGCTTCGCTTCTGAAAATGCATGAGGAAAGAAAAAAAAATAATTTTTAGTGAATAAACATACTCTACTGCCATAGGCTTATTTGTTTGGTTTATTAAATGTATATTCCTTTATTTCTATGTGGAAGTTATATAAGTGAAAAATACAACAATATTTTTGATTAAATTATTGATTGATGCATTACTTTAAAATCTTGATTCTCGTATTTTTTTTTCATTTCCAATTTTTTTTTCGTTTTCAATTTATGCCTGGAAGGATTTCTAATAGCTCCTTTCAATGTCATCTTCCCTGTGAATCTTTTATATTATTTTATATAAAAGATTCACAGTCTAAATAAAGAAAAAAAGTTTCAAGCTACTTCAATCTGATTTTTTTCGCTGTGTACCATAAGTTTCAATATGTGCCAGGTGGTATCTATCCATATTATTATTGGATATAAGAAACCCAAACAACTTATCCTTGTAGCTTTCTATGAACAGCGAATATAAACATCATAAAAACCAAACCAACACGCTGTTTGTCAATAATAATAAAGAAAAAATAAATAATGTTAAGAACTTTTCTCCCGAGCTGAAATGAATTTCATCAAACTGTTGCAACTATAAAGGTAAAAGAGAACAAATATGAAATTGATTACATTTAATAAAAAAAAATTACGTAAAAATCGATATTGTTACGATTTATGAAACTTTTTTAGCATTATATATTTCATTCGGAGATTAAATAAAACCATTCTTTTTTATTTTACTAAGGCATAAAGAACACAATGCATGCCGTATTATAGAATTTAATTTCACTATTACTGTGAAGTGTTCGCATTAAGAATATAGAGAAGATCATAATCAAATTGTATAAATTTAATGTCTAACTATTCACAGCAGATGAACAATACCATTCCCCCTTATTACTGAGGATAATATACTGGATCATATACTGGATAATACTGGATCATAAAGAATTTTAACATGCGGAATGAGTGCCGAGACAGCTAACCTCGCTTGATCCCTCTTATAGATCCACATGTCACAGTTCTGATTGAAGATAATACGTGATGGACATGTTTATTAGTGAGTAAGTGTGTATGTGTTTGGACCTATTCAATAGCGATTATTTTGCGAAACAACGATTATCTCTTTTATTCTCTTTTCTATCTTAGTATAAGTAGAGTAGTCTCAAAAGACAACCTTTGAAAGTGTTACGCGTCTCGATAAGGTGAATCCAAATAGCTATGGAGATTATGGTATATCGATAATATAAAATTTATAGATAAATATTTAGTTTTTGAAATTAATTAACTTAATAATATTTAAGACGGCGCCCATTTTACCTGAAATTTCAAAGCTCGATATGATCAAATATTTAATTTTTTTTGCTTTCCCATGATAGAATAACTTTTCAGAATTTTATTACTTGCCTGAATAGAAGTATGTAACAGAGTTTGTACGACTAAATATATTACTTGTTATTTTTGACAGGTGTTAGAATACAAGGAATTTTATAAACTACGATAATTTGAAGCATTGCTGTAATTTTCCTGTAAACTGCCTTCTGCTAACCTTGTTTCGTTTAATAATTCTGACTGTAGCAATTTTTGAGTTGAGGGGGGTGATTTATGTTAATGAATATTTTCAACAATATCTCTTAAACTATCTTAAATACGATTCCGAAAAAATTATGTTTTGAATATTTGTAATTTTTTTTATCAATTTTTATCCTACGTGATATTTGAAATTTAAACAAATTTTGTCACTTCGCTTTCCCTATAAAATTTATTGAGAGATATGTTAGAGTGTTAACTAAAATTATTTGCAAGTCAATATGTTTATCACTAGGCCGAATGGGAAATTTTTACCACAAATTTTTTTGAGAGGAACGGTCGTGACGAGGAAAACAAGAGGAAAACAAGGAAAACGAAAGGACACCTAAATGGTCTCACAGGGGTTGCGTTTCATAGATATATTATATTTTTAGGCAAGGAATCCCAATATCTAACAATATTTTTTCTATTTGTAAATTAAGCCAAAAATCGGTTCTAGTATTTTTTGGAAAATGTTAAATGTAATGAAGGTGAAAAAACGCAATCGCCAAAAAAGGGAAAAGTAGGTCAAAATTATTCTTATGGAAATAACAGAATATCAATAAATAAATGAAATCTAGATAGTCTTGAGAACGATCTTTAAAGGGCAATTGACTAGTATTTATTCTTACAATACATCCATGCCAAATACAGTTACACATTTGTAGAAGTGGTAGCAGATAATTAAATTTTTTTATTTCAATTACAGGTGTGTGGCGAAATATGTTAAACCATTTTATGAAGCTATAAACCCGCACCAATTGAACATATAACGATTTTGACCACCATTAAGTACTACTTTCCAAAATAGTACTATTATCTGTAATAAATCGGTAACACTTGATTTAATTTTTAATATTATGAATAATTTATGAATCAAATAGATTACTCTCACGACTCATTACTAAATAACTAAGATAGAGAATATTTCTAATAACTAAAATTGTTTATTCAATGTTTGAAATTGGAATAACAAAATATCAAAATCTTTATTTTTTTACGCTTATGTTATTACTATGGTTTGATCTCCGTTTGGGCAATACAAAAGTTTCATACCTCTCATTTCAATATTTTTCATCTCATTCGTAGTATCCATTTCGTTCAATATCAACATAATGGGGCCATATGCTAATGTTTAATTGAATTTCTTCGTTATTATTCACGCATCAAGTGCGGAATCTATATTTTTATTTCACTTTGTCAAAATTAATAATTTTGAACACATCTGCAAGATATTTGCTTCCAAATTTGGATAATATCGATTCGAAATAGTGGACTAAATGGCTAATGTTAAACCATATTATCCATAAATATAATAAAATTGTAAGAGAGTGAATTTCTAACATAGATAATATTTTAAGAAGATTAATGATTTATTTTGCGTAATAGAAGGCAGTAAAATTGTTTCTGGCATTTCAAATTTTTATATGTTTGTCTGTATGGTAATCTGTTCGTTAATCACGCAAAATCTACTAGGCGAGTTTCATTAAAATTTAGTTTAGCAATAGTTAATGCCTAAAGTCAACATATGAAAAGAAAACAAAGTCTAATAACTTATCTTGTTCCGAATTTTACGCAAATGAATCCTTGGGGCATAGTTAGTAACTTAAAAGTTCTTACGGCCCTAGGGCATCGATTATTGCGCGTACGATTAGGCCAATCATTCAAGTATTGTCTCTATATAGTGGTTATGTCACTAAAAGAGAGTGAAGTAAGCGTCCGATACCTAATTAAAACACTTGCTCATGAAATAATATGTATTTCAATTAATATTGGTGGATTTGCCAGTGTTCGCTTATAGCGGACATAAATTTTATTATGAATATTATTATCGTTTCTACTTCCGTTTATGTTTACGTTTTTATTAGTGGACGTCGTAATTCGTTAGTAAAGGAAACATTCAGAGATTTAGACCTTTTAAATTAAAATTTCAATCCCACCAGCATTCTCTTATAGGTAAATATTTTAAGCATATTAAAAAAATATTGTCAACATTTTACAAAACTTAAAAAAAGTACATTTTTCATGCTTTGAAATGTGTATTTTTCTGTATGTTATGTTTTGTCTACCATAATCCATTAAACAATTTTTCTAAAGTGATTTTATTCATTTTAAAGGATGAAATTATAGCTGTATTTTCCATTTTTTCTGTGGTAATAAATTTTAAATTCTGAGAAAAATGAAAAACTTAATAATCATAATAATTTTATTTTTAAAATAACATTTTCAGTAAATAATGCCATAGAATTTGTGAATTATGTAAAATTAAGATATAAATTTTAAGCTGAGGATGATATTGCGACAATTTATTCGTCGTCAAATGGCCACAGGAAGGGTAATGAATGCATTAAATTTGTGTTAATATTTTTTTAAGAGTATTATTGAGTAGAAAAACTACTCTGATGGAGTTAGCATGAATCATCGGCATACAATTACACAAAATCTAATGCATATTTTACCAAGGAAATTACAATAAATGACGTATACACCACTTGAATATACCTCACTTTATTAGAAATGTTGAGGATATTCATCTGGATTCAATGTTTACATAGACCATTTGTTTATAAACCCAATTTGATCACGTCATTTCAAACTCTATACTTTTGAAAGTTGAAAGTTGATTGAAATCAATGCTACCAAATATAATTTAATTAGAATAAACGTAAAACTTACGTTAAGGAGATTTCTGAGTGTAAACCAATTTGTAAAAAAACTTAAAAAATCTCCTCCTTTCTTCCGGGTCATGTAACCTACTCATAAATTATTTTTTTCTGGGAAATTGTGTCTAATTACTTTAAATTTATTTTAACCAACTCTTGTAACATATGTTTTTTTCGGAGATTCCATGTTATTTGTAAATGATCAATCTATATACATATATATATATATATATATATATATATATATATATATATACATATAAAATATATTATATTTAATATATAAAATATATTATACATAAAATATTATATATTTCAAAATGTGGTAGTGATTGTGATCTTTTTTTCAAATAGTATATATAGTATAATTAATCACGGCAAGTCCTGATTGATATTCCTCCTCTAATTTTTCAATAATTTTCTGAATAATTTGGAAAACATTTATGATTTATATTTAAATACATATTTCGATTGAATTATTTTGAGTAATATGGATTAACAATTTGAGGACATAAACGCACAGAATTTTGATTTAGGCGTGTTCCTATATGCACTTGATTGATTCACATTGAATTGTTTAAATATATATTGCGCATTTTTTCTCACACCGCTGTAATAAAACATCATTTTACATCATTTATAAATCGTGCTTGAACAAGCATATAAAGGTGCATGCACGTTAAATTGGGAATATTATTTTTTAAAGATGGTTAAAACTATGGTTAAAACAGTTTTTTTTTCTATGAGAAGGACCAATAGATCCGTAATAATTATTTCAACGTATGAGCGTTGCTAAGACATTTCAGGATGAACTTGAAAATTGTTTTAAATATAAACTAGCTACTTAGTCGTTATCACCCTCTAATGCAACTGGAATGCAAAAAAATACAAAGGTCAGCCATATACGATAACTTTGAACATATGAACATCGAAATTGATAATACGAATTCTATTTACATCTTCGATGGAGAATATCTGTTGTATCGAGTTGTGTGGGACTGAGAAGGAAGATTCGATGTTATTTTTAACAAATACATTCAGTGGTACATAGATATTTTGGTCACAGTATGAACATTTTATTTTACGGTTATAATACGAAAAATATTAAAATTGCGGAACAACCTCGTCAGACAACGGAAACATCTTCATCCTCTGATGTCATTTTTGATGAACCAATGACAGTATCAACAAACAAAAATTTCTTCATTTTTTCAAACAAATACTTTTACGTCTTAAAACTTAAGCGTACACCTAAAGTGACGCGCAAATATTTTATTTTTAGGCAACATGGCTAGCTGTGACACCACAACAGTTATTTATAAAAGGAGCAAAACTGCAATATTCAAAAGGTTTAAAAAACAAAATTATTTTATTAATTGCACAATAGCAATTTTGATCGACTGCAAAAAAAATAATTCACTACATAAATGCAGATATTAAAGTTTCGCAAAAAGTACGCGAAACAATAAGAGTGCAATTAACTCGCTTTCCCGAAACAGCTGCTCTTACCCATCAAAATAAATACCGTTTGTATAATTAAGTACAATTTTGGCTGGTCAATGAACTGGACCCAGAAAATTGGATATGGAAACTAACTGACAATTCCTTGGAGCCAATTCAAACTCTGCTCCTACCGGCTCCAAAAAAACATCTCAATACTATTTTCTGCAATTAAAAGAAGGATTGTAGCAGTAAATGTGGCTTTAGAATAGCAAGATAATTCTGTTCGCCAGTATGTACCAATTGTCAGTGACAATATTGCTTTAATCTTCAATCGTGTTAAGCAGATGAGGATGTTTATGCTATCAATAGGAAGGTCATCGATATATCGTTCTTCTTAGAGTAGAATACGGGGTTTGAGTAAAAAGATAATGAAGAGGACGAAGTGGAAAACGTTACTGTTGAAAAAGACAATAAAGATGTATAATTAAAAAAAATTAAAATCATGAATACATAGTTTTCCCTTTTTTATTATCCGGTCAATCGACTTTTACAATGAATGTCAAAAAAACTGTAGTAGAATAAATTACTTAAATAATAATCCAAGAAATATACTCGTAGGTAATATAGTTAAACTAAGAAAACTTCTAACTAATAACTGAAAACATATATAACACCTCATGTACCTATAGTACTTTAAATGACTTCGATAAAACACTCATTAATAACAAATTAAAAATAGTAATAAAAAGAATGACACTCATAAAATTAAATCCAACAATTGCAGTAGCGCATATATAGATCAAACCGGAAGAGATTTTACTATCACATGCAAAGAACATATTTTGGCGAAACAACAAACCAGATATATAACATTTTGCTAAACATTTTATTGAAAATAACCATCACCTTCATACCAACAATGTTCCCTATATATTAAAAATAATACAAGAGACAATAAACTCAACATGCGAGAAACATTAGAAATAAACAGACATTTTAAAAACACAAAAGTCAATGCATTAAACGAACAACTCAATAAAATATCATCACCCATCTCAATATCTTCTAGACATATCACAGTTAGACAACATTAATACTACAGTTCATTCCAAATGGTTTCAGCCCCGTCACAGATCTAAGGAAATAAAAACAAAATATGAAAAGTGTATAAGCAGTTATATAATCTTGCTCTATCCATTAGACATTCTTGATCAAGAAACACACATCTGAATACTTTGCAATGCATAAACTCGTCAAAAAGCATCAATTTATTTTATTACCCTGACTAAAATACTTGTACATTGTATAAATTTCTAAAATATATTATAAACCATATTGCTATTTTATCATAGGCTAACTAATGTAAAAAGTGGGAAAATCCGCTCAAATTCCACTCCCGCTATTGTCTTGTATAGTATTTAAATGCTGTTGAAAGTTTCTACAAGTTAATCTCTTAAAATTGGCCAACTGAACATGTTGTCATACTACGAAACCTAGGTCGTGGTGAAAAATTTAAATAAAGTAAATATACTACATCACGTAGTTATTTGCTCGTTAATATGAATTAAATGATCTTCACAGCATTAGATGATTTCAAACCAATGTTATGAGGTATTCTTAAAGCATTAGGGAAAACATATAACGCAATGTAACATCTAATCTGGTCAACAAGAATGGAATTTTTGTTCCCATTTTCCAAATCAAAACTCCTAATATGCAACACTTGAGAAAATAAATAGGTCAGAATTATAATTATTTAGATACAATTAAAATATTCAAAAGCAACATATCGCTACAAAATACTGTCGAAAAGCGTGTGAAAAATAGTTTTTTTTGTATGACTGGTTATCTTATAAAAAACCAACACTGCATCTTTCCCGTCTTTGGAAATATGTTTACATAAATAGTAGGCTTAGAAATTGAAAACAGAAAAGTATAAAATCAAAAACACCGGGCTATTGTCCGTATTCCTTTATGTTTTTATACAATAAAATATTACGAATATGGTACATTTTCCCACCGCGTCACTTATAAAGAAACCTGAAAGAAAAGAGAAAAAATATCTGTGAGATAACTTACAAAATACCTTGCCTTATAAAATTAACTTCAAGTCAATCTGCAAAGTTATGTACTATTATGTTATGTATGGTATAGAATTCATAACGCATATTCGTTTGAAATTATACGTTGAACTAGCATTTTTTTTATAATATGGTGTTTTAGTTATAAGTTGGACATGGTATTTGATAATAAATATTGAAACGTTTTTTTCGAAACCTTTAGCTTAAGTTCCTTTAAAAAGGTACTAATTTATTTCGCCTATATCGAACCGAAGCAAAACTAAAAATCATTTCCATGTTACGGAACACCGTACATTTTTACTCAATCTAGTTGAATGAGTTAAATAGATAAAAGTGTAATCAATTCGTTTTTATCTCCGCACATAAAGTTTATTCGGCCGTTTGCAGGAATTTACACGTTATTTAGGTCTTGCGTATTTTATAAACGAACATTTAATTATATAGGGTTGTAAAAAGTTTAATTTAATGTCGTTTACATTTAAATAAGAAACGCCTCAAGCTTTAAACTTTTTAGGGCTAGTACGATTCCAAAATAAATTTTTGTTAATGTTTGGCGAGGCTTGTAATTAAATATTGATTTTTCAAAATTTTTTAATTTGTAAATTTAAAATTACAAACTTTATATAGATATTTAAGAATGTACTTTTCTTGATACATTAGGATGCAAATAGCTTATGTCATTATTCTCAATACAAAAACAATTTTCGAACACGAGAAGTCCTTTCATTAGCCTTTAATGTACGTTTTAAAATAAGCATATCCGTCAGATATATTTTATGAATAACAGTAATAAGTAAAAAGTTACAAACTAATTCAAAATTAGTATTTTATTATTTCGTACTAGATACGTTATTTAAAGAATTTAATTTCATAATTTTTCTCTAAATTTGGAAACCATTTCTCAAGTTTAATTAAATAATAACGTCTATGTTTCTAATCTTATAACTACGTTTCTTCTTCCATTTTTATATATTTAATTTAACAGTCTCATTTTTAAATATATTATTTTTCTCCTCATTATTTATATTATAATAATTAATTTTCATATTGCGAAATAGAATATAAATTTAATGACTGACCATGAACTTTAATATTGTTGTACTTTTAATGGGTGTAATCCTAAATATCCCTCTTCTAATTATTTAAAGAAAAAACTTATAATCAATTTTAAATACCTTGGCCCTTCGTATCTAATTATTATAAGGCCAAATTAATAATAATTTTGTAATTAAAAAGTATATTTGCTCCATTTCATTGGGTATGAGAAAAGGCAAATGTCGGATGCAATGAGTGAGATCGATCAAATTTTACAATTTTAATCAAACCAAGAATCATTGAATATCTGGTAAAATTATAGTAGCTTTAAAAGTTTACTTCAATTTACGTGTGCTATTATATTGCCAGCTCAGGAAATTGTTATGTTAAATGTTAAATGTTAATTCCCATAACCTAGGTTAAATAAATTTAAACATTACTTGGAAACTCAACATATTTTAGTACAAAATCGGTGCCATTTACGCTTTCAATATATTTTACTGATTCACTTAGTAATACATATTACTTCATATCTCTCATCTACATTCCAACCCCTTTTGTAAAACGGCCTGACATGCAAATTCAAGGACAGCCCCTGGTATCACAGCATAAAATTACGTTCTGCGGTTAATTATTTACCGTGAAATCAAAGTACTGAGGAAATTACATAACCAGATCATTTAATTAATTAAATATAACATAACAACACTGTGATAAAACATTGTTTTGAGTCGCACCTTTACCTCCAAGTCGATACCTCATATATTCTAGTCTCGCGTTCGTTATCTCCCCCTTATTTTAAATTCGTTGATCTATTTAACACAAATTTATGAAACAATTAATATTTTATCTGTCTTTAGCACTCTGATACAGAATTTATGTTTCGCTCCATTTCACTTCGGTCATCTTTGGACAGTAAATAAACGTATGTTTAAAGTGTTGCAGGATTTTTTCAAATAAAATAAAACATATTGTTATTTAATTTTAATAACATTTAAATTAATATAAAAAATTAAGAGATGCTGAGGAAAAAACCGTGAAAACAAAAAGAAAAAATATTTACCAAATTTTAAATATAGAAAATTCTAATTTTACGAAGCCATATTGTTATCCACGAGCAAATAACCTTTTTTTGGATACTTCGGTTTATGTTCTAAGTTTTACAATAAATAGAGTATTGTGAACTTAAATTGTAGCCCCAGATCTGTTTTCTTAGATACTTAATCAAATAGTTAAAAGTAGGACAAAACTGAGATCTCTCTTGGTTATAAGAGAATATATTTGTTGCTGTCGTGTTTTGTAATCACAAAATTTGCAATTTAAATTTCCGTTTAAAATTCTAAGATCAACCTTACATATAAACACTTAGATCATTATGAGTACAGCATACATCTGTCCAGCACAGTATTATTTTCGCTAATGAAAACGGAACAGAGCTCAAGATATTCATATTAATTCAAATCAGCCAGAGATAAATTATTTATTATCCACCTTAATTTAAGGTTGCTTAAGGTTACTTATCTGTTTGAAAACTCAAATAATCTGTATCGAAATTGATGTAAAACGTTTTGAAATAAAGGCATTTACTAAAAAACCCTTAATGCCGAATAATCTTAATTAAATCATGTTGAACGGATATATGCAGAAAGTTGGAATTTAATATAGCTGATTTATGCTAAGAATATGTGTTACTAATTGTAAAACTTTATATCGTATAAAAATACTGAATATATTTGGCGTTAATTTTGTAGGAATTCATTATTCATAATTAAATGAAACTACGTGATATAGTATTATTTCCACTTTCTTTAAGTTCTTTACCACGATCTAGGTTTAGTTGTATTACAACATCTTCAGGTGAGATATTAGCAAAGAAATTCTTTGCTAATATCCCACCTGAAGTAGTTGTAATACAATGAAACCTAGGTCGTGGTAAAGAAATTTAGTATAATATTTAATATAATATAAATTTAATATAAATTTAATATAAATTTAATATAAATTTTGTATAGTAGAATTTCACGTTATTTCCTTTAATTGTAATCGTATAAAAACCTATAAAAATCAACCAGTAGTTCATCGGAAAAAACAAAAAGTTGGTAGTAATTTGTATTCGATAGCTCTAATAAAATGTCAATATACCCACAATATTTTGCTTTTTTAAATAAATATTTAAAAGAAAGTCCGAGTTATTCTTCTGAACTTGAAATTGAAAAATTTAAAAACTAAAACCTCAATTTTGATTTGAAAGACCAGTGCAATGATTCTCCATCCAAAAAAGTAAGCGAAAAGAAATTGTTTCGCCGTCATTTTGCCATTATGAGGCGTAAAAAGTTAATAGTTTGCAACATATTAATTGAGATTCTAATTTAAAGCATCTGCTTACAAAATTTTATGCACAAATCTAAAAATAAAAAACAGAGCCTGACTTTGTAGAACCTGTGAGATTTTGACAGAGTGAGAGAATGAGTGTGTCTAATGTATTTTCTATGTAACTGTAGGATCCTAATGAATTCAGTGTAATATTTCCTTTGGTCTACATAAATTAATATACATATTTAGAGCCACCAAGTCACCTTCAGAGCTAATTGATTTTGTGGCACAATTTTATAAAGAACGGATAATAATAAACTAGCAACATTGTTTTGTTTTTTTTTATTTAATTTGCAAGGACTAAATGATAAAACTAAAAATAAAATCTTCAGCAGCAGCAATAAAACAGCGATCAAATTTCATAGTCAATATTTCAAATGGGTTTTCATAATTTTCACAATTTAATGCGTCACTTGAAAAGAATGAGATAAGGAATTCTACGTAAAATCTGGGATCAGAGAAAAAGAATTATTGTAACAAAATTTAGTGCAGCAAAAAAGGACTGGAACTCATTCTTGTGACTCTTCGCGAATATGCTACGTCAAGGATAATATTTTCAATCTATGATTAAAAACTACATACTTTAATTACCCTCTAAAGTACATTTTATTATATCACATGTCGTTGATTTGACGTTGCTCAATTTTTTCAGCAACATAAATATTTTTATAATCTGTTATAACCTGTGGCATGGTTTTTTCCTTTAAAGTTATATTTTTTCTTTGTGCTTTCTTTAGCTCACTTTTTCTCGTGTCATTCACATGGATTCTAGATTCATAGTTTCAATGTCTGACAATATTGTACTATAATTATAAATTTATGACTTATACAAAATATTCATGAATATACGTGAATATATATATGTCTTATACAAAATATTCACGAGAAACACGAACATATAAATAATAAAAGAAACGCTTATATTTTACCCTTAAAGTCCAATTTTAATTACTTTCCTTATTTTTAAAATTTCAGATTTGAAAAATAAAATTTGGATATAAGCTTTTATAGTCTTAATCTTACTTCCATCCTTACCCCGAAACTCCGTGAGTCCATTCAACTTACTGTTGCTATGATCGCACTGGCTTGTTGCCAGCTTCCGATGGCTGTACGTTTTAGACCTTGAATAAGTCCAGCATATAAAAGTGTAATCGTTTTTATCTACACTCATAAAGTTTTCTCGGTGGTTTGCTTAAATTTACGCTTTATTTAGATCTTGCGTATTTTAAAAAGGAACATTTAATTACTTAAAATAGTTACAGGTTAAATTTTGTGATATTACAACCTCTATAAAATTCCTCTAGATTTGACAAAAAGTTTTTTTTGATATAAAAAAAATTATTAATTTGATTTCCACTTTCATTATCCGAATATATGAAAAAGTGTAACGAATGATATTATTACAGGATTTCAAGAAGTATATTTTTAAAGTACACGATTATCTATTTAGTAATACTGATTTTACCAGTAATTAAAATGTTTACATATAAAACGAACATGACATTATTTGAAAAATATTGCACAAACATATAACGAAAAATTGTAAATTGCAATAAATGAATTCTAGGAAATTGTATACTTTGCAAATAAAAAAAAACATAGCGCTATGCCTCATTTAAACCATCATGATACCAAAAGAGACGTAATTCCTTAAAAAATCATCATATTTATAAATAAATAAGTAATTAAAATAAAATAGTTTACATTTTTTCAGTTGGGGTGAACAAATTTTCTGAAATAATTAGTGAAATTTCATTAATTAATTATTTTTTGAAATAATTTCTATCCCGTACAAATTATTTTATTAAATAATATTATTTACACACATATTGAAGTTCGTCTACTTTTTGCTATTTTCTTCTTTAATTAGATTCCCAATTATAATATTTCTTATGATCAACAAGTTTTTAAGTTTTGATAGATTTTTTTCATTTAAAACTGCCGTATCTCCCTTTGTCTGTTCGTGCTTTTAGGGTTTATGCAAATATTTTAAAATTTGCAATAAAATCGAAAAAAAGATGTAATTTTTTGAATGCAAAGAAGTAATTCTCAAGAAATTCTAAGGTGACTTCATGAAAATATTTATACTGGACACGTTTCTTGGTATTAAAACTTACAATATTCAACAAATGTTTTAGCCCAAAGTTTGATAAATGGCCTAAATTTACGTTTTGTGAAATTCATTTTTAATCAGTGGAAATTTATTTTTTATCCAAGATAAGTTTTGAAATAATATTAAAATATTTACTATTGAACTTTTATTTTGAAGGTATATACGTCTTAAAAAAACGGATATATCTACGTATACGTATATATACGGAAATAAATTATTTAAAATTTTAAATGAGTCGGTTGCACAAAAGATGTGGACAAAATTGAACTCGTTAAAAGAAATTTGTATTTTAGTTCTAAAATCGTGTCTAGAGTTTTCAAAATATAATAGTTTATTTTATATTAGGTTTAAATCAAATAAATGAGAAAACATAGTACAGAAAACTAAGATAAATCTAATGTAAAAAATACTTATACACATTTAGGTTCCCCATCCGAAAGGTCCGAATAAAATATTTTTGTAGCCGTCCGTTCGTTCTTCCAACCTATCCGAAGCCGGAAGCTCACAATCGGAATTAGCAACAAATTTAAATATAATAATTTGTTTAAAAATAAAATGTTACAACTAAAATTATAAGCAATTTAATTTGAAGGGAAGAAGTGGATGATACTGTACGTTAAAAGGCGAAAATGCATATATTTTACCGTTTGATCACTTTGCAACAATTTATTTGAAATGTTAACGGGAAAAAATGTTTCAATCTTTGGGCTACTCCTGCAAATAGAATATCTTGAGTTGAACTACTATTCTTTCAAGGTTTATCAAAAATATAAATTAATGATTACTTCAAGGCTTTTGTAAATAAGTACAGCAGAATGTTTTTGATAGTATCAATAGAAGCTTAACCAAAATATTTCAAACAAAATCGAAAAATCATTAAGGCGTCTAACAAAATTGAGACTTGAGTAAAGCCAGAAACTAGTAAACCTTATGATTCATATTTTGAGAAAAAGCCAGCATTTTGAATAAAAGGAGATAACAATGAAAGTATGAAACACAAGTATATTTTAAGTTTAAGAGAAGTACTAATGAAAATATAACAGTATCTAAAAAATTGATACTAGTTTGGTCAATTGTGTGCATTAATAAAGATTTTATAATTTACCTATTTACCATAGACCAAATAAATGACGTATTTAAAAATATGAAACCTAAATCATCAGTCACTCTATGGTACGTGTCTTTTAAAGTAACCAAGGAATTGTGTTTGATTAAATAGAGCGCAGTATATCATTGAATTATTATTGGGAAAGGAAACTTGAATTTATCGAATCAGGTATGTCAAAATATCCAAAGTGAGAGATTTTTTATACAGTAAATCTGAACCAGGTCCTATCAAGTACTTTCAGAATCGGTCATTTGTTCCTCACTTTTCCTAGTTTATGTAAATTATGTCAGTGTTCATTTTTATGGCAAGACTGATGTTTTCATGTTTGCAGATGATTCTAATTTAATTTAATGACACTAATTATTAACGTCTTACAAAAGATATAAAAGAAATTCTCAACAAGTTTTATAGGTGTTTCAAAAACAATACTATGTTACTACATATGGATAAAGCAAATGTAATTCATTTTGTTATAAACCAGGTAAAAAATGTAGAAATAATTTGATCAAAGAACTGAAGACGTTTATCCAAATAAAATTATTGCCCTTAAATTCTTAAGTTCCTGTAAACGAAAATTAAAAGGGATCATTCATGTATCAGAGATGGTTAACAAATATACAACCTTCGCCATCAAAAACATAGTGCAATTGTACGACATGGACATCACATACTATTTGTTTTGATTATTCGCACAGAATCATAACTTATGGATTCTTGTTTAGAGCACTACGACAGATTCAAACAGATTATTATATTTTTAGAAATGCATATTTCGATATTAAGTAGGGCGAAAACCCATAAATTTATACGAGGGGACGTTTCAAAGCACAAAGAAAATAACTGTGCCTAGTGCCTATATTAATTAAATTTTTTTGTGTGCCAAACAAATTTATTAATTTAAAAATATTTCTTTAAACTCAGATGCATACTAATACAGTACTAGGTACAGGTACAGAGTTAGAGGTATTAAACACAGACAGTCCACAAATTTTATTTGCGGTAGTGGTAATTTTGTTAGTAAAGTGCCAGCAAATATTAAAGTTTTTTAACGTTTCCAAAGAACAGTGAAGAAAAGACTTATAGAAAAAGCTTAAATGGAGTAGATGAGATTATAGCTGATAAATAAAAATTCAGTTAATATTGTAGTTAAATTCATTATTATTTTTCATTAAAACAAAATTGAACATAACAATGATTACACTAAACACCCAAATAGCTATGTAACTTTACGGTTATATTTATTTTTTACCTTGAAACAGCATGGCAACATCAAAATAGAGCTATTGCATTTTTTTCTTGAATTAGCACTTTCAGAAATCTAAATGTAATGATACTTGTCTACACACGAAATGGCGATACGTTATACACCCATATTTGTAAATTATCAGCAAATGACTCAATTGCTAAATAAGTAAAATAATAAAATGAAATAAAAATACGAGTAACATCCCCGTAATCATTTTCATCGTACTCGTGTATAATGAGGGATCATTTCATCTAATATCAGCTTTTCCGTAAACGCCATTCTCATAACACGTAATTACAAAATTAAACTGACCAGGAATAAAAACTGTTGTCCTCAGTAATAGAGGCAACGTTTAGGAGACACAATTATCAGGTTAAATGATATCAACATTCCTAGAATAAAAAAAATTGATGAAAGATAATGATGTCATTATTATTCGCAGTTATAAACTCTTGCAAAAAAAAAGGGCACTTATAGGAATAAACCATATGAGAGTTATTTTATTTCAGAACATAACAATGATTGTGTTATTATTATTTTATAATAATATCATAATTTGAATAGCAGAAGGCTTTCGATCGTGTAGACGATATCTTACTAAATGGCCTTGGCTAGGGAGGATCTCAGTTAAACATTTACTATTTTCTCTTCGTATATTCCAGATAGAAAGCAATATGTACGAGTGAGTAACTTTATATCCGAGACTTACTTTACTCTATCGAGGATGAGTCGAAATTCGAATCGCGGGCCTATACTTTTCACTATTCGGGCAAACGAAATTAGTTGTGCAGTGAAGGCTAGCTTTGTTTGTTATTTTCAAAAGACATGAAACTTTTGCAGTCGTCAAAACTGCAACAGATAGCGAATGGTTATATTTTAAATACCAAAATGTGTTGAACTTATCAAAATCGAATAAAACTATGACTATTATTTGCTTGGACATACATAACAAGAGGGATGAAAAAAAAATCACCTAGTTCAAGTTCAAAGTGTTTCCCGAATGTCGTTGAAATCTTTTGGCACAGTAGAGTATGCGCTTCTCAATTTTAATAAAATGTTACGCTGGAGCAGACCGCATAAAAGTTTGATTTTGAACCTTTTTCCATTTTTTCCATCTAAAAACGGTAGTACCAAAGAATCTGTAAATTAAGATGAAAAAGATAAAACTTAATACATTTTAGGTCTGTAAAAGGTATAATATTTAAAATAATGGCATTGAAAAAATAATTATTGTATTTAAAAGAATTCAATATAAATACTACATGACCTATTTTTTATTAAATTTCTTATTTCTTATTATTATATAATTTTCTTATCTAAATGTGTACAAAACCCTGCTAGTGCAAATAATAAATATACTAAACATTTAATACTTAGGATCGTAACATACTTACGAATCGATATTTTTATTAAAAAAAGTCAATAGATAAACAAAACCCGCTTGACCGTACTCTAAGTATCATTACTGCTACAAGGTCTTATCCACCATATGTGATATAACTATATTTTTATGGCCATTACAGTGCCAAGTTCTAAACCATTGTACTGCGCGGTTTTTGAACTAATTCCGTTTAAAGCCGAGTATGGCAACTAATGTGCTATTAACTAGTGAACATTAGTTAATAGCACACTAGCTGCCCTACTCGTTTTCATCCTAGTGAATTTATGAAAAACCGTGTTTTTATTCGATTACAACGGGATTTTTCTTTGGAAGCATGTTAATCATATATTTTTATGTTTAATCATATATTTTAAATATCCGTACCAACATAACAGAAGTGAACCGAAGCATTTTTATTGTATGTCTTCGACCATCCCACCAGATTTCATGTCTTGTTTCAGTTATAGGTCAACCAATTCTTAACATTGCTTTCAGTTAAAACTTATATTACAATGGAATGTAAAAATGTATCTGGAATCAACTAATGTGAATGAATTCAAATTAAATTTACGATTGGAAATATTACATATAAATTGTCTATTTCTAAAACGGAATTTGGCTGGTAGACATCGCGGGCCTTGCTTCACTACGCTACCATAAAAACACCTCTTCCCCTAATGGATATTCATGTCCATGGAAAATCAGTAAAATATTTTCAAATAAAATGATTTTAATATGTTTGTTATTCATTCATTTTATTCAACAATTCTCTTCATAGATTCTTTCAGCACAGGATATTTGAAGTATTGAAAATAATTCATACAATCCTATGCTTTGCCATTTTTGAAAAAAAATTTCAAAAAGAATCTAAAATCGATCATTATTATTATCATTGCGCTTAAAGAAATGCATTTAGGTTATATTAAAAAACATATTTAAACATCCAAAGGAAACTATATAACGATACCCAGCTAAATTAGATAGAAACACATCTCACGAACTCATTCCATTGGCGAGATATTGGTCTCTTACACAAACAAATGGGTAGACAGTGTCGCCACAACGATATAATTCTTTACGAATAATTTAAGAAAGTAAAACTAAAAAATAAACCAAACTATCTTGTTTGATAATATTCGACATTTCGGACTTTGCACTTAGTCTTAGGATACTATATATAGGGTGTGTATACTATTAGGGTGTTATAAGAATTTAAGTGACAAACAAGTACAATATATTATGTATCGCTGGCAAATTATAAGTAAATAAGAAAGTCTCCACCCACTTCGCTTGAATATATAAAATTATAATGATATTTCTATAAATAATAACTGATTGGTAACTGAAAATTTGAATGAATGATTTTTTTAAAACATTCCATTAAATAAACTAAATAAAGTTCACGGATCTAATGTCTTATCACTTCAAATAAGTCATCTTTTAAATTTCTTCTTGATATTAGATGACTCAGGTGCCAGATGAGGCTTCTATTCTACCAATTAACTGAAAGAAACGAGGCAGTAAATACAACAATAAATGGAGATAATTTTTGTAAAAGAAAAACAGAAAGGGATCTGTTTTTGAATGAGATATCGGGCAAATTGTTTGATATAAAAAATCATCACATGTTTTGGCATAAAAGTTTAGGGACCTCTAATTTTTATTTATTTACGTAGTACTAGACACATAGACGGTAGCAAGTCAAATAAACACCACAAAATTAACATACCTTCAACCATAGTCTCTGAAAGCTGTTCGAAATGATTCGGTTAATGTCGATACGAATATTGTTAATAAACCCACTATAATGCCAATTCCTTAAATTTACCTTAAATAAATAGTTTCAATGAAAGTTGACTTGTTTCTGTGCATAATATTTCTAAGTTCTTTCTTGCTAAATATTCAATTTCTTTATTTCATGTTTATTTAATTGAGTATAATAACCAGTATTGAAACTTATATTGTTGGAAATAACACCAATAACTTTACTACATAAATCAATAGTCAAGCCTGATTTCATTTTGCTACTAAATGCTCTCTTGGTATCATTCCTTACGCTTTAGTAGATTTTATTGATCGGCTATTAACTGACGATATTTTAAATCCAACCCTTATGAAAAGTATATATCGAAGCATCAAACAATTTTTTGTGGTACATATATAACTGCGAATAAAAATGACATAATTATCTCTCATAATTTTTTTTCATTCTAGGAACTCTGATATCATTTAACCCGGTAATTGTGTCTCCTAAGCCTTGTCTCTATTAATGAGGACCACAGTTTTTATTCCTGGCCAGTTAAATTTTTAATTAGGCTTTATGAAAATGGTGATTTCGGAAAAGCTGATATTAAATGGAATGATCCCTCATTATTCACGAGTACGATGAAAATTGTTACGGGGATATTGCTCGTATTTTTATTTCCTTTTATTATTTTACTTATTTAGTAATTGAGTAATTTATTGATAATTTACAAATATGGGTGTATGAAGTATCGCCATTTCGGGTGTAAACAAGTATCATTAAGTTTAGCTTTATATAAATGCTAATTCAAGAAAAAATTGTAAAAGCTCTATTTTGATATTGCTGTGTTATTTCGATGTAAAAAAATTCATACAAACGTAAAGCTATAAAATTATGTGGGTGGTAAAAATATAACTAATTTCCAAAAAAAAAAAAATAAAGCCAAAATTATGCGAATGAGACGGAGCGTCATGTGGAGATGGTATAAAGTTTATATTAATTTAGTCACAACACACAAAACATAATATCTATTCTCTAACGTCATCATATTCGCATTCACATTCGGTGACTTCCACTTTCGATAAAATTCTATCATATTTTGCATGAATCGTTTAGGTAAAAGTGAAATATTGTTCGAGTACGACGTACGATATTTTCATTTTATGTGTATTTTTGCAAAATAAAATTAAGAGGGTTATTATTTTAAATCTCAGGTATTTTTCTTCAGATAGAGTTTGTAATTTTGAACGTCGGATTCACTATCATTTCCCCAGCGAAGTTTACTAAAAGTTAATCGATAGCGGTAAAACTGTAACGATTTACGTGCATTTAAATAAAATTAAACAGGTGAAAGGAAAAATGGAAGATATAATATTAAATGGTCAAATAAAATAAGCTCTGATATAACATGCGTTATATTCATATATTAATTGTTATATTGGCAATGATCTTACAATTCGTAACATAGGTGTTGCATAGTTGATCCGTTACGATGATATAATTTTTAAACGTCTTAGAAGATTATAAATAAGCTGTGCGGCGATTACAGTAAATATATATTTATGAATCAAAACCACTCAGAACAAAAGTAAATACGTAAAGATGAAGACCATTTATGATTCTTTTTAGACGGTGAAAATGATGTCATAACGACAGTGTCATTTAAATCAATATATAAATTTTCGAGAGTCATGCCACGTGAAAATTTTATCAGGCATTATTTTTCCAAAAAGTTAAAATAAGGCAAAAGAAAAAAAATAAGGCTACTGTATATACAAAAGATTAAGGTAACTTTAACTGTTATTGATATTATATATTAGTAATATTTTAAAATGAAAATGATCACACGTGAGCACAAGTGTAAAATCAGCCTTAAATTTTACACTGATTGTCCCGGTAACCTAATATAAACTAAAAAAAATATCAAATGGGTTGTGAACACAATACTTCATGTGGAAATTTTTCTTAAAATTATCTTGAAATCTACCCTTTAGCTGTTTAGGAATGTATCGTATTTAAGTAATATTTTATTTTTTACTATTATTGACTTTAGAAAATCAGTAGTTTATAACTTATTATAACAACGTTATCGTATGAGTGAAGAAATTTCTTTGAGAACGAAACGACAATCAAAATTTATCGCTGTGCAAATGGTGTCACAGATTGCCACAGAAATCGTTTTAAAGAAAAACTGCATCGCCAGCTCCTCAACCACTCCCCAACGATTCCAGGTAAGATGCACAATGCTGAATTGCACTTTTTACTTTGCAAATTTTTATAAAGGAGAAGGATGAGCTGAACTTTTTGAACTGTTTGTTAACAAACAAAAATACTTGTTTGAAATACTTTTTGGTTATTTAAGTTGGCTGCGTCTGAAAACATTTAATGTACATGTACAATTTTTAAGAAAATTTAATTGGTATTAAAAGGCAAAGCTAGAAACTTAGTTTCACTCATAATGTTCACATTTTCCACTTGCACAATGTAGTTTACAGTATTTAAAGTACGTTCGTGGTGTTTAAATACTTACGCTTTTATTAGTTATGTCCATCCATCCCCTCATCTCTCCGTCGGTCACAGAATCACAATTTCAATAGTTTTATACCGACCTGAATACAATTTTGTAAAAGATAGTTCTTATGGAAATTTAAATCACTATGCAGTAAAATTTATTTGGATATACCTGATGACCCATCTAAAATCAAGGTGAATTTTTTTCGCGCTTGCCGTTGAGTGTGTAATTATTGGATTGACTATTTAAAGTAAAATTTAGGTTCTGTCCACTATTTTTCAATTTTTAGTTCCGTTTGCAAGGTATTAAGCTTTAAAAGCAAGTGGTATGCACCTTTTTTCTCTTAATTTCTAACGATTAATTTGAAAATTCTGAAACATTCTAGTACATAGAAGATCTGTTATAAACGAAATCAACATTTCACAAGATTCAAATTTAGTTTACCCGTATTCAAACACATATTTGGCCGGTTTATTATGATTTATTTATTGTAACTTGCTTTTTATTTCCGTGAGCTGATTCACTTCTGCTGACAGAATTTAATTTTTAAAATGTTTGTTAACTACAAGAAATGATTTCCAATTTATCAAGTCTGGTCTTTGTGACTAGAATGACTAATACTCTCGAAATTAATTTTGAAACCTGTTAGGTTAACATAGAAAATAATACGTTTTCCATTTTGGTTTCGATGTTAAATTTAAGTTAGAAATGAAGTAAGATGGAAGTTAGTCTGGAAAATATTTATATCTTCGTTCATAAAATTTACGATTTTGATCCTTTTATTGGACGTGAAGGGCGACTGTGGAATAACATTAATAATTGCTAATGCATAAATTATGGGTTTTAAATACCGAAAAATTGCCTAGTAAACATTGTCTTTAAGTAATAATATCCTTATAGGAGTTTAAATAAAAAATAAACTATTAAACTTTATAAATAATAAACATACAAGTATGATCGAAGAATAAAATGTTTCGACATATTTATAAAATTCGAAATGTTTCGAATAAAATGAATCGAAGAATAAAATTATCCTTTTTTAAAGAGCGCAGAAGTCGTGTCACAGCCACTCATTGCGTGCAGAAACAAAATGTGTTTTTTCAAACGAGGATATTTATCAAAACTTTTGGAAGAGTATATCTCAGTTTTTACATTTCCTTTTCCAATTTTTTTAAAAAAAATTTCTTCTCGATGAGATGCAGTACGCCCAATTAAGATGACAAGCAAATCTATATCTTGAAAACCTAGTCAAGTTAAGTCGTCACTATACAATTGAACATCTGTATAATAGGGGTCCGCATTCCAGGTATAAATTTTAACGTTATGAAAGAATCTAAAAGTTTACGGATTTTATGGTAGATACAAAATTATTTCTTACTTAAAATATAATTAGTATACATGTGAATATAATTAAAATGTAATTAAAGTATTTCTGTTAATAATTTTCTGAATGTACAAAGAGGTAAGTGTTATTAAATAAAACTATATTTCAATAATGAAAAAACTTTTATATTAAATGTGATACTTAATAAAAAAATGTAAATTATTTATTATTATATATTTTTCAATAATTAACGGGCTTTATACGTCGTATTTTTGACCGGGACTACAGGTTGAACGTGTATGATATCGTACGTAGTGAAAGACTGCGCGTTCACCGCCCTCTATCTCAAAAACGGTTTAAGGTATAAAACAATTTTTAAAACAAAAGTTATAGAGAATTTTATCCCCTACAATATTTATAATAAATACAAATAGCATAAATTTAACAGGGAATGAGATATTTGCAAAAAATCCGCAAAAAATAAATTTTTTGACCTTTGATCTTAGTTATCTACAAGTCGTGCACATGCTATCGTAAGTAGGTTTTGAGACAAATTTTAGGATGTTAAAATAAAGGTTTATACAAGTTTACAGCCGGTTATCTTTCATTCAGAGGTGAAACCCCTAAGATGACTGGACTATTCAATTGAAATCTAAGAAGTGCTTGTATTAGTAGGGTTTTTCTGTTTCTTTCTTTTTTCATTACTACTAAAATAAAGTGATCTACTAGTATATAACATTATAGTAGTGTTATGTATCAACACCGCTCTCTATTAATAAGGCACTAATTTTACAAGATTTTCAAATAGGTTATTTAAATTAAATCTGGCGTAGTTTTTGGAACCAAGAAAATTCCGCATCAAGTGAAGGTAACAGTTGCACTCACCTAACTACTTTGTTATACGTTTATGCGTAAGTCATTATAAAATTCGAATTGAAATATATGCCTTTTTATGGTCATTAACAAAAAAAAGGTCTTCATGAAATACAATGTTTCCATTAGCATAATGTTCCCTGACTACGGTTTTCACGAGTGTGTTTTTAAATTTTTCGCTCACTTTTCATTATTTTGAGAAATACTTTCAATTAATATGTTCATTTAAATGTTAGTCAGCTCGGTGCAACCAACTGGAAAATAAACTCTAAACATTTTCTGTGAAGTCACTTATTAAGTTACAACTCTATTTTAACCGAGATTACAGGTAAAATTAAAGAAAAAAATAACCAAACTTATACGTGCCACATGCAATCATTGCATTGTGATAGCTATCGCAAACATTTCCTTTCTTCGTTTAGATTCTTACTTAAATTAGAAATCTGTTTAGAATCGTTTTAAAGATAGGTTCATATCAAGCAAATAGCCAAAGTCTGAATGAGTTCGCACGTGACGCTTTGTAAATGAAAAAATTAAATTTAATTACATTACCTAATAATTGAACTAGTATTAAATTTCGTTCCATTCCAGCTCAGACTAGTAGATTTTCGTCTAAACGTTCTATTCTCGACATAAAATTTTTTTTAAAATAGATATGGTATAATAATCTATGCAAAACAGAGTGACAGATGTTTGTAGAAGTCATTACATAAATCTTCAAATATTTTCGGTCGTGTCACATTCTCCGTGAATTTATTTGAGACCGACTCTTCCAATCTTATATTTTTTCAGTACTACATTTAGTGGGAAAATTTCATATTTTTATGCTATTTTACTAATGTTGACCGTAAGTCAGGAAATGTATCATGTATAGTTTCACGTTTTTTTGCAATTAATTATATCTTATCGTAAATTTTAAGTATAGCAATGTTTTCGAATGAGAAACGTTACTAAACTATATTTTAAGAATAAATGTTTAAATAAGAAATATATCAAAGTTATATATATTTGTTTTTTAGTGGAGTCTGACCTATGCGATATTTTTTTATTTCATTAAGTGTGCAAGGATGATCTATTATTATATCTTCTTGTATGCAGAGTACGTCAAATAACTATTCGTAATTGTTTGATGTGTTTCGGTCTAACCTCACGTTACTTATTTGTGTGATTTTAAAATGCTAGTGGGTACTTGTGAATCTTGACGATACAAATATATTGTTTAATGTTCGTGTTAGAGACATAAAAACAAAAGCATCAATCGGACTTTATTTTGAGGATTGCATATTCTATTTATGCTAGACACATTCTAAAAATTATAAAGATTTGATATTTCCAGTAGTGTTTTTACTAATATAGATAATTATAATCAGTTTAGTCGTAAAATATGACACGTTTCTCGTAGACAATAATTATTCTAGACCATGTATTTCATGAAACTTCTGAGTAATTATGTTGATAACATTTCTCTGTTAAGATTAGTCTCATTTTATATCCCTGGACTTTATATTCAAGTCAGGAAAATGTAAGTCAAATCACGTTCTCTTATCCTATGCGTCTTTGTATCGCTGGTACTTATGATAAACAGTGCGCGTAGTTCCCTTTATTTTATTCTGTTTATATTCAAGGGTATTGGGTCACGTGAGGTTAAATAAAGTATGATAAGCGTTTTAATGTCAAACTGAATCTGAGCATAATGTTTAATATCACTCATTTCAAACGCAAACTATGTCCAAAATTGCTCCATGTATTTTTCTTTCACGTCTTATTATAAATATCTAATATAGAAATCGTACTCTTTATTTTTTAATTACTTGTTTACCTGAAGTTGAATTTCATGGAAAAAGAAAAATTTTGGTAATATATTTAAAAATAGCATTAAATATATTGAAAATTATATACGGTATGTAAAACTTACAATTTCTAAATAAACTACTGCTACCCATATATCCAAAAAAAAAATATATATACATATATATATATTCAAGTCAGGATATATATATATATATATATATATATACATATATATATATATATATATATATATATATATATATATATATATATATATATATATATATATATATATATATATATATATATATATATATATATATATATATATATATATATATTGTTCTTATTAATATTTTCGAAAACGCATCAAATATACTTCAAAGTGGGTACTGTATTTGTGTTTTGAAATAGCTTGCAATAATGTAATCTTATTACAGAATTTCACTAGCAAAAGCGACACAAACAATTTCAGCAAATTCCAACTTAACTGCTAAACATTTTTGCAGCGAGCTATATGTTACCTAGCGGGACGTCGTAATGCTGTTAGACATTCAGGAATCATACGTTGCACAATAATACCGTTGCATTTCCACAAGTTCGCTGGAAAGTTTGTTGAAACAAAACATTGTCGATATTCGCTGATAACTTAAACTTATTTTATATCCAAAAAAATAGCATTTAGAATTAGCTTTGTGTATTTGGTTGTAATTTTAATTAAAATTTATTTAAAAGTTTTAAAGCATAAAACTTCATTTGCTTGGTATTAATTCGGGTTAAACTTTAGAAGACCTTGATTTAAAAGGACCTGGAAAAATTTTTTATCATAAAGATTAATTTTTTTTTATTTAACTGGTACTGACTGAATACCATTTAGGAAAAAATTCTGAGCTGCATAATCCTTGATAGATGATGGCATGCCATATTAAGTGTAAATTATTTTATTTAATTTAATTGTTTTTTTGTAAACTTAGGAATTTTTGATAAATTTTTTGTTAATTTTTGTTAAATAAATTTACTATTTTAAAAGTAGTTTCTCACAGTTAACCAAATAGATACTTATTAAAAAATAAAAATAATTTTGGAAACTTATGTCATCTGCTTCAATTAAGAGAAAACTAATGTAAGTAAATAGGTAGATATTTTTAAAATATATATGTACCTATGTGTATTCATTTAAATATTTGGTGCAAGAGAGGATTAAAATGGATAGAGGAAGAAAAGAAAGGAGCAGTGTAGTTCGTGATTTTGTAATACAAAACCCTTTGAGACGATTTTTAAAGGTATATATTGACATACGACACATCAGTGTCCAATTGATTCCACAATTTAGCCACAAGTTCTTTAATGTAATTTTCATAGAAAAATATATTTTGCTTAAATATTAAAAGTTTGACAAATGTTTTCTCACATTTATTTCAGACGCAAAGGAAAGTTTAGTTTTTTATAGCTGTTCACAAAAAATTAAATGAAAGTTTTTCTTTTCATTTATAGTCGAACGCTAAATGTCAATTTGCAACCATGATAAACTTTAATAACTTGTATAAAACCAGAGGCACATGAAAAAATCATTTAATGAGCATATCTCTCTATTTATTTATTCTCTTTTATGTGTAAAATATTTTTTGTTTACAGAAATATTTTATTTTATTGGACGTTGTAATATTGGGCGTCATTTCAATAATCAGCCTAATATTAATTATGAACCACTTACAATTAGAGAACTTCCGAACATAAAAATACCTATTAGATAATTGCCACTACTATTATTTTGTTACTTGGAAAGTGGGTTTTTAAAAAAATTTAATAGGAAAAATTTCTTCTTCGTAAACTGTTCATCATTACATTTTTTCTTTGCCTTATAAAAAGTAAACGTACCCAAAAACTAAATGAAATTCATCTTTACGTTTAAGATCTTTACCTGTGTTATTCACTACTGCGAGTTTTTGGTTCAAAATAAGAACTAGTTCTGTGATGTGCGAAGCTATCAAGGAACTGAATAATTTAAACGTACGTCCAACTTTCCAAGTGAGACAAAGACTCATACGTCAGCTAGTATTATCTTTTTCGTGAGTATGAAGGCATCACAAAGTATCATGTACATATAAACAATTATTTATTTTGGCAAAATATCACATACGTCTTAAGGAATACAGGAAAAAAATGAGGACGTCTCTAGATATTGATTTGGTTAATATATTACCAATTTAACTTCCTCATTTAAACAACGATTAAAATAAAATGACAAAATTTGGGAATTTTCACATATTTTCTTAACGGTTTTTAACGTTTGGTGAACTTTGTGTAGGGTTTGGAAATTTAATACTTAATGCTTTTTGTAATTTTAACAGAATTTGATTAACTTACCTTCGTACAAATTCTTGTACTGATCGCATATTTGTACGTGCGTGCATGCGTGCACGTGTGCCTGTGTGCGTGCGTGCATGCATACATAAAAACAATCCGGCTCCCAGAGCATCAACTTACGGTGAAGAAGCCCTGTTGCCAAGCTCGTCAGCAAACTCCGCACCCAAATCTCATCTTTAAAACCTTGAACGGAAGCACGGTGGAGGTCGGACCATCTCAGTTCAAATTATTCTTTATGTTGCGTCAATCGTAATCAAAATACAAGTTGCAATCGAACACTGAATAAATGTTTAATAACAATAATTAATTTATATGCATTTTTAAAGGAAATAACCTTTTCAGGAATAAATTAATTTTATCAAATCGTATTTTAAAGTCGTCGTAACAGAAGGAATACAAAATTACATCACATTGTGGAATCAAAGATATTGTAAGGCAAATCATTTTGTATTATATTTGGATAACTTAAAATCGTATAATTTTTTAAATAATTTTGGTCCCAAAAAAACAATCAATTTAACGTACATAAATTTGATTTTAATTGCTTTCTCAAATCTAAAACTTCGAGCATATAAAATAATATCTATACTATTGATGAATGTATAATTATTTGCAAATCACTATTTACTTCGCTTCTTTATACCGTTTCTTACCGCATTATGAAAAAAGAAAACTTTATGAGAGCAGCGTGTGTCCGTCTGTCATAGGTATTTTCGTCACAAACTTCTTGACAAAAAATTCTGAAATTTGGCTGAACTATATACGATATTAACCTGAACACACATCAATAACTAACACTAAAAAATCTTCATATGTATCTAAATTTTAGGGTCGCAAAAAGAAATACTCTAAATAATATAAAATGCCTTATACGGTACCGGGCATGATTTACAAGGGCTTAAAACATTTTTTTTACAAATTTAGATATGACATCTTATAAATGCACTGAAGAGTAAGCAAAAAAATATGTTTAGGTCAAATTTATGAGAAAATTGAGCAAATTTTTAGGAACTAAAAAAGGTATAGTCATGATTTTAGATGCTATAATTTTTAAAGCATACGTTATGTTTTTGCGCCTGTGAAAGATGTAGTCGGTAATACCTTTACATTAAGGAAATTAATATTTAAAAAACTTTAAAACCAATATTTTGTACCCTTAAGAAAGCCTCAATATATAAGGAGCCCTCAGAGAATGAGTTCTACTCGTACTTGACCGTTTTCATTAAAATGTATAAGGATTTGATTGTAGCAAATTCCTCATTGTTTGGATAATGGTGTGTGGTGCTTGGTGAAATCTTCATTGAATCATATATGTTTTCTATTATTACAACTATTACAGCAGTTGTGTACTACAGTTAGCTTCGGAATTTAGGACTTGAAATCTATCAGAAACATTATAAAATACAACTTTCTTATTCAAACCAAACTACTATACTAAAATGAATACGGCAGTAGTGTGCTTCAGGATAAATAGTAAAAGATACAATTCGTCCGACAAAATACAAACTAGTTTTAAATAAATCAATACGAAAGGAAATGGACATAGATGTGATATGGGCTAAAGCGCCCCTCGAGTGCTATTCAATATTCATACGAGTGGACTGTGAGCGGAATGAATATCGAGCTGGGCTGCACCCTAATGAACAAAATGTGTGCCGTCCTGTTTGATTAAGCCGATTATTCCGTAGCGATAAAGTAATCAAAAGGTTGAACTCAGTGTCGAAGCGTTTTTATTTCAAATTAAGGTGTTATTTATGTGAAATGGAGTAAAAGTGTGCACGTAAATGGGTGTTGTGAATTCAGTAAGATTGGAATAAAAGATTGGCAATTTCTAAAGGTTGATCACCTTTAGAAACAGCCCACCTGTAGATGTTGTCACACAACGAAACCTAGGTCATGGTAAAGAATTTAAATACAGTGGAAATAATACTACATCACGTAGTTTCATTTAGTGGTGGAAAATTAAATTAATAATATATATTTTCCTTAAATTACTTGTTATATATGGTACTAAATATGAACAAATATATAAAGAACGAGAAGCTTAAATCAATCTGACAATAATGTCGTTGGTCGATATTTACTGTCGGCAAATATTTTAGTATTCTTACACGGTTATAATAAATGAGAACGTGTGAATGGGAAAACTTAAAAACTGCTGAATATTTGAATATTGAGTTGACGAGAGAAAATGATTTCAGCAAATGAAAACATATCACCTGACAATATTCGTTAATGGAGATGAGCGTTAATGTCATATTAGAATGAAGAAAGCCACATGTACGTTAATACCGTACAAAGTACTAAAATAATTTAATTAGCGTTGAGCTTAACAATATTTCTACGCAGGCTTTTGACTTTTTACGTAATAAGTTAATTAAAATATAACAGAATTCAAATAGCATTAAAATAATAAATAATTTTTTTGGGAGTAAAATATAGTAGTGGCAATCAGTTTTGCCTCTATTATCATGTCAAATACGAAAAAAATCTTGAAATATTATGCGCAATTTGGTGGTAAAAATGTAACTGAATTCATAACAGCCTGACACTTGATACAGTTTTACTACGTTTGAAATAAATATCACTTTATTTAGAATATAAACGCTTCAGTACAGAATATAACGCTTCTATCACTTTCTTACTATGGATTAATCGGCTTAATCAAACAGGACGGCACACATTTCGTTCATTAGGGCCCGCCCAGCTCGATATCCATCCCGCCCACAGTCCACTCGCATGAATATTGAACAGTACTCGAGGGGTGCTTTAACCCATATCGCATCTATATTATTAATTTCTCGTCGTGTTTATTGATTTCAAAATGATTTGTATTTTGCCGGATGAATTTTTTATCTTTTCCTGTTTATCATGAAGTACACTACTGCTGTGAAAACTTTAGTATGGTAGTTTGGTTCAAATAAGAATGTTGTATTTTGTAATTTTTCTGACGTATTTCAAGTCCTAAATTTCGAAGCTGATCGCAATACACTACAGCAGTAATAGTTGTAATAATAGAAATCATATATGATTTAATGAAAATCTTACCAAGCACACAGCATTATCCAAACGATGAGGAAATTGCTACAATTAAATCCTTATATATTTTTATAAAAACTATCAAGTACGAGTAGAACTCACTCTGCGAGAGCTCCTTATATATTGAGTTTATTATATACATTTTTTAGGGTACAAAATATTTGTATTAAACTATTTACAAATATTAATTTTTCTTAATGTAAATATATTACCGACTATGTTTTTCACAGGCACGAAAACATGATGCATATTTTAAGAATTATAGCATCTAGAATAATCATTATAACTTTTTTGATTTTAGCATCAGTTGCCTCATGAAAAGGTCCAAACATGTTTTTTTTGCTTAATTTTTAGTGTATTGCTCAATATATCATACTTAAAACTGTAAAAAAATATGTTTTAGGCCCTTATGATAAGCCCTTTTAAATAATACTCAGTACCGTACAATTTTTATATAGTATTTCCTATTGCCACCCTAAAATTTATATACATATGAAGATTTTTGAGTGAAAGCTATTGATACATGTGTAGGTCAATATCATATATCACTAAGCCAAATTGCAGAATTCTATGTCAAGCACTTTGTAACGGAAATACATGTGACAGACAGACAGACACGCCGCTCTCAAAAGGTTTCCGTTTTTCATAATGAGGTAGCAAACAGCAAAAAGAAGCGAAGTAAATTGTGGTTTGCAAATAATTATAAATTCGTCAATAGTTCAGATATTTCTTTTATCCTTGAAATTTTAGATGTCTGAAAGCAAGTAAACTCGTTTTTGTCTAGGTTAAATTGGTTGCTTTTTTGAACAAAGATCATTATAAAAATGATATAATTTTAAGTTATTCAACCATAACATAAAATTATTGGCTTTACAGTATCAAGTATCAAATTTAGAAACCAAATATCATCAAAATTTGTGAAGCCGTCGTTCAGAACAGGGATATACACAAAATAATAAAATAAAGCGATATATGTATATATATGTATATATACATATATATATATATATATATATATATACATATATATATATATATATATATATATATGTGTGTGTGTGTATATATATATATATAAACAACAATTAAATAAACAGGGACATATATATATAGTCCCGTGGATTATATCAGTTTTTTATCAAAATATTTTGAAGAATAGAAGCTTCATTATCCGTCCTGTAAAGATTTTTCTGAGGAACCTGTGAGTTCTTATTATTTCAAAAAGGGCACGAAATAGAGCACAGTATTGGTTTACATTATAATATAATGTTGAAATTGGATAGGATATCTGAAATTATAGGATAGCTATTGTAATTTTCATTATTTTATTAAGCAAATTAAATGGAAATTGTCTAAAGCGACAAATTGTAATAAATTCAAAAAGTTAGTTTCAAATAATTTTTGACCCATCCAGCATATGAGCGTATCTAAAATTATCGACTATATTGGATCAAATTATTTCCATTAAAGCTGGAATAAACACAATTATGGTTTTAAAGTATCGTATGATTCCCGATCTGTTTAAATTTGTTTTAAATGATTTTCGCAAATAGACATTGCAGATAATGCTTGTTTGACTTTTAATTCAATTTGCCTTTTAGTACTTTGAAATATTTGTTTTTAGTTAATATTTATAATATTTTTATATTTTTAATCAACTTTTTATTAAATTTAATGTAAATAGGTTTAATTATTCGTAAAGTTAATTACATTTAACACTTTATATGTGCATTGCCTTCGCAGTATATTGACAGATCACACATAACAATAAACCAAACTTCAACTAACTTCCTCAATGTTTATGTGTTATTGTTATGTATTATAGCGTGATCGGAAAATTTCTTATACACTTTTTGAATTTGTTATACAATTTCTATATAAAAAGCTTGTTTATACATCGCAACTTTTGATTTTGTTCCTTAAAAACTACCCTACACTACTAAAACTATTGTCAAAAAGAGAGAACGCGTTTTGTTAAAACATTAACTTTTTCTTCACGTCCTACAACATCTTCAAACTCATGAAACGAGCCGTATCCGTGTTTCAGAGATCTGCCACTACTGAGGCGGACCGGATGGGAGGAGAGCTGAAACAAAATAATGAATACATTTTGTTGAGAAAAAGTTAAGCGGGAAGCTTGTTTTTTAACGGTGGGCGATCGTAGTGGGGCGCTTAGTGTCGTGAAGGAATCTTGTTTATGTTTATGGACGCACTTTGTTTAGCGCTGGAAGCCTTGTTTTATATGAGGCGGAACAAAGGCAGCAAAGTGTTGGCTAAAGGAAATACGATTGGGAATTATTGTAGAAATCTGTGCATCGGAGCGGGGAAATTTTTTTATGCCTTTGTGATTAAAATGGACTAAATTTAATTTAAGTTAGTGAAATTAAAAATAAAAAAGTTAAACAATTTTTATTTTCTCTTACGAAAAGGCTGATTAAAATTTGACACTACTAATGTTTCTATTCTGTATGACGTACAGCTGAAACTTATTAAAGTTTCCTTAGTTTGAGAATGTAAATATTAATGTTCATTACGCCATTAGTCCATGATTTATTTCTTATTTGTTATTAAAGTGCTAGTGGTCAACTTTTATAAATACATAATTGTTTTGTTCCAGACTATGTTCGGCAAGGTTTTTTACTGAAATCTATTCCAAGTTAGCGTATTTTTATATATCTCTTTTCATCTTTGGTCCATAAATACATCCTTGACACTCAATGGCCTCATTACTAGTTTTTTTAGTTTTATTCTTTCAATTATTTTCCACATATAGTGTTCAGAATCAGAACAACTTTAAGTTTAAATGAATGTTTTAAATTTGAAATAATGTATTTATAATATATTTTAAAATATGTCATAATTATTTAAGTTTTTTTAGTTAATATTTTTTATTAAATTTATGTATATAAACATCCAATATACCTTAGAGTTCATTAATAAAAAATGCATGTTTCCAGAACTATTCTCTTTTAGTGATTTATCGAGAAAAAATTACTTTTTACTCGTATTTACGATTTATATCTTTTTAAACGTAAACAAAACTTCCAGCGGAAAGATATTAGATATATAAAGTTCTTGAACTTACGAATCAATCAAAATCTTTGCTGGCAACATTCTTGTAAAGGATGTAATGTACAATGCATCGTGTAGTCTTAGCGAGTAACTTGTAATAGTTACTGAAGAAAATAAGTAATTTCGGATATATATATATATATATGTGTGTGTGTATACGTATATATATATATATATACACACACACATATATATATATATATATATATATATATATATATATATATATATATATATATATATATCTGCGTGTATGTATGTATGATTAAATATTTAATATTTTGTTGAGGACTTGGTCGGTTTGAATCCTACACAACAAAATTCTTATTATTAAAATAATAATAGCACATACGTAATTTTATGGTATAACCGACATTAGCATTATTGAAAGTAAACAGTTATAATGTAACTCTAACGTTCTTATTATTAAAATAATAATAGAACATACGTAATTTTATGGTATAACCGACATTAACATTATTGAAAGTAAACAGTTATAATGTAACTCTAACGTTCTTATTATTAAAATAATAATAGCACATACGTAATTTTATGGTATAACCGACATTAGCATTATTGAAAGTAAACAGTTATAATGTAACTCTAACGTTCTTCAAGCTTTTTGTAACGATGCTTTTCGTTTCATAATTTTGTTCATTTTTGAGAAATCCTTGGCTAGACTTTTCACATCGTCATATTGCTAATGCGATACCGAAACTATATTTCACTAAATACCAAGAATCCGATTCGACAAAAGCCCAACGAACTTGGAATGTAAAATGAAACGAAAATCTAAAGGTTTCCACGAGGTATGCACGATTTATGTTGAGCGCACACATAGTTTCTATACAATACGGAAATATATGCTTTTAATTTAATGTTTGTTAATTTCTTTTAAACTTACTCAAGTAATATCGTAATATTAAATTACTGAACTTTGTTAATTAATTAAATTTACTTATGGTTAGTTTATCGTCTCTAACACAAGTTTCAATTATCTGTTTTAATTGCGTGATATCAAATATCGGAAGCATAATTGCACATATCCTACATGTACTAAGCTTTCACAGCGAACACTTGTCCTTCGGGTCTTTCCTTATCCTTGCGTCGGCAAAACTTGTGAATTAAATTTCAAAATATTTCACTCAAAATTTATTCTCCTCAAAACAATATTTACCCGGCCCGCCCTCATCTCTAAGTCGACGAGAAGTGACCGTAATAATTCCTCTCCAAAAGAATCTAATTCGGGCAATTTCTCAAACGTAAAGACCTTATTTAACATAAAAGCCAAGCGCAAGAGTTATAAAATGTGCCTAAATATTTAATAAAGAAATTTTATCTGTCGCTCCGTCACGGGGCGTCTGCTTAACTAATATTATTATGTAAAGTTATAAACATCAGAAAGTTACGTCTCCACCGGCGGGTGCTACCTTTTAAAATGATATGTTAGGTGGGGGAACAAATTACTTTTGCATAAGTAAGAGTGTTCACATTAATAGGGTGCACGCATGGCCCATAAGGGGGATATTGTTTTCAATTCCCGGCCGAACCAAGTCTGCCGACTTTGGTCTGGGATGGCGGATATTTGTAATGACTGCAAGCTTCTGCCGCTTAATGACTGTTTCTGTACGAATTGTGCTGTTTATTTCATAGGGATATCCATTATGGAGCCCGCAACGTATATGGAAGATCAACGGAGCAATTTGTTACGTTGAAGTTGGTGTGACTGCGTAGGGGTGTTACCGCGTGCTAAGGGCGAATTTCGATGTAATGTGCTACGCGTTAATGTTGCTTTGCATGAAAGACGTAGAGCTATTGTCTTATAGTAAATAACGTTTTGTGGATTATACATGAATAATGTTTGAGATAAAATCCTATAAAAATTATATGTCGATGAATGGATATATCGTCAACTTTTTCGTCAACTTTCTGTTAAAGTCATTCCTCATTAAGGCAACAAAGACATTTCAAAGAATTAAAGTAATACCATAATAATAATTTCATAATACTAACACGGGCAATTACCTAATACTTATGCTGAAAAGTAGTTAGTCATTTTGCCTCGCACATTTCGCTTCTCATGGTTTAAATGTTCATGTAAACTATATTACTTTCGACAAATTATTGAGTATTATTAATACGAGTATCGCATCAAGACATAATACAAATCAAAGTCCCCTACTGTGTCCGTCCGAATATACGCGAATTTTTAAGAAACGATTGGATGCATTTTGTTCCGCTTTTGAGTAAGTTATATTTAAGAAATTCTACAAAAAAGTGTTATTTCATAAAATGAATAATGAATGTTCTACCTAATTTTTTAAGCTTATTACGCAAAAGTTTTTTAAACTTTATGAAATAAAATTTAATATATTTATTTAATTTCGCTTTTTTATTTTAATACTAATACGAAACGTGTGCTTGTCGCTAGTAAGAGAAAAAAGTAATAGAATACAGCAGATGTAGTAATAATTACCATAAGAACTTTTTGTTTGTGGTTCTTTAAGTTTATGACAATTTCGCAAGAACATATGATATAAAGGGATTTCCAGGCCTGTAAAGGGATTTTGGCTGTTATTTTAATCTTTTTTTTTATATTTGTGTCTATGATTCTTGATTAGGTAAATTTAAGTAGAGGTTGTTCTGTAATATTTATTTTTTTTTTAATTTTGTAATAAATTTTTGAAGGATCTATTATTTTTTGTAAGCTATAAAATTGCTGTCTAAAATTGTAAAGATAATTGACAAATATTGTATTGAGTTTAAAACTGATGAGAAGACCATAAGGATTTCGGAAATATTCAATAATATTCGTTAAATTTTAATATATCCATCATACATATGGTTAGTTGAAATAACACACGCTATTTAAATTTATAATAGTCTTGATAAAAAAGTAGAAAAAATCTATTTATAATATCTATTATCAAAAAGTTTTGAGTTTGTTGTGGCATGGAAAATTAAAATTTAAATATATCACTCGCACTCCTGTTTTCGGGAACGTCAAGAGTCCCAAAATAAAGATATTTTTGAAGGTATCGAAATAGTATGTAGGTAATAAATAACACTGTTTAAAAAGTTCAAAAAACAAGTTTTCAATTGGAAGCATTTTCATTACGCCGGGTAAAAACACAAATATTAATAGCACATTATCATGTGATGTTTAAGTCAAGCTGAGAAAAGCATACATAGTATTGGACCTAAAAAAAATATACTCCTTAAAGGTATAAAGGTATTAATTTTGTCGCTCAACAGACAAATGAGAAATCATCTATTTTTTTACGAAAAGTTAGTTTAATTTTCATAATAGTTTTTAAATGATATTTTTATGTAACTATTAGAACTGATATATGAAACACAATATAATTTGTCTAATATCTTTCATACACAGATGAACATGAAATCCCTGAAACTCACTGACGTGACAGGTTCCTCGAAAAAAGACACATCGAACTAGAAAAGAACGAAAACATATTAATTTGACAACCGGAACCAATGTCAGTTAACAGTTTGTTTTTAATTAATTTAGGCAATGGCTACAAGTAGAATTGGTGTATATTGGTAACTATATAAATATTAATAAAGCATATCAATATCATTGAAATTTCCCCAACGAATTTTAAGAAAGACTTTAACTGTGATATTATTTCAATTTGGATATGGTATTTCCGTTTCCCAGGTATTTCCGTTTAACAACTCAATAAAAGATGAAAGCTAAGACCAGAAATAATGTTCGGCGCCTCAATGAGAATATTTCCTTGATCACGTTAATTATGAGGTTCATCAAAACTAAGAGGTCGAAAGATTCTTGTTTTATGAATATGACTAATAAGAAATTTCCTTTGAATTTTTTGCTACCGTTTTTTAAATAAAACTTTTCTTCCTGCTCAATTTCATGTATATAATCGTTTGTCAAATAACATAGGGATTTCAAAAAGTTTCTCTTTTGTATTGGATTATGAATTAGAAGATCAAATTTAACAAAAGAAAACAAAAGCGTGGCGTCGCTATTCTAATATGATTTAACCAGTTTATGGTATAAAGAGATCTAAAGTAAAATTTAATGAAAGACAAATGCAAGCGGCATGACATCTAAGAGTTCATCTAAAGCTTCGCAAACAGTAGTATTTTGGACAACAATGCGTCTGGTAATCTTCGATCAACGTACTAAATGATAATCTCAAATCTAAAATATCTTTATCCATATAGGCGTTAAACGTGGCAATTAAATTCCATCGACTGTTTTCTTTCTTAGAAATACAATACTTGTTCTAAAGGTTGTGCCTTGTGTTTTGAAATCTCCGTTTAAACTGTTAAACGTATGTATATACATCTCCGCCAATTGTAAGTAACCGTTTTATGTAACTTGAAAACCAAATAACAGAATTAAAAAAAAATTTAACACAGTGACAAAACATGTCCTACAGAAAATTTCAACAATGCTCCAATATAGATTTTTATCAAGTCCAGGGAAATATAACATAGAATTTCCCGATGATCAATGAATTGTTATATAATAAATTCTACAAAATTATTATGTACATACGACAAATTTTTTTGTCCATTGTGACTTACTTTATTTTATATTTACAATCAATAAAATTGTTTTCGACAGATTATTGGTATTAACGAATAGAGTATGTAATTAAAATTTTTAAATTTATGATTATTGTTATTTTTGCAATAAAAAATAGAAATCTTAGATTTCCTTTATACGGCGAAACTTCGGAAATCTACCGCAAGCAAGAAAAATTATTTGTTTTTTCTTGTATAATATATTTGATACAGTATATTGTCTCTTTAAGATCAATCGGAGTGCTTTGATTTTTTTTAGAAAAAAAACTTTTGGTATGTTACATTTTTTGAATGTTAAATATTATTATATAACCTAAATATTGCAGTAGTTTGATAATTTTTAATAAACACTTATACAATGTGAAAATAAACATAATTTGACCAAATTTTTAAAATGAAAAGTTTTCTTTCAAAAAACTAAATTATATGTAATTCAATTGATTTGTTTTGCTGATTTGGAATCAGACAGGGTTTTTATGACATTTATATTTTAATGTAAAAAACACACACGCAATCAACATTACTCGAAACTTACTTTGAATTCTTTTTTGAAGATGATTTACGGCTACAACATTTGCATATTCTCTCCGCTTTACGGATTAGATTCCATCTTTTCAGCCTAAAACTTAGAACTTCTAATTGCTATTTAGGTAAGTTTAAATCCTAAATAAGTTCATTCAGAGAATAACAATCTGTTAAATGATCTTCGGTTCTCTCTGTACCATTGGAACAACAAATGAAATACGAATTATAACCCTCTTCCAACCAGTGAGAAGCCTAATATGAGATGAACAACATATATTTCGTGTTCTTCTCCAAATGTATAACTGAGATAAAGTCTCTGAATCTGGAACGTCACTTCATAAAAAATCATCACAGACATAAAAAATCATCACAGACATAAAAAATAAACTTTCCTGACATACCAAAAAATTTATAGGAGTTTAACATGGCCAGAAGAAGGATCATTTATCTCATATGATATGCTGCCAATTCAAAACTAATTCTGCACTAACAAAAGATGCAATATATGAATGTCTAAACATGAATGAACCTGCATAATCTTGATGATTATGGAATCAGAACCACTTCATGATGGTTTTTGCGTGTCTTTTTCCACGTGCCATTAAACATAATTGCACTTGTTTTGTTATTATTAAATTACTGCATAAATTTATTGAGCACACGGAATACGTGAAAAACCAATGAAATAAAAATGCTCATGAAAAATTTCTGACGACAAATTCGAATAAATACTAATAGGATTGCTATTAAATGTTCTTGTGAAAAATAACCATGTTACCTAGTAAAATTATTAATATTAAAATGCTACAAACTATGTAAAGAAATTAAATAAATTTATACTTTTTTAAAAATAATATTTTTATCGATAAAACAATATTTTTCAATGAATTTTAATCAAAAGGAAAATTATAAACCATATTATAATCTTTGATTATAAATGACAATAAAACATTCAAAATAATTCTCCAAAAAACATTGTGCTTGACTTATATTGTAGAAATTATTCTCCAGTAAATTATGGTGCATGCTTAGTTTTTTTTTATATTGCCGTATGTTGATATGGTAGCTTGATTAAAACAATCCCACTTAACAAGAATTCGAGGGATAATTGTTAACGTCGTACTGATAAATTATCCACTATAAAAAAAACATATATTTAATTAATTTGAAAATATGGACTATATATGGAAAATATCGACTATAAGAAATATGAACTATTTTCAATTATTTAGCGAAAGTTTTCACGTCTCCTAAAACGCAAAAATATAAAAAAGATATATTTTTGGTGGTTGGCTATGAACGGAAATATCATAAATTTTTTTTCGTAATAATGATAGTTGAATGAACTAATGTAATTAACGTTCCGAGACAAATTATTAATTAATTTATAACATTCGACATATATACCTCAATTAGATTTTCTAATTATAAATTATTTCTTTTCTTTAAAAAAATATAGTACATTACATGTGCATGTGTTGAAAAATTAATTTTACTTTACAATATAAAGTACAGAGTCCTTTAGTTATTATCGTTAGTTGTTAACATATCATTTTGTTTAAACGTGGTATATAATATGGGATTCAAAATCAAAGTTCAAGGCCATCTTGCCACACAATAAAAAATATAAAAGAAATAAATAATATTCAAGCACCTTTCGCCTATTGGAATTTATTTAGTCTTACAATATATTGAAAAACAAATATTTTTGGACCTAAAAGTACAAGGCATATTTTCAAGATAGTAGGAAGGCTTTAAGACTTGACGTAATTAATTATGAAAAATATTTAAATAAACTTCAAGTCATATGATTGGATTCAATGACAATTGAAAGCATTATTTTCAAAAAAAATTGTATTCCACGTTAAATTTCTCCATAAAGTCTTAAACTAACTATAAATACATAAATTCAGTTTCCTTATTTTGTCAATGTCACATTGCTTATAGACGATTCTTAAAAGTCATGTCTCTTAATGTAACAATTCAATTAATCAAACAATTCCTTTTGCAAAGACAAAGCCATGAACAGACAATAAGACAAACGATCTGTCCAAGTATTATTGTACTTACAACCTTCCATAAAGGCCGCAAATACGGTACTTAACAGACAAGAATGTTATTAAGGTCCTGTGATGTAACTTACTTCTACACAATACCGTGAAATAAGACTTCAACAATAAAACCGATTTCAAACAATATTTTAAAACTCTGGCCACAAAGGTGAAAGCCGTCAAATTGCGTGATAGGAACGAGGCAAAATAAAAGCTTTCTACGATCATGTGATGAAATCTGTCGGCAATATCAAAAAGAAATCAGTACCGTAGCAGGTCCTTTTACTACAATACCGCCGTACCGCTCAAGATATAAAGGATATCCGGTTGTAGAGATGACGTGAATCTTCCTGATAGCTCGGTCATAACTAAGGCAAGTGTATACTGAATATTTATCGCAAATTATTATTATTTTTCTATAACGAATAATATATGACTGTAAAATTCGTATTTTAAATTAAAAGCGTGTTCAATAACCATACAACTAATTATATTACGACCATATATAAATTTAGTTAAATCGCTTAAAATAAGACAACCAGATGGATATGAATAACTCTGTATCGCTGGCTTAATAGCCAAGGGGTACGTATTTTTAGCAGGTTTTTATTTACCAGGTTTTAATATCAAATAAGGTCCAATTGATATTCATGATAAATACACGTGGTAAATATACTTACATAAGAACACTAATGTTGAATTTTCGATCGTTTAGTAGTAAATGTTATGGACAAATTAAGAACTTAGTAACCAAGAAACGACGATTTTATGGTTATACTTTTAGGGCTGCCGGTTTGAAAACTTTTGCATTTAGCATAAACGTAAGAGGTGTATCAAGACCCTGCTATTTATTTTTCGTGAAAATTTAGTTTATAGAGTGTATATTTAGGGTTCTATATTTCAAAAGAAAATATGGAATCCATCTGAAATCACTCACATGTCTGTTCATCCGTGTGTCATAGCCATTTTCTCAGAAACTGATTAACGTGAAAGCTTAAAATTTGGTAATAAAACATTAACATTTCTTTTTAAATTTTAGTGAGGGGGGGGGACAAATTATGCACTCGAAAATTTGTTTTATAAATTCCATATTTACTATGGAATATAGTTTCAAAAGGCATTGTACGAGGGTACGTAAAATATGTTTTTCATATCTGTACTCAAAAAAATTTAAAAAATATGTGCTCACCCCTCTGTTCAAAAACTCCCAATACTGTAGCGATGATTCTGAATGTCATAATAATTGACATTTTTGGCATGTTTTTCAGCTCATGAAAGATATAGGAGTCAATGTGTATACGCTTTTCTATATTCACAACTAATTTTCCCAGAAATCGCACCTCAAATTTGTCATAGTCATTTGTCATATTTTATTAACTCCCGTATTTTATACTAGCTTATTTTTTATAATATCTGTATGAGAAGTAAAGATCGGGATAGTATGTATTAATTTTTTTTAATTTATTGGTCATGTGTCATCCGAAATATAGATATATTTTTTTCAACATTTTAAAATGCGTATTAAAAAGGATATTTCAAAAATTATCCCAAAAGAGAGCGTTCCTCTCCTTCCCCCATTTTTAAAAATACTGAGCTTGAAATCATGAAATAAAGATTTCGAAAACTCTGCTTAGATGATTATGGAGACACTACGAAGATTATCTTCAATCAAGAAATTTTTAAAAACGCACTGTGATTTTACATTTATAAAAGGTAAAGTATAAAAACTATTATAATATTTATAATTAAAGTATAAAAACTATTATAAATATTTATAATTAAAGTATTAAACTATTTATAAATAGTTTAATAGGAATATTATGAACTCGTAAACATTTGTAAGTGTTTAAATATATATGGAACCTTCGTAGTGCGTGTCCTACTCGTGCTTGACAAGTTTTTGGACATGTTTACGAAAATAAAAGAAACATAAATTACTTTGAAAATTACACTCCTTAACTACCAAGCGTACAAGGTCACAATATTAGAGCATTCGTATCTCAATATTGTAGCATGCGCGCTCTAGGGTTCAATAATATTCTCACTATGTCGTATTTGATATGTCTCGTATTATTATGTCTTTTGACAAAGTTACGTTCTGATTTTGGGGTAATTTACTTTATACCCAAAAATTATAAAGTTGTGTATATGCTGATATAAATAGATACTCATTTAGTTAGTCATTTATTGTATTGCGTTTAGGCTGAAATTAACGTCTTTATCACATATTTAACTTTCTTACTGGTAAAATATAATACTATATATTAACTACAATGTGTGTGTGACGTAACTATCTATATAATAAAATCAAAAAGATTGACAGAAAATATAAAATATAAAATTAAGTAGGACCGACACACAGAATATTTACTCTCTGTTCTGTGGACCGACATATAAATAATATTCAACAACTGATGTTTATAGAAAATGCCACAGAGTTCTATTCACTTATATTTCTACAATTTTAAGTTCCGAGTTGATAACGGCTCTGTAAATTTAATTAATTCAAGTCTCCATGACGAAACTGCCACGGAAATAATTAACGCAGTTGAAAATTATTTCAAATTTGTGAATGAATTATATTATAATTATTGACGAAACTAAGTATATAATTAAAAAATAAACCTTTATATTTATGCTCTTATGTTACTGGTTTATAAATATGTATGTTACTTGTTTGAAAATTAAAGTCAAAAACGAAGGATATATAATATAATAAACTTTTAAATACGAATAGAACTGACACTATGAGGGTTCCGTTCACACGTAGGTAAACATATAAACATTTATGACTAATTAATATAATTTTCTATTAATTAGTATATAGAATTTTCTCGAACCAAATATATCTTTTCTAGTTTTTAAGCTGCTATCTGTTTTTCACTAATAACGAAATTTAGAAATTTGTTACAGTTTTCCCATAAACTGATAGTTATACTGTTTTCTCATAATCTTTATCACAATAAGCATTGGAATTCATATTGTGAATATTCGCAGCAATATACCTTTTTGTGAATATTTGCAACAATATCTTCAAAGATGTCTAATAAAAAAATTGTTCCAACTCTAAATACTAATAAACCTCAAACTGAAACATAATAAACCTACACCGCTCCCCTAGAATAAACTCATTAATATAAGCAGTGGGAAAACCCACACAAACCCGGCTTCCGCCATTGTTTTTAAACATATAAATACTGTTGGATGTTCGTAAGAGTTAATCTTTGCTAATTGCCCACATGAAGAGGTTGTAATACAACGAAACCTAGATCGTGGTAAAGAAATTAAAGAAAGTAGAAATAATACTACATCACGTAGTTTCATTTAATTGTGTTTATATATTTTGGAACTGTTGGACAAAATATTTTTGGTAATAGAATGGCATACTTTTTTTTACATTAAAACTGTAAGGTGACTCTTGGTTTCTAGGAAATATATTGGTAATGATTGGCGTTACGATATGTCATATGAAATTGAGCTAATTATAACTAGTATTAATTGTTTCAAATGTTGTAACTTCTATACTTTAATGTAGTAAACCGGAATATGTCAGAAATGCAGATAAGCAATGGATCATACTTTGAAAAAAAATATATGATTTAAATATTTTCATGTAATATTGGAGAGCCAATAGTATTATTATCAATATTCTCTGATTTTTACGGTGCCAAACGGATCATTGATTTAAGGGCGGTGATTTAAAATATTTAAAAATGTGAATGAAAATTCTGTAGATTATTTTAATTATTTATTATATTTATCGTGAATGAAAATTCAGTAAATTATTTTTTTGTTCTCGTTTTAGAAAATTGTAGTAATTTAATAAGAACAAAAAAACAGTGAAAATACATTAAATTTAGATTACGGAAAAAAGTCTACTGCACCCTCGGTAAAAGTATTTTTGTAAAACTTATAAATTATTATGCAATCTGTTCTTGACATTGTAATGATAATATTATGAAGCTGGGAATTAAATGAAATGTAAATATTGAATACAAAAATTATTTCAAAGATCTTTGTATAATAGGTCATGCTCGTCCAACTTGCATCTATGCGAGAATTCTTGTTTTAATCGATACTTCTCTTACGAAATTAACCATAATCATTTTTAAGAGTACATGTATGTAAAAATAATCCTGTACGTACTAGTTGCATTTTATAACTTTATGTATTTTGTACAAATTAAATTATGGTTTAATCTTTCATTTAGTTAACATTTTATAGATGCGTCGATATTAATTGAGTTGTCCGACTGAAGCCTACAGAATAATTGAATGGAAAAAGTAGCCAATAACTTCAAGGAGCATTTCGTTCGTTTCAGAAATTGCACGTTAACAAGATGACGTCATTTAGAAATTAACAATAATAGTTATTATACCCGATAAAAAGATATTTATCATACGCCTCGATATTTGACACCTTTACTATAACACGGCGTATAAAAGTTTATATTATTTTTTATTACTATGATACTGCTAAGTGATTAATGAGCAAGAAAAGCGCCGCCTGACATATTTGGGACAGAGCAGTCCGGTAACCCGTTTTATTTTGGAAGATGAGACTTATTATATTCTCTATTTCTTGTATATCGCTCCCTCTGTACATATTAGATGTGCCTTCGGGCTGCGTTATTGCTTTTCAATACGATATTTTTTTATATTACTTGTGTATTAGACATATATTCGTTTCGTGACATGGGTCTTTTTGTCGAGCGACCAGCGTACTTCGCAATAAATCATTTGTTGCAACTGTGGGTGTGTGCATCTAATCCTTTAAATATATAATTAAAAAAATATTGAACGTAATTTTAATATTTTATATACTCATAGACCACTACACACAATGAGATTAACTCAATTAAATTCTTTTTCATAATTCAAAATGATGTTCTGTATGCGTATTTATATTATTCCTTTACCATAGAAAAATGTCTTGAGATTGGCAGGGCCAATATATAAATAAATAGCTAAATAAAATCGAAGGTACTAGATATTTTGATTCTTCCGCCAATATAAAAGCGTGTCCTATGTGTTTTATGGTTAAAAAATTCAATAATTTTTTTAAGTCTCAAAATAATCATAATATTTTGAATATTAATTTTAGCAAACCATAAGTATTTAAAGAACATTTATTCCTTAAATACTTACGATTTGCTAAAATTAACATTCAAAATACTTTGTTATTTTGGTTTAATGCTACTTAAATAAGCAAATACGTAGAGAACGGTCTTATTGACACAAGAGCAATCTGTTACTGCTAAACACAATAACCAAGTGAGAGATATAAATTCACTGGTCGACCGAAATTATTGATACCGACAATAACAGTAAAAATCATTACGAATGAAAAATGGAAAAAATGGAATTATTTTTACATAAATGTGCGCCAAAGGTACAAATATAATTAATGTAAAATTAAATAAAGCTTGGAGTGTTTCATTGTATTACATCAGGGAAAGGAAGGAAGATGTATTCAATTAATAATTAAGTGTTTAGATAATATGTTTTAAGTGTTTAGATAATATTTATCGCGTTTTAAACCTAAAATATTCTCCCATTTTCGGTTATACTTTTACCAAAGTATGATATGTTTCGACTTAATTTCGAATCATATCAATTTGGTGGACATATTTTGGCATGTTTTGACTTAACTTCGACATAGTTTACTCAAAATAGTTTCGTCTCATTCTGATTTGACATAAGTGTTTTTGAAAATCTACCTATTCATCCGTATATTTCATCCGTTTTAAATGTTTTTTATGAATGGGTAATATTTTTAGAATTTCTTTTTTAGATATGCAGGCAAGTAAACAAGAAAGTGCTAACAGTTTAAATATTTTGTTTAACTAATAACTTTTTTGTATTTTCAGATATAGAATCAAAAGATATTTCATAGCCTATTGTTATTAAGCAATACTATTGCTTAAGGTTTTTAATTTTTACATCATAAATTTTAGCGAAGATTTTCGTCATATAACATTGTAAAGACGAAATAATTATGTATTCAAATTTACACTTGAGTTTAAGTTTTGCTTGTTCGTTATTCCCAAAAGATAAAATGGACTTAGTCAGTAATAATGTATTATTCCTTTGTTCACAAAGAAATATTATGTTTTTAAAATGGCTTCATTTTCCTGCTTTTTATTCTTCTTTGAATATCAAAAATTTAAAAAAAATTTTTTTTTTTATTTTATAAAATGATACTGGATGCTTAATGACTTCTATCTAGATACTAGTAATAGAACGAGATATTGAGAGACTTACAGTTTTATTTATTGAAAACTGCAATCACGCGAAATAATAAAAGGTGTGAGTTTCTTCCACATAAACCCACGGATGAAGTGAAATAATTTTAATCTTTCATGTTAGTTAATAAATAATTATAATAATTATTTAACTAGTTGCAAGTTCTTTTGTATTTTGATTAAGCTATATTTTTGTTAATTCATAGCAATCATTTTATGAATTTTATTCGAAGCTATTGAATAAAATATCATATATACACGTAAGTGAAACGTTTTCTTTAAACCATCTCTTAAGCTGACGTGAAGAACTTCGGCATAACTTTTATTCATGTGTGGATTACTTACTCGTAATCAATGCTTGGGCAATCGGGTGTTCATAAAAATATATCGCAAACAGACATCAATATTCACACGCTATTTAATGTATTCCATTTGATCTGCACTTTTTATGTGTACGCTCAAATGTACGTTCTATGCATTTCTTACAAAAAATAATTATCAATTAATATCAATTCATATTTTTTACCTTACTCAAATATAAAGTCAATCAACAAATATTCATCCAAAAAATTATTCACCAATTTTACTTCGTTATTATTAAAGAAGATAATAATAAATCTCGGCAATCTGGTTCAATAACATAATATGCCCTCAGACTTACAACAACATAATATGCCCTCACATTTTTGGCATCATATAGTACACGGAATGAAATGCACAACTAAAAACGATCTGCCGATTCATCGACCGATCAGCGTTTGAATACATTTTTGACATTCTCTACTTTCAGGTTGTCAGAGCTCGGCCAGTTACGCCGCATCGAATGTGTTCCATATTTGTTTTCTTGAGCCTACGTGAATGAATGGTGTAGTCAATGTCAACGAAGTTCCACTATAAAGTCTTAGGGTTTGTTCGATATATGCACTGCATTCTCTAATTCATACAGATATTCGCAGCCAACAGTAAGGAAGTAAATACACATGACTACGTACTTGATGTATTTTTTGATGAGGAGTAACGAAAAAAAACGTATTATTAATATTACATTTATAATGATTTCCAAACAGTTCTTATAACGTACACAAAATAATTTCCCATTAAACAAATTCGCAATATTTTGTTTTACAAATACAACTACATATTTCACATAGCCAGTAGAGAGTAACCTTCAACTGTTTTTTGGTCCACGTTTTATTTAAACGTAGAAAATGTATTACTGTATACTTGAGCGTTGCGTAGAGTCTTTTTTTGAATTTCTAACAATGTATTTAACAAAGCATCGTAAAATAAAAGGACAAAATAATCACTGAGTGAATTGCATTAATTCTAAATAATTAAATTTTTAAAGAGATCCGTCAGGCTCCTAAGAAATATAATAATAATTAACCGAAAGAGACTGATCTTAAACAAAACCTGAACTGGTAATAAAGTTTTAAGTAAGCATTGGTATTTTAATTAATTACTATCAAATTAATGAAACAGTGAATTTCAAATACTAGTGCAAAATGCGCGTCGAGTTGTACATCGAATGTCATACTGATACAAAATTAAGGAATTCTTAAATAAAGTTTAATTAATGAAGTACTGTGAATATTTATGGTAATCGTAAATATTCGCCGTGAGGACGGAGTCCAAATGTCCGAGTAAAACATTGCCCAAAAGCCCGAGTAAAACATTCGGTTTGGTATTCCTATCGCAATATTATTATATACCGCGGCAGTCTTCATAAAACAGCAAGACAATTAAATCAGATGTATATAACAAAGTATCGCATATAATGACGGGGAAGGTCGTACAAATTATTACGTTGGTGAATTTTCCTTAGCAAATTAACCTGTGTCCGTAACTATTCAAAACCGGTATATAGGTTCGTACTAATATTGGGAAATTGTGTATGTAACTTCATTCTATGTCATAATGGAATCAAAATAAATAGCTTGACATGCATTCTTTTCTCACACATCAAAACATATGTGTTCTCTCTCCACAAATAGCTCGATATGTACTCTTTATCTGCAAATAGTCGCGTTTGTCTATTGTTATTCAAAACATTATTATTTATAAGATATGTGCACATAATATTTGATAATACTGTTATTTTTGCTATTTCTCAACAGCAAACAAATTTTCCTACGCATGAAAAGTAGAGAAAACAAGAATTAGAACCAAATATCCCGTACATATAATCAAAAGTTATTTATAATAAGGCATTTTTGCTTTCGTCAAAAGATCAAAATATTGTGTTAAATAGCAGAAGAGGATCAATCAAATTAAGGAAAATGGGATATTTTCAAAAGAAAGGTAAATATAAGTGAACGAATCACGTCGGAGTCTATGTGTAAATATATATACACGTATATACACTTTCAAATGTTTATCAAATCTTAAGTATCCAACTGACTACGTACTTTCTTTATTTGAAAGTAAACAGTAAAAGGAAAAAAAACAATAAATTCTGATATGTTGTGCCCTGAGTTAGGACATAAAGATTTATAAGTTTTTGTCCTACAAAAATAAAGAAAAACTATTTAAGTTGAAATTTAGCAAATTGTACCCTATTTACGTTGATCCATAGATGTACATATTGTTTTCAGTTATTTTAAAAAAAGTATTTTTGAAGGTAATGGCAAAAAACAGATATTTTTATTACAAAGTCACTAACAGTCTGTGTGCGTGTGGTAATAAAAGATAACTGCCACATTAATGTGAATATTATGGTTACGTGTTGATAGCTCAGATTCTAGAAGTTACTCTTTTTTTTTAGTTCTAACCTGGATAACGTTGTTAGTTTTAATGCGAATCCTTCAACCATATTTATGGCGTAAATTTGTATGTATGTAGTATTAAATTGTGGTTTTATTACATTTTTATTATGACTTTAATCAATTTGTGCCACATGACTACAATAAGTCTACACTGATGTACTTACGGGATTTTGTTATTCTGATGTTATTTAATGATTGTCTACTCTATAATTTAAAAAATAAGAACAGAGGAAACGTCCACAAATTTGGGGACCTGCATTTTAAATTGAAGCGGTTTATATTGATGAAGAGACAAACATGTTGAAATTATAAAACTTCTATTTTTATCATTCAATTACGAAGCCCAAATAAAATTAATGAAATTTCTCATTTCCTTAAGTCAGTCACGAAAAGGAAAAAGGCACGTCGACGAGTTCGATAATATATTATGCTACAAGTATATGGGTGGATAATAAACAATAGACATAGGTCAGTTACACAAATACATATGAGAAATTTGTCGAAATTTGCTATTCGTGGTATGAGCCTCGAATTTAAATAGGTCTCCACGTTTACATTTTGATCACGTAGGTAAAGTAAAGAAGCACGCCAAGTAAAGAAGCGGATATATTTGATTACATCAAGTCATAGAAGTATTTCAAGATTTGTCGTGCCGTTTTCCAGAATAATTCATTCCGGGAACTGATACGTAAATTATTTATCGGAAAATCTTCTTAAATATTTCTACACCTCCGATGTGTAAGCTAGGTTTGACTACAGTGTTAAGTTTTTATTCAAGTGTATTTGTTCTAGAAATCATCTTAAAATTTTATGTACTAAATGATTTCAATCTCAATATTGTAATTTTTATTATCTTTTATTTTTATTATATTTTTGTTTCGTATCTATTCACGTTTAATTTCAAATAAATTCCTTTCAAGACAATGGTTAATTACAATTTTTTTTACCTTTTTAATGAAGAGGGTGACCACCCTTATGAGTTTTACGAAAGAAGAGTTTCTGTAAGGTAACGGAATGTGATATTAGCATAAATATACATTATACTGTTAGTGTTTATTCCGTCGAAAGAATGATGAAATACCAGTTTGGTCTCTAAATAAACACGGTAGTAATTATATATTTAAATCCGTAGAGCACAATAGCAACAAATAAGCATGCGACATTATAAAATATTGCGTAAGTACGAGTAGATTTTGCGTCAGAAGATTTCTCTTTGCGCTTAGATTAAAATTGTTTATACAGTGCATCGCTTTTCTTTTAATCTACTAACGAACATTAGTATTATTTACCATTGTAATTTTTTTTTGGACTTTTTCATTACTTATATAATATTTCGCAGGCAATATTTCCTTAAATATTAATTAAAAAATTGTAGAATACGCATAATATTGGTAATAAATGACTGGTTTTTAGCTTTTACAATTTCGATCCTAACCTCTCTCAGTTTTATAAGGAGTTAGGCACCCTTGCCCCCCCAGCCCTTTCTTCACTTTTTATGGTAATATCCTATTAAAAATGATATTTGTAAGTAAAGATCCGCTTTTTTCACACATCGAGCAGTTTAGAAAATATTACTTTTTTTCTTTTTGTTCAAACCTTGTTCAATTATAAATAATAAGTTTCCAACTATATATTTTCATTATTTAAGAAAAAGTAATGGGAAATACGAAATGATTACATTCATTCCTTAAAAATAAATATTCATTATTATTTTCTTTGTTACTTACTTTCGCTGAAGAGTCACTCCAGCACCTAAGCCAACATAACTAAAACTTGGTGTTTTAGTCTCAATTGCATTGTAGCACCAGTAGCCCAAGTAATATAGTACGTATGCCAATTACTCAGCCACCGACTTTCTATTAATAATATCATTAATTGTTTGGATTACGACCTCTGAAGGCCTTTAGGTTATACAGATATGATAAAAGAGGTTTGCTTTATTTGATTCGATTGACGAAACATAAGGTTTGCTTTACTTGAGTTGTTATATTACAATGCCATGCAATGTTTACCGCGGGAAATCTGGAATATAATAGTTACTGAACTGGGTCCAAAATAACTCTTTTTCTGGTCCAGCTATTCTATTCACCTGTCAGTTTCAAGTTAGTCTTTTAACTAAATCAAGTATTCGCTGGGCAGTTACGTCGTCATTTTCAATACCTTTAGCTTTTATTGGATGGATAGCATTTAAGGATTCCACTTACAATTTTAACATTACGTGCGCTGTAAATTTTTGGGCATTCGGCATTAATTTGTCCAATAATTTTCAGATCTTCATCTGACCATTTACTGCCTCTACAATACAAACAACTTTTCTCACCAAACGTGTTTTGTTAGCGTCATATGTTGGGAACGGTGTCTGCTTGTTTGAAAATCAAAACATTTTGAATACTAGACCCATTTCTTCCAAAAACTCCGAACTGTCCCTAAATTATTTATGAGCAATAACATCTTTAGATTTTAGCCATTCTGTAATATTATGGGTAACTTTTCTCATTATGTAATTAGGAGTATTTACGTCGTTATTTTTAGAATCGGCTAAATAGGTGCCAAAAATATCTAATATATATCCTAACGTCATCACCATCATGGGTTTGATCAATGGCCTTCCTTTATTTAACAGAAAGCAACACCTTTGAAGATAATAACAACTGCTATTTTGTGTACAAATGTGCGCTCCATCGGCGACGAGAGTAACAATGCTCGCATATGTTTTTCAATAACCGTTCCCAGATTGATCTTTTGCGTTCCAACATAAAGTGAAAAAAACTATCTGTCGAGGCCAGTCTTCAGCATATTGTCCGTAGTATTTTAAATCTCCGTATCTTAAAAGGAAAAAATGTCCTTTTCGCTGTGCGTCTGTCGTACTGTCTCAACCTTTTTTCTCAGGAATGCGTAAAGGTATCAAGTTGAAATGTATACCAAATACTTAGGTCTACGGTCCCTTGAAGCTGTAAATGAAGCTTCTAAGTTAAACTAATCAAGAACACGAAAAATATGACCATTTATGCCGCTTATTTTGACATTCGCAAATAAATCAAAACCTATAAGAGACTTCCCGTTGACCCAGAATCATCTGTACAAAGAAAGGAAAAAATCTAAAAATCGTTAATTTGTGGTTATATCATACAATTTTTTTTTTAAATATGCATTTTTTAAAGAAATAATAAGCAGTATAATTTCGTGTTATAGAAGTATAATTTTGTGCTATAAAAATAAAAGTAGTTTAATGCCAAGAGCCCTCGTACTGCGAGTTTTACCAGTGCGTCACAGTTTTTTTAAATACTGAATAATACAGAAATAACTCCATTTCAAAGGCCGGTTCTAAGCTTTAGCAGCACCACAGTTATACAAATATGCGTTGATCTGTATTATCATGAACCTATCTTTGATTTTACTGATTCATAAATATTCTTAAAATTTTGTGTATTTAAACCCTCCAATACATTAATTGGAATCCGTGAGCTGTCTTGTTATCGAATTCAGAGATTTTTTCTTTACCAGTCTCACAGAAGACATTCAATAACCTTCCTTCAAAAAATTGTCTTATTGGATGTACGCGTTTAGATTATTTTATTTGAACTGTTTTTTTTTATAAATGATTCTGATATCATTCCTATATTATAAATGACAAAAAAAATAAATTTTAGTTTATAGTTATTTTTACAAGTTTCGCACTGATTTCCGGGATTAATTTTTCAATTGGAACCATTAAATAAGTACATTATAATCAAGAGCAAAATATCTGCAAGAAAATACAGACATCCATACTTTGATGGCTAATTCGAAACATGTTTTAATGTGCAAGCAACGGAGTGTGTATTGACTCACTTACACAAAACAAATTGTTTTATATTTACACCGATGCGAGAAATGTACCAAAATAAATGACATTTTTAACAAGCTAATTAAATGTGTTATTTGAAAAAGATGTAAAGTATTGAGTGCTTCATAATTATATGGTCATTGAAATTAAAAAAAACGTAAAAAGTGGCAAAAATTGCATAAATATGCTCCATTTTAGGAGGAGTTTAGTTATTATAATATTTTTCATACTATGTGGGTAACACTTAAATTTCAAGTCGATATAAATACATGACTTAAAGAAAAATTTAGAATTGTCATGAAAATCGTGAAAAAACGACGATCTTTGCCTATTTCTTTCATGTCTACAAACTCACCTTGTGAAATATAGGCACCTCAAAGACAGACAGACTAAATATGTCTGTTAAGCGGTTTTATAATAATATGGTTCCTTTTGGGCTGTTTGGGTACTATTCAATATTATTGGCCGTTCGCAATTGTTTTGTTTATAAGTGTAATTCCAGAGATCATCGAGTCACAAGTGATCATTTTGTGCCAAAATGTTTAGTTTTACAAGATTTTGCGAATGTATAATCATGTATCATGTATCATTTAGTTTATAGTATCTAGAAATTTTATACAAATACGGAAATGGCGTGTCTCTGCATTACAGATTATTTATTTACGAAAAAATTATTAAATTTTACGTAATAAAAGTAAAAAACACAATAATATTAACATATTTACAATAATTAGAATTTCCTTCTGTTTGTTTTGCCGAGTGTTTGAATACGTATCAGGTGAAAACGAATGACTCATTAAACATGTAGTTTTTCAGGAAAAATATTGACTTTTAATTGAAGTACCATTAAATGTTCTCATCATTGGAACTGGTGTACTCAGTCAGCAAAGATGCTTGAATTCAAAGCGCATGTACTTAAAAAAAATGTTTAGAATTTTTAAAATAATTAGAATTACGCGTATTAATCTTGCATTTACCTAATAGTATTTAATATAGGTTCACGTGCCAACAAAGTTGCGGTACTGTTAATAATAAAAACAAACTTCAGTGAATTCGCCCTCTGCATTGTATCATCAGTTAAGGAAATGTAAAATCTGGTGAAACGAATTTGATATATAATATTTTCATCTGTCATTATAATAAATTATTTATAGCCATTAGTCTAAACTAGCTACGAGTATATATTTCCAAAAAGGTAATTTTATTGCAAATAATTGAGTTGTCTAGACATAAAATAAAATTTCAGTACATACATTAAATGGTAAAAATTAATGAATCAAGACAATGTGACGCAAAACAAACTGCTAAGAAAAATTAATAATTTTTGGAATTTTTGTCAGAATGTCCATTTGACAGAAAATCGTTTAAAAACTGCTAAGTGAAATTTTGTGAAATTCTTAGGAAAAACTTAAGAGGATGGCCAATTAAGGTAGAGTATATTTATCAGTTTTTCAAAATTTTATTTCACGATAAAATTATATAATTCTTATTAGCTTCCTTATTAAGTGGTGTCAAAATGCAGGTTTTTCTTTCATTTTTTTTTCTATATGCATCATTATTAAAGAAACACACAAATACTTCTGAATTTCATTAAACAGGACTTACATTTCACTAACGTTTGAAGTGCAATTCAAATATTCCTTAACAAATTTAAAAATCTATGAATGAAAATTATCTAGTATATCACGGCGAATTAACCTACAATCCTTGTTCGTTTCAATTTTCTCTCGATATGGAAACATTATAACTGGAGACTAATACCACATCGATAAAAAAATCTATGCGGGCGAAGCAGAGGGCAGAAGTAAATGGTACAGGTATTTTTGCAGGTTATATATATATATATATATATATATATATATATATACAGCAAAGATTATGCATATAATTTGATACTAGGACTAAGCATCTAAAATCCATGGGATTTCACCAATCAACCTCCTTTAAAGTTGAAATATTATAAAAACTATTTGTGGGGTTAAACCATATGCAACCTGTTTCACTATTTGCACATAAACCGATGATCATTTACGCAAATAAGTAATAGCGACGATTTTCTAATATTTTATTATTTTTTTAAATATAATGTCGTTAATACTTTGTTAGGGTGAATAATCATGGTTATTTTTCACTTATTTTGACATTATTAACATAAAATGAAAAATTTCCAACTGAGAAATAATTGTTTTTGAGCTGCTTATATTTGGCGAATATTATTTCCCTAGCGTTAATGTAATTTTTCTGAAGTTTACTAGAAGTTAATTGATAGTACAAAACAGTAACGATTTAAATGAATTTAGATAAAATTAAACAGGTGAAAGGGAAAATATAATATTGAATGGTCAAATAGAAAAAGCTATGATATAACATAGGTTGTGTTCATTTATTACTTGTTATATTGGCAATCATCTCTTAATTCGTAAAATAAGTGTTGCGTAGATGATCCGTTAAAATAATATAATTTTCACACATTTTAGAAGATTATAAATAATTTATGCGGCAGTTGCAGCTAAAATATATTTTTAAATCAAAACCACTCAGAATAATTTAAATACGTAAAATTCAAGATAATTAATAATTCTTCTTAGAGGTTTAAAACACAATGTTATAACGATAGTGTCATTTGAATCAATACAGAATTTTTAGAGAGTTATGCTACATGAAAATTTGATAAGGCATTATTTTTCGAAGAAGTTATCGAAAGTGAAATAAGCCTCCTAAATAAACATATCATTAAGGTAAATTTAACTGTTATTGATATTATGTATTATTATTTAAAAGGAAAATGATCACAAGCACTCGTGGAAAATCGACCTTTTATTTTGTTTTTACTCTGATTACCACGGTCATCTGATATAAACAAAATAAAAAATATCAAAAGGGTTATGAACACGATATTTAATGTAGAAGTTTTCTTTAAAATTACCTACCATTTAGCTGTTTAATAATATATCGTATTTAAGTAATATTTTAATATTTATTATTTTTGTCTTTAGTAGTAATCAGTAGTTTACAACTCATCGCGATTAACAACGTTAGTGCAAAAGTGAAAAAAATTCTTATAGCACGAAACCTCAATAAAAATACATCGCTGTGCACATGGTGTCACAAATTGCAACAGAAATCGTTTTGAAAAAAAATTGCATCGGCAGCTCCTCAACCACTCCCCAACGATTCAAGGTAAGATGCACAATACTGAGTTGAGAGCTGCACTATTTCCTTTGCAAATTTTCACAAAGGAGAAGGTTGAGCTGAACTTTTTGAACTTTTTGTGAAATACTTTTTGTTTATTTAAGTTCGTTGCGTTTACCGCGTCATATAAACCTTTAATGCATATGTATAATTTATAGGAAAATTTAGTTGGAATTCATTGAGAAGACGAAGCTAAAACTCAGTTTATTTCGTAATGTTTCATTTTTCACCTGTGCAACGTAGTTTGCAGTATTTAAAATATGTTCGTGGTGTCTAAATACTCACATTCTTATTAGTTATGTCCATCCATCCACTCGTCTCTCCGTCGGTCACCGCGTAACAATCTCAATACGTTTATACCGATCTGAATACAATTTTGCAAAATATGATTATAACGGAAATTTAAGTGACTATGGAGCAAAATTTTTTTTATATACCTCATATTCCATGTAAAGTCAGGGTGATTTATTTCGGGCGTGTCGTTGAGTGGGCCATTACCAGATTGGCAATTGAAAGTAAAATTTAAATTTTGTCCACCATATTCCAATTTTATGTTACGTCTGCAAGATATTAAGCTTCAAAAAGAAGTGCAATGCGCTATTTTCCTCTTATTTTTTAATTATGAATTTGAAAATTCTGGAACATTCTAGTACGTAGAAAATCTATGTTAACCTAAATCAATAATTCACTTAAAGACTTAAATTTAGTTTACGCGTATTCTAATAAGTATTTGCCTGGCTTGATATTACTTATTTATTTTATTTATTTACCATAACTGACTTTTTATTTTTGTGTGAGCTATGTGACTTCTGCGGACACCATTTTAATTTTTAAAATTAACTACGAGAAATGATTTTCTGTTTAACAAATCTGGTCTAGGTGACTAGAATGATTAATACCCTCTAAATTAAATAAAAATCCTGTCAGGCTTAACAAAGAAAGCAAATACGTTTTCCATTCTGGTTTCAATATTAAATTTATGTTAAAAATAAGATAAGGCAGAAGTTAGTCTGGAAAATATGTACATCTTCTTTCATAAAATTTACGATTTTGATCCTTTTATTGAAGGTAAAGGGAGACTGTGGAATCGTATTAACAATTGACAACATAAATTATGGGTTTCAAATATCGAAAATTGTTAATACTCGTACTGGACCACGGATTTCAGAATCACAGCATTGGCAAGATACTTTAATTAAGAAACCAAATTAAATAAATAATTTTGTTTTTTACTGCTCACTTCTTAACGACTCATTTTTAACCATTGTTTTAAATAACTTAAAATTTTACGAGAACTGTAAGTCGGAACGTTATCCCTGGTCTTATATCATACAAATATATTCATATATAGTAATCATATAGTAATCATTTTCTTTAAGTAATAACTTCCTTATAGAAATTTTGAATTGAAAAGAAACTATCAAGTTTTAAAAACAACAAACACACAAGTATCATAGAAAGATATAATTTCTTCTATTATTACTTCAATGTTAATTGCGGAAGCTGAAATCAAACGTGACGTGAGTTTTTCAGGGTGAACGGTAGAATAAAGTTTTGAGCTTTTGAATGGCTCAAAATAATATTTTCCAACAAAATTTCTTATGATGAGCTCTCTCTTCACGGAAATTCTAACTATAATGAAGAAATAACAATTTACATAAATTCATCACATAACAAGGCACAAAAATGTCATACCTTTTCTCTTATTCTCACTATTTACCATATTGCTTACATTACACTATCTTTAACTGATGTAACTCAACAGATATGATGCGTACAAATTGCATGTCAGTTGCACGAACCTCGCGTAAGTTTTAATCTCTATAGGTCCACATAATGGCACGGAATACTAACTGTTCGAGGTCGACTTACAAAAGACCGATTCTTATGTTCCGTCATTTTATGGTCCGGTTGTTAAAAGAGACTTATATAAAATACAAAATAAATGGTTTGAAAAAGTGACCTTTTTGCAAAAAATTACAAAACCATTAACCCGAATTTCTTGCTTTCAATCAAAATCTACAAAGTACCTGTATCAGTAGGATCTTTCTGTTTCCCTCTTTTTCCTTATTACTAAAATAAAGTGACCTACCAGGATATAACACTAGAGTAAAGTTATGAATCAATACCGCTCTCTATTAATAATGCGCCGATTTTACAAGATTTACTAATAAGTTATTTAAATTAAATCTGGCCTAGTTTTTGGAAACACAAAAATTCAGCATCAGGTGAAGGTATCACTTGTATTCGCCTAACTATTTTGTTATACGATTATGCGTTAGTTATTATAAAATTCGAATTGAAATGAATGCCTTTTTATGGTTATTAATAAAAAAATACGACTTCGTGAAAGTTCAATATTTCCACTAGTATGATTTTCCCTCACTACGGTTTTCACGAAGTGTTTTTAAATTTTTGGCTCACTTTTTATAATTTTGAAAAATATGTACACAATTAATACGTTCAATTTTAAGGTTATTTAGCGTGATGTAAGTAATTCGAAAATAAACTCTAAACTTTTTCAATGAAGTCTTTTATGAAGTTACGACTCTATTATAACCGAGATTACAGGTAAAATATAAAACAATCTAACCAAACCTATACTTGTCATATGTAATCATTGCATCGTAACAGTTAATGCAAAATTTTCTTTTCTTCGTTTAGGCTAATATCAAGCAAATAGCCAAAAGTTGGGAAGAGTTCGCGCGTGACGCTTCGTAAATGAAAAAATAAAATTTAATTACTTTACTTAATATTTGAACTAGTACTCAATTTCGTTCAATTCCAGGTCAATCTAGTCGGTTTTCATCTAAACGTTCTATTCTTAACATAACAAATTTTGTAGAGTATAACCTATGCACAATTGTAACAGATGTAGTCTAACAAAAAACCTTCAAAACATTTTCAGTCATATTCGTTGTGAATTTACTTGACACCAGCTCTTCAAATCTAATTTTTTTTCAGTAATACATTTAGTTACAAAATTTCATATTTTCATGCTATTTTGCTAATGTTGACCGTAACTCAGGAAATGTACCATGTAGAGCTCCACTTTTTTTTTGCAATGAATATCTTACCCTCAATTTTAAGCGCAGCACTGTTTTCGGATAGTAAACGTTCCTAAACTATATTTTGAAACAAAATATTTAGATATGAACTATATCAGAGCTTTATATAACTCGGTTTTTAGAAGTGTCTGAACGTTGCGCTCTATTGTAATTTTATTAAGTTTGCAAGGATGATCTGTTTTCAAATATTCTTGTGTGCAGAATGGGTACAATAAATATTCGTAATTTTTTTATTGGTGATCCGGCCTAGACTCACGTTACTCATATGTGAGATTTTGAAATGCTTGTGGGTCCTAGTGAATCCTGGTGGCACAAATTTATTGTTTAATGTTCATGTTGGAGACATACTTAAAACAGAAGCCTTGATCGGATTTTATTGTGAGGATGCACATTTCTTGTTATGCTAGATGCATTTTAAAAATTATAAAGATTTTATATTTCAAGGAGAGTTGTTACTAGTCTAAATAATTATGAACAATTTAGTCGTTAAATATGACATGTTTCTCGTTAGACAATAATCATTCTAAACCGCGCATTACATGAAACTTCTGAGTTGATAACATTTCTCTGTTAACATTGGTCTCATGCTGTATCCCTGGAGTTTATATTCAGGTCAGGAAAATGTGAGTCAAATCACGTTCTCTTATCCCATGCGTCTTTGTATAGCTGAATTTTAGGACGAAACAGTGCCCCAAGTGTCTGTTACTTTATTATGTTTAATGTTCAAGAGCTGTGATGAACATATAAATGTCAAACTGAATCTAAGTACAATGTTTAATATCACTCATTTCAAACTCATTATGTTAAAAATTGCTCCATGTATTTTTCCTTCAAATCTCGTTGCAAATGTAGTACGATTTCTTTATTTTTTAATTACTTGGTTATCTGAAGTTGAATCTCACAGAAAAGGAATATTTTATAAAAAAGGGATTGTTTTTTTTGGAAATATATTCAAAAATACTATTATATATATTGCAAATTATATACGGTAAATCTTTAAAATACAACGATTAAACAAACGTTGTTTTATTAAATTAAATTGATTGATAAAAAATATATGCAAAAATACATGAAAAGTTTTTAAATTAAATTTAAGACTTATAGGAAAGAGAAACTTTACGTTAAGGTAGTGTAAATAATGGCTTGAAACGGTTAAACGGTTCAATCCAATTATAAATGTTTCATGTTAATGGCAAAAAATACGAATATATTAGTAGACAGATATTTAAAAACAGAAAAGAATTTCGGAATATTTTTATTTGAAATTATTAACATGTTTTTAAATAAATGTATTTTATTATTAGCTTGTATTGTAAGTATTTCACATTTATTTATATGAAGAAGAAATCAAATATAGTTTACGACTGTCTAACGCGTAGCGTGGCTTTAACTATTTTTAATTACTCTCGTGATTTTAAACTAATAAATCCCAAATGCAAGGGTTTAAATAAACTTACGGTTTCACATAGGTATTCAATTAGAATATCTGCACTAGTACCTATAATTGCAATAGAATCATAATTTCGTAAGATCTATACCGTTTGAAATACATAGTTCTTATCAAGTCCGATGAGCTTTGAGAATTATCTACTTAGTAAACTAAGTCCTATTCTATAATATATTTTAGAAATTCAAATGTAATTTAATCGCTTAGTTTTATAATTCAGAGAAAATGGTTATAAGGGACAAAATCTTATTTATTTAACGCTTAGGGAGTAATGCACTCCGAGTCACTATGTGCTCGTAAAAGGATTCATTTGAAATGTCTCTTGAGACATACTTAAATTTTTTGGACTGTTAAAATAATCATGTTAACAGTTATTGATTGGAAACCGGATTTGAATCGAAGAAGGTCTCTAGAATGTCGAATAATTAATTCTTGAGGATAATCAACCCCATTAAGAATAATAAGTTACATCAAAAAATTAGGTTTTTTATTATTTTACGACATGTCTGCAATGTTGGTTTAACAATACTATACATGATAAAACAAGTGAATGAACGATGCTATACTAAAGTCAAAGAGATGTACTTGTTACTTTTAAAAATAAATCTATGAAACAAAGTTTGTTGACAACTGTGTTAATATATACGAACCTATAAAACTACTTGGCATAAAAAAAATTAAAACTAAAGGAACCTTATTCATAATTAGATTTTTTATAATCCCAATTTTTTCAATAATTGCTAAAATCTTATGATCGCATATAATATTATGAAAAACCCTTTTTACCAGCCATCGAGAGAGAATAATGTATTTAGGAAAATTAGGCAAATATGTGATAATATTAATGTACGATATAAAATAAAATGATAGGAATTATGATAATGAAATTGATTCGAAATCTTTTTTGATTTTGAAATATTTACAGTGATGAAGCGAATTACGCAAGATACTGAACATATTTTGTGATATTTCTGTATAATTAGATTTCGCTATATGATCTAAGATGATGTCAATACATATTTGTAACTTCAAATTTATTGTAACAACTGATTTACTGTATATTATTATTATTATATGTTAGTTATAACGTATTCATAATAGTTAAATAGAAATATTATATAATATTTTAGTAACAGTTGAATAGAAAAACTATTTAAAATTAGATATTCAAAATTTCATATGTTCTAAAAAAAGTTTCCTTGGAGTTACGGAAATTACGGAGTTACAGACATTTTAGTAGTGCCAATTCTACATAAACTTAACCCGTTTTTATATATACTGTAGTCGTAAACATAAATTAATACTTCCTCTTATAAATTGCTATGAAGATTTCGTTTTTCATTCATTATTTTTAATTAAATTAGTCTTTCGTCGTAATTGATTGAACTCCTTTAAAAATATATTTTTAAAAATATTTTATAAACTAAGAAGAATTTATTCCCGCTTCGATGTAACACTCTTTTATTTAACTTTGTATCAGCTTACCCTTTATCCAAGGAATACAATTATAAAATACAAACATTGAATATAATTGGCCTTAATTTTGTAGAAATTCATTATCACTAAATTTGTATTCACAACTCAATGGTACTACGTGATGTAGCATTATTTCTACTTTATTTAAATTCTTAAGCACGACCTAGATTTCGTTGTATGATAATATCTTCATGCGGGTAATCAATAAAGATTGACTTTTGCTCACCTGTTGCTGGAAGCTGTTGTCGCACAACGACTTTCCTAATTCACAATTAAATGAATCTACGTGATGTAGTATTATTTCTACTTTCTTTAATTTCTTTACCACGACCTAGGTTTCGTTGTATTACTTAATATTTAGATTATTTTTTTACTTATTACTTAATATTTAGATTTATTTAATTTTCGTTGTATTACAACATCTTCAGGTGGGATATTAGCAAAGATCAATCTTTGCTAATATCCCACCTGAAGATGTTGTAATACAACGAAACCTAGGTCGTGGTAAAGAAATTAAAGAAAGTAGAAATAATACTACATCACGTAGATTCATTTAATTGTGAATAATGAATTTCTAAAAAATTAACACCAAATATATTTGACTTTCCTAATAGTACATGAAACGTTATATAAAGTAAAACAGTAAATGTAAACGTAATGATCTGGTCAGTTCAGCTTTTCTAAATTATCTGGATCCCTGCGTGTAATATGACAAAGTAGCTAAAAATTCTTTGGTAGCAGATAGTAGACAGCGTGTTTTTAATTCTGAGTGTTTTCGAATCGATACGTTTTTTCTTCCAAGGTATGCGCAGCATTCGTCTCCAACCCCACATCTGGATGCTTCCATCTTCCTGCGCTCCACCGGTCGAATTGTCTACGGCTCAGAACCGTAAATTTTCCTATACGGGTCTGTACAGAAATCAATATAAATAATATATTGTATAATTGATTTAAAATGGAAAGAAATTTGTTACCTTTAATGAATTTAAATATTTTCTTGTATATTATATGTTTATTTAGATACACCTACATACAAACGAATATATAAATCCCATTCTCTCTTTTAACATTCACGTAATCATGCGCTTCAAGTCTATATGTACCTGCACATATTACTTCTACGTCTATTATAATCCAAGTTACCTCGTAGCTTTTTACATATACATACATACATATTTACCGGTTGCCAATATTCTAGTTGGGTTATATCTTTCTTCATACCTATGCTTACTGGCTTATCTATCTACCTAATAAAAGCTTAGCGGCTATGTTATTAGCTATGTTATTAGCCTTTGTATATACGTGTATACACTTCACTCCCTTTCTGTTATTGTTTTGCTTATGTTATGACAATTAGCACGAGTCCAAACTCGGTGAGTATATTTCTCTCCAGTGAAAAATTCCTGTCACCATGTTTTAGCACCATCACTGCACCCTGATGGAGTTGACAGGACTCTGCGACTACTTCGTTTTGTTAGAGGACAAATTGAAGTTGCCGTTGGTAGCGTCAATACTTTAGAAACTTTAAATTAGATTATCGTTAAGCTATTCACCTTCAATTTCAATGGTTAAATACAAAATAAGTTATGAGACTACACTGAAAAGATATCCTGTCCAATAAATAAATAAACATCCTGATTGGCCGATTGATACCGAAGATACGAAATAATGTACACAAAAAAGTGGTTACAAAAGTATGAATTTTTGTATGTACTTATAAGTGAAATGTAGCACGCTGTCACAGAGATTAGTGTGTGTGTGTGTGTGTGTGGGTGTGGCTGTGCATATATTCTAGAGGAAACTTGGTACCGATTCCAAAAATTAAGTAGTAACAGTGGCAGTATTTTGCAGATTACTTTATGTTCGGGTAAGATATTTTAACGCATAAATTCCCGTACTGTCGTTATTTTACACTTTTCAGAGAGCTTTTTATTCAGTGGTCTTTTCAAACTTTTGGTAAAGAAGTTTTATTTGAAGTCAGTTAATTATGCGAGATTAATCAAAATGTAACACGAGAGTTTAGAAAAAACTGTTCTATTAAAACCAATCTTTTGACACGAATATATATATATATATATATATATATATATATATATATATATATATATATACACACACACACACACACATACACATATATATATATATATATATATGTCTATATATATATATATATATAAATATATGTATATATGGAATATAGGAAGGTTTGCATCTCTTTTGGAAAGAACACCAAAAAGTGAATGAAGAGCTGGAAAAGACACATGGAACAAAGTTAAAAATTAGGGAAACTGAAACTTGGTGAGATACAAATACTTTAATGAATCTAATATCATTCTTGTCATAACAGCAATAATTAACGGTAATATTAGAAACAGATTCGAAATATTTGAGAATCGCTTCCAATAAGGTATAAAAAATGATCGATTAAATTATCCGATGATATCGCATGAAGGGAAAAAGTACATGTCACGTTTTATGCAGAATTACTTTTCACTAATTAAAGCTATTTCCTGAAAGGGAAGAAATAAAAAACATTTATTTACTTATATATTATTTATTTACTTAAATGTGAAAAAACTGATATTTATTGACAGTTTTTTGATTGACTGCAAAGCGATTAGTAGATCGATCTCGACGTTTTTGTCTTGATTTGAATCTGCTTTTGAGCGTAATTTTAGAGAAATTGAATATCAGAATGTCCGTACTAACTTATCGATATTTTGGTCATATTTGTATATATTCTTTTATACAGATATCGATATTGTGAAATAAAGAAATAGCAACCATAAAACTTAATTAAAAAAAACTGAATTTAATTTTTCAAAACATATTGTCCCTAATATAGATTTATAGTATAAGTATTTTCAATAAATAATTTCAATAAATTTACTGTATTTGTGCTTCGAAATTGCTTGTAATAATATAATCTTATTACACAATTTCGCTAGTAAAATCGAAACAAACTATTCTAGCAAATTCCAAATTAACTGCTAAACGTTATTGCAGCGAGCTAGATGTTATTTAGTGGGACGTCGTAATGCTATTAGATATTAACGTACGATACGTTGCAACAATACCGTTGCATTTTCACAAGTTCGCTGAAAAGTTTGTTGAAACAAAACATTGCCGATATTTGCTGTTAAATTAAACTTATGTTATATTGAAAAGAACTAGCAGTTCGTATTCGCTTTGTGTATTTGGTTGTAGTTTTAGTTAACATTTATTTATAAGTTTTAGCGTATGAAACTTCAGTTGCTTGATGTTGTTTCGGATTAAACTATAGAAGACCTTGATTTCAAAGGACATGGAAACATTTTACACCACGATTAGTCTTTTTATTTAACTGGTATTGACAGAATACCAGTTAGGAATAAACTCTGTATTGCATAATCCTTGATAGATAATGGAATACAAAATTAAATGTAAAATATTGTATGTATATATTTATTAAATACGGAAATACCCAAGATGAATTTACTATTTTAAAAGTAGTTTCTCACATTTAACCAAGTAGGTACTTACTAATGAATATAATAATTCTGGAATCTAAAGTGATAAAAGTAATAATAGGTAGATATATTTAAAATATATAAATATATGTACCTACTTGTTTTTACATAAATATTTAGTGGAAAAGAGGAGTGAAATAGATGGAGAAGGAACAGAAAGGAGCACTATATTTTGTGATTTTGTAATACACAACCTTTTGAGAAGACTTTACTTTTTAAAAGCATATATTGACATATGACATATCAGAGATTGATTGATTGATTCCAAAATTGAGCCGCGATTTCTTTAATTTAATTTTCGTACAGTGATTTGTTTTGCTCAAACATTAAGAGTTTGACGAATGTTTTTAAGGCCATGAGCAATTGGAATAAGATGGACTCTCACAATGATTTCAGACGCAAAAGAAAGTTTAGTTTTCCAAAGCGGTTCACAAAGAATTAAATAAAAGTTTTTCTTTTCATTTATAGTCGAACGTTTAAAATTCAATATTTAATAATGATACACTTTAAATACTGGTTTATAACAAGAGACTGATTAAAAATTAATTTAATGAGCTTATCTCTCTATATATTTATCTCCTTTTATATGGAAAGTATTTCTTGTTAACAGAAATGCTTTATTTTATTGGATGTTGTGATACTCCATAATGCGTACGTGAAAATAGACCAGCCCCCAGAACAACACCTTACCATGAAGAAGCCTTATTGCCAAGCTCGTCAGCAAACTCCGCTCCAAGATTCTCAACAATTCATACCCTTTATAAACCCTGGACGGAAGCACCGCAAGGTTCAGATCATCTCAGTTCAAATTAGTCCATATCTCGCGTCAGTCGTAATCCAGATAGAAGTGGCAATCGAAATTTTACTAAATCTTTGATAATAATAATAATTAATTTGTAATAATTTTTAAAGTAATGTATTGTTCGGGAATAAACAATTTTTTAAAAAAAATCATATTTTGAAGTCGTTTTAACAGTATCAAAGATGTAAGGCAAATAATTTTGTGTTACATTTGGTTACCTTAAAATTGTATAATTTTATTCAAAACAGCAACCTATTTAACATAGATAAAAACGATAGATAAAATAACAAAGTTTTTGGAAACTAATGCAAAGGATAAAACAATTTATAGCAATGATTTTAGATGCTATAAATTTTAAAATATACATTATGTTTTTGCGCCTGTGAAAGGTATAGTCGCTAATATATTTACAGTTTATCTGTATATATTTACAGTTTAGTTTATCAAAATTAATCTTTTAAGATAGTTTAATACAAATGTTTTGTACCCTTAAATGTATATATAAGCCTAAATATATAAAGAGCCCTCGGAGTGTGGTTCTACTCGTACTTGATAGTCTTTATAAAAATATATAAGGATTTAATTGTAGTAAATTCCTCATTGTTTGAAAAACGATGTGTGGTGCTTGGTGAAATCCTCATTGAATCATATATGTTTTCTATTATTACAACTATTGCCGCTGTAGTGTACTACAATCAGCTTCAAAATTTAGGACTTTAAATCCGCCAGAAACATTATAAAATACATTCTAATTCGAACCAAACTACCATACTAAAATTAATACGGCAGTAGTGTGCTTCAAGACAATAAAAAATATAATTCGTCCGCAAAATAGAAACCACTTTGAAATCAATCAATATGACGGGAAATGAAAAATAGTAATGCGATATGAGATAAAGCGTCCCTCGAGTGCCGTTAAATATTCATACGAGTGGACTGTGGGATATGCATTTAAGGGTACAAAATATTTGTCTCTATTATCATGTCAAATACGAAAAAAATTCTTAAAATATTATGCGCAATTTGGTGGTAAAAATGTAACTGAATTCTTAACACCCTAGCATTTGACATAGTTTTACCCCGTTTTAAATAAATGACACTTTAATTTGAATGTAAACGCTTCGGTACAGAATATAACGCTTCTATTACTTTCTCGCTATGGATTAATCGGCTTAATCAAATAGGACGGCATACATTTTGTTCACTAGGGCCCGCCCAGCTCGATATCCATCCCGCTCACAGTCCACACGCAAGAATATTGAACAGCTCGAGTGCGCTTTACCTCATATCGGATTCATAATGTTCATTTTCCGTCCTGTTTATTGATTTCAAAATGGTTTGTATTTTGCCGGATGAATTTTTTATCGTTTACCGTGTATCATGAAGCACACTACTGCTGTGTTCATTTTAATATGGTGGTTTAGTTCGAATAAGAATGTTGTATTTTATAATGTTTCTGACTGATTTCAAGTCCTAAATTTTGAAACTAATCGCAATACACTACAGCGGTAATAGTTGTAATAAAAGAAAACATATATGATTTAATGAGAATCTCACCAAGCACACAGCATTAACAACGAGGAATTTGCTACAATTAAATCCTTGTACATTTTTATAAATCCTTATACATTTTTATAACGAGTGGAACTCACTCTCCAAGAGCTCCTTACATAGTGAGGCTATTATATGCATTTAAGGGTACAAAATATTTGTAATAAACTATTAACAAATATTAATTTTTCCTAATATAAATATATTACCGACCATATTTTTCACAAATATAATGCATATTTTAAGAATTATAGCATCTAGAATCATCGCTATAGCTTTTTAACCCCTTACGTTAGTTTCTAAAAACTTTGCTTTTTCATAATTTTAATATAAGTTGTGTCATAAAAAGACCCGAACATGTTTTTTTGCTTACTTTTTAGTGATTTTCTCATTATATCATCAAATCTGCCAAAAATATGTTTTAGGTCCTTATGATTAGCCCTTTTAAATCATAGCCTGTACCGAATAAGGTATTTTATATTGTTTCGAGTATTTCCTTTGCCACCATAATATATATATATATATATATATATATATATATATATATATATATATATATATACATATATATATATAAATATATATGTATGTATGTATGGAGATTTTTGGGTGAAAATTATTGATATATGTGCAGATAAAATACCTGAGACAGACGGATAGATGGACACGCTGTTTTAAAAAAGTTTCCGTTTTCCTTAATGAGGTAGGGAACAGAAAAAAGAAGGGAAGTAAATTGTGACTTGCAAATAATTATATGTTCACCAATAGTTCGGATATTTATTTTTTACTTGAAGTTTTAGATCTTAGAAAGCAAATACACTCGTTTTTATCTAAGTTAAATCGGCTGTTTTTTTGAACAAAGATCTATATAAAAATTATATAATTTTAATTTATTCAATCATAACGTAAAATTATTTGTTCATAATAAATCATTGAAAGTAGTAAACAAATTTGTATTATTTATGTTCAATACAAAAAATAAACACGACCAATTATAATTACATATAAATAACGCCAATTTCCTTATTATTTCCAAAGTGGATTTAAAAAAAAACTGGATTCCTAGAATAATTAAACACATATAATAAAACAGGATTATAATCAAAACCATAAAATAAAGTGATATAAAATTTATTTCCTTTTTTAGCTCTTTTGATCGATTTTAATTAGGAAAAAAATTAAAATAAAGAGACTTTACATTCATCGAATCTCGTAAGACACGACGAGGTTTAAAAGTAAATAATAACTAGTTAATAAATTAAAATCATGTCATTTAACAGCAATTAAATAAACATGGACATATGTACTCCTGTGGATTATATCAGTTTTTTATAAAAATATTTTGAAGAATAGAAGTTTCATTAAGCATACTGTAACGATTTTTCTGAGGAACCCACGAGTTCTTATTATTTCAAAAAGGGCACAAAATAGAGCACAGTATCGGTTTATATTATAACATATTATTGAAATTGGATAAGATATTAAAAATTATGGGATAGCTATTGTAATTTTCATTATTTTATTAAGCAAATTAAATGTAAATTCTCTAAAGCGACAAATTTTAATAAATTCACAAAAGTTGATTTCAAATAATTTTTGACCTATCAAGCATATGAGCGTATCTAAAATTATTGACTATATTGAATCAAATTGTATCCAGTAGAGCTGGAATAAACACAATTACGATTCCCACCCTGTTTAAATTTGTTTTAAATGGTTTTTGCAAATAGACATTGCAGATAATGCTTAATTCACTTTTAATTCAATTTGCCTTTTAGTACTTTGCAATATTTGTTTTTAATTAATATTTATAATGATATTTTTATATTTGTAATTAATTTTTTATTAAATTTAACGTAAATAGGTTTAATTAATAGTAAAGTTAATAACATTTCACACTTTCTGAAGTGGCAGTTATAAACATGTAATTTTTTTTAAAACATTAAATTTAGTGTCAAATATAAACTGATAAATGTTCCATGTATTCTATTTTATAATAATACTTCAGAAGAAAAGAAAAGAAAATTTAATATATGCATTGGCTTCGTAGTATATTGACAGATCACACATAACAATAAACTGAATGTCAACTTACTTCCTCGATGTTTATGTGTTATATTTGGCAATGTGATCAGCAAACTTTTTGGAAAATTTCTATTTAAAAAGTTATCTACATATCGGAACTTTTGATTTGGTTTCTTAAAAACTATTCCTACACTACTAAAACTATTGTCAAAAAATGAGAACGCGTTGTTTTAAAACATTAACTTTTTCTTCACGTCCTACAAGATCTTCAAACTCGTGTAACAAGCCGTTTCCGTGTTTCGGAGATCTGCCACTACGGAGGCGGACCGAATGCGAGGAGAGCTGAAACAAAATAATGAATACATTTTGTCGAGAAAAAGTTAAGCGAGAAGTTTGTTTTTTAACGGCGGGTGATCGTAGTCGGACGCTCAGTGTCGTGCGGGCATCTTGTTTATGTTTATGGACGCGCTGTGTTTAGCGCTGGAAGCCCTGTTTTATATGAGGCGGAACAAAGGCAGCAAAGTGTTGGCTAAAGGAAACACGATTGGGAATTTTTGTGAAGCAGTCTGAGGGTCGGAGCGGGGAAATGTTTTTGTGTCTTTGTGATTGAAATAGAATGAATTTAATTTAAGGCTATCAAATTTAAAACAAAAAAAGTCCAACAATTTTTATTTTTGCTAACGAAAAGACTGATTAAAATTTGACACTATTAATTTTCCTATCCCGTATGACGTACAGCTGAAACTTATTAAAGTTTCCTTAGTTCGATAATGTAAATATTAATGTTCATTACGCCATTATTCTATGATTTATTTCTTATTGGTTATTAAAGTGCCAGGGGTCAACTTTCATAAATAAATCATCGGTATGCTTATATTATGTTTCACGAAGTCTGCAAGGTTTTTTTCACAGAAATATATTCCCAGTTAGCGTATTTTTAAATATCTTTTTTCGTCTTTGGTCCACAGATACATCCTTGACACTAAATTTTCCGTATATAGTGTTCAGAATCAGAACATCTTGAAGTTTAACTTAATATTTTAAATTTGAATTAATGTATTTAAAATACGATATTATAAATCAAAAATATTTCAAAATTGTTTCAGTTTTTTTGGTTAATATTTTCACCAAATTTATGTATATAAACGTCCATTAACCCTTAGATTTAATCAAAAAAAAGTTGCATGTTTCCAGCACTATTCTCTATTAGTGATCTTAAGGAAAAAGTTACGTTTTACTCGTATTTAAGATTTATATATTTTTAAATGTAAACAAAGTTCCCAGCGGATATATATATATATATATATATATATATATATATATATATATATATATATTATATATACATACATATATATGTGTGTGTGTGTGTATGTATGAATAAATATTTCATATTTTGTTGAGGCCTTGGTCGATTTGAACCCTAAATAATAATAGCACGTGCTTAATTTTGTGGTATAACCGAGATTAGCATTATTGAAAGTAAAAAGTTATAATGTAACTCTAATATTCTTCAAGCTTTTATTTACGATGCTTTTCGTGTCATAGTTTTGTTCATTTTCGTAAAATTCTTTGTTAGAATTTTCACTTCCTTATATTGCCAATACGATACCAAGATTATTTTTCACTAAATACCAAGAATCCAATTCTACAAAGGCCGGACGAAGTTGGAATGAAAAAAAGAAACAAAAATCTGAAGAAGAGTTCCATACATGATTTAAGTTGAACGCACACATAGATTTTATACAATACGGAAATATATATACCTATAAATTTCAATCTGTATATATGTCTAATATCTGAGCTGTGGCTACAATTTCTGCGCATACATTAGTACACCATTTTCAAGGCAAATAAAACATGATATTTTATTGTTTGTTAATTTCTAAAGTAATATTGTGATATGAAATTTTCTAAACTTTGTTAATTGATTATATTAACACTTATGGTGAGCGTTTTCCTTTAGTTTATAGTGTGTAACCCAAGTTTAGATTATCTGTTTTATCTCCACGAAATCAAATTATATGAATCCTATATGTACAACTTTTCTTTGACCTCATTTGCTCACAGTCGGCAAAACTCGTGAAATAAATTTCAAAATATTTCACTCAAAATTTATTCTCCACAAAATAATATTTACACGGTCCGCCTTTGCATCCAAGTCGACGAGTAGTGACCGTAATAATTCCTCTCCGAATCCAATTCGGGCAATATCTCAAACGTAAAGATCCTTATTTAACATAAAAGTCAAGCGCAAGAGTTATAAAATGTGCCTAAATATTTAATAAAGAAATTTTATCTGTCGCTTCGTCACGAGGCGTCTGCTTAACTAATATTATTATGTAAAGTTATAAACGTCAGAAAGTTACGTCTCCGCCGGCGGGTGCTACCTTTTATAATGATATGTTAGCTGGGGAAACAAATTACTTTACATAAGTAAGAGTGTTCACATTAATAAGGCGCCCGCATGGGCCCATAAAGGGGATATTGTTTTCAATTCTCGGCCGAAGCAAGTCTGCCGACTTTGGTCTGGGGTGGCGGATATTTGTAATGATTGCAAGCTTCTGCGCTTAATGACTATCTCTGTACGAATTGTGCTGTTTATTTCATAGGGATATCCATTTCGGAGCCCGCAACTTATATGGAAGATGAACGAAGGAATTTGTTATGTTGAAGTTGGGTGAGACTGCGGAGTTATCGTATGTTAGGGGCGAATTTCGACACAATGTGCTACGCGTTAATACGAATCGCTTTGGATGGAAGACGTAGGGCTATTGTCTCATAGTAAATTACGTTTTGTGGTTTGTACATTTATAATGTTTGGGACAAAATCCTATAAAAATTATATGTCGATGAATGGATATATCGTCAACTTTGTCGTCAACTTTCTGTTAAAGTTATTTCTCATTAAGGCATCAAAGACATTTGACAGGATTAAAGTAACACCATAATAATTATGTCTTAATACTAATACGGGAAATTATCTGATATTTATGCTGAAAAGTAGTTAGTCATTTTGCCTCGCACGTTTCGCTTTTCATGGTTAAATGTTGATATTAAAGTTATTATTTTCGATAAATTATTATAAATAAGAGTATTGCATTAAGACATATTACAAATTAATGTACGCAAATTTTTTAAAACGATTGGACCTATTTTGATCCGGTTTATAGTGGATAAATCGATACATGAAGCAGTTTCATATTTATTAAATTTTAACAAATAAATGAGCGAAAAAATAATAATTTGACAACCGGAACTAATGTCATTTAACAGTTTATTTTTAATTAATTTAGGCAATGTCTACACGAAAAATTGGTTTATACTGTTAACTATATAAATAATAATGAAGAACATCAATATTACTGAGACTTCCCCAATGAATTTTGAGAATTACTTTGAAATCAGTGCTATGATATTATTTCAATTTAGATATAGTATTTTCGTTTCCCAGTTAACAACTTAATTAAAAGACAAATATTAACGGCCAAGACCAGAAAGAATGTTAGGGGCCTCTGTGAGAATATTTCCTTGATCTCGTTAAAACACGACGTGACATTGCAATTTCAATATAATTTACCCAGTTTATGGTATAAAGAGATCTACTAAAGTAAAATTGAACGAAAGACAAAAGCAAACGGGGTGACAATTTTAATTAAAATTCTATTATAGTCATATTATGATATATACATTAATTTATTCATTACTTTAAAATGCAGGGCTATATTATTATCTTACGTATGAATTGCTGGAAATTACATAAATAGGTTTGGCCAATTTACACATTTTTTAAAATAATATTTTTGTTTTATTTCAAGGGAACCGAATGTTAAATATTACGGTACAATCTGAATATTACAGTAAATTGACAAGTTTTAACCAAACTTTTAACAAACGGTTATTAATGTCGTGTGAAAATAAACATAATTTGATAAAATTTTTAAAGTAAAAAGTTTTCATTCAAAAAATTTAATTATATATATGTCAATTGGTTTTTTATGCCAATTTGGAATAATTTTCCAAATTTTTTTTATCAGACAGGGTTTTTTGTGACATTTAAATTTTAATGTTAAAAGTACACTCCCAGTAAACATTACTTGAAACTTACTTTAAACTCTTTTTTGAAGATTATTTACGGCTACGACGTCTGCATATTCTCACCGATTTCCGTATTAGATTCCATCCTTTGAGCTTAGAACTTAGAACCCCTATCCGCTATTTAAGTAAGTTTAAATCCTGTATTAGATCCCTCAGAGAATATCTGTTTAGAGATAAATGTTCTTTGGTTCTCTCCGAACCATTGGAACAACAAATGACATACGAAGTCTACTCTTCTTCCAACCAGTGAGAGCGGTGCCCAGTATGTTTCGCGTTATCCAACTTTATAACTGAGATAAAGTCTCCGACTCTAGAACGTTACTTTATCGCAGATATAAAAAGTAAACTTTCCTGGCATACTGAAACATTTATAGCAACTTAAGATGGTCAGAAGAAGAATCATTTATCTCACATGACATGCTGCCAATTCAAAACTAGCTCTGCACTAACAAACGGTGCAATTACGCTTGCTGATAATCTTGTTGATTATGTAATCAGAACCACTTTAAGATGGTTTTTGGGTGTCTCTTCCCACGTGCCATTAGACATAATTCTAATTGTTTCGTTATTACTAAATTTCTCAAAAACTTATTGAGCACATGGAATGTGTGAAAAACCAATGAAATAAAAAAGCTTAGGAAACTATTCTGACGACATATTCGAATAAATGTTACTAGAATTGTCATTAAATGTTCTTGCGAAAAAACATGTTGCCTAGTAAAATTATTAATATTCCGTGGAAAAAATTCTGCAGATTATATTAACAGATTAAATAATTTCATAATTTTTTTAAAAATAGTATTTTTATCGACAAAACAATATTTTTCAATAAATTTAAATCATAAATAATATTATTACCCATAATATAATCTTTGATTACAACTGAAAACGAAATTTCAAAATACGTCTCCAAAAATACACAAATTATTATCCACTTTATTTCAGTTCATTCTTAGTTTTTTTATAATGCTGTATGTTGACATGGGAGCTTAATCAAAACAATCCCACTTAACAAGGGTTCGGGAAATAAATTTAACATGCTGATTAATTCATTCTCCAATACAATAAAAAACTAAAATAGTCTATTTTAAACCGGGAAAAAACATGTATTTATTTTATTTGAAAATATTGACTTAGAGCATGAAATATGAGACTCTTAATGTATATAAACATATATACATTTTCGATGATTGGCTATGTATGGAAATAATACCATTTTTTTTCTTAATATTGAATTGCATAAGTTGAATAAATTAATATGACTAACTTTTCCAATTGAATTATTAATTCTTTTATAAACTTCTTAAAATTGTTTCTTTTCGGTACAAAAAATAAAGTACATTAAAAATGCATGCATTAAAAAATTTATTTCACTTTACAATATAAAAGTGCCAAGTTCTTTAGTTATTTTCGTCAATATATCACCTTACTATGTAAACGTGGTATATAATATTGGAACCAAAATATCAAAATGTAGACCATCTTGCTACAAAATGAAAAATATAAAAAGTGATAAAAATCATTCAAAGACTTTTTGTCTTTTGGAATTTGCTTAGTCGGAAAATTTATTGAAAAACAAATATTTTTGGTATAAAATTACAAAGTACACTTTCAGAGTAGTAGAAAGACTTTAACTTATAAATATTAGACTTGAGATAATTTAGTTGGAAAAATATTTAAAAAAACTTCAAGTCATATGATTGGTTTGAATGACCATTTAAAGCATTATTTGCAAAAAAATGTATTCCTCGTTAAATCTCTCCATAAAGTCTCCCAATGACTATAAATATATAAATTCAGTTTCCTTATTTTATCAATATCTCACTGCTATTAGAAAATTCCTAAAAGTCATGTCTCTTAAAATATATCTATGTAACTATTCAATTAATCAAACAACTCTTGTTTCAAAGACAAAGCCATGGACAGGCAATAAGACGAACGAGCTGTCAAAGTATTATTTTACTTACAACCTTCCATAAAGGCCGCCAGCATCAAACTTAATAGACGACAAAGTTATTGTAGTCGTATGATGTAACTTACTTCCACACAATACGTTGAAATAAGACTTCAACAATAAAATCGACTTCAAAGAATCTTATAGAATTCCAGCCACAAAGATGACAGCCGTCATATTGTCTTTAAGTAATCGCGTGATAGAATGAGGCAAAGTAATGGCTTTCTACGATCATGTAATGAGATCTGTCGCCAATACCACTAACAAATAAAATACCGTAGGGGTTCTGTTATTACGGTTGTAGAGATGAAGTGATTCTTCCGTCTGAACTAAGGCAAGTGTACACTGAACATTTATAGTAAATTAATATTTTTCTATAAACATTAACAAATAAGAGCGTGAAATTCTTATTACAAATTAAAAGCGTATTCAATAACGATACAATAACTCAATAAATTTAGTTAAATCGCTTAAAGCATGACCATCAGGTGGATGTGAATAATCCTGTATCGCTGGCTTAATAGCCAGGATGTACTATTTTTATTTACCGGGGTTTAATATCAAACAAGGTTTAATTGATATTTATGGTTAATATACTTAGATCAGAACCATAATGTTAAATTTTTGATCGTTTAATAGTAAATATTATGGACAAATTAGGAAATTAGAAACCATGAAACGACGATTTCATGTTTATACTTTTATGGCTGCCGCGTCTACCGGTTTCAAAAGTTTTGCATTTAACATAAATGTAAGAGGTGTGTGAAAACAATGCTTTTTCTTTTCCGTGAAAATTAACTTTATGGAATATAAATTTAGAGTTCCGTACTTCAAAAGAAAAAATGGAATTTTATCAGATCACTCGCATGCCTGTCCGTGTGTCATAGCCATTTTCGCAGAAACCGTTTAAAGTTAAAGCTTAAAATTTTATAATAAAACATTAACCCGCATGCATCTCAATATCAAAAAGTGAAAACTGTATAGTTTGAAATGTTAATGAGGGGAGGGAGACACAATTATGGATTCGAAAATTTTTTTAAAATTTCATCTATACTCTGGGACAAAGTTTGAAAAGGCTTGGTATAAGGGTATGAATAATATGTTTTTCATAACTGTAATGAAACAATTTTAAAAAATATATGTCCATATATTTTTGAACCTCTTGTTTTAAGAAGTCTCAATCCATAAAAGTTGTATATAAATTGTAGCAATCATTCTGAATGTCACATTTGACATTTTTGGTATGTTTTACAGCTCATGAACGATTGTGTTTACGCTTTTCTATATTCATTAACAATTTTTACAGAAATCGCGTGAAATAAACATTTCAAATTTATCATAGTAATATATTTTATTAACTCTCGTATTTTGCACTAGCTTATTTTTTATAATGTTTATGTGGGAAGTAAAGATTTGGATAGCATGTATTTTTTTTTCACATCACAATAAACATTGAGCGTTATATTTTTATGGATATTTGCAACAATATCTTTAGAGATATCTAATTAAAAAAAATTTCCTAAATCCCTAAAAAAATGTTTACTATTTGTGTAACTTTCTCCTTCAGCTGATACCCCAAAAATATCAGACACCCCAGACGTTATTTTTAAACGTTTATTTTATTTTTAAACCATTGAAATATATGTGAATAAGTATCACTGCCAAACTTTAGCTTTGATCATCTGATAATTTCTAAAAAAATGGCTAAGACATTTTCATTTACTTTAAATTCCGGCAAGTTAAACTTTTTTTAGTCTATATGCCTCGATTTTCAAATCGGTATCCAACACGACATTTCAAATTAAAAACAAATAATTATATTAGAATTTTATTGTATGCTAATGAGATATAGGAAGGTTAAAATATTTTATAATTATGCCCAATTTGACATACCTAAGGTTCCGTTACAGCCATTTTTCTTAAATTGCTATCATAATATTTTAGGCAAAATGATTTTCGAATCCTTGCGTCGATTGATGCTCAATGTTTTAATCGATGTTACAAATAACATGAAATTATGAAAAAAACGATAAAATAACCTAACCTCTATATTGTATTTCCATGTAAATAGTTTTGAACTTTAAATAATAATACATGCCTGTAAGAGTTTATATATTTCATAGCAATGCTAAGTTTTAAGCTTAACGCTTTTTGAGAAAAAAACTGTAAGGGATGGATGGAGTGGTCCTATAGCGTTTTCATTTTTCTTTCTTTTTGATTTTTCAATCTTAACCCTATTGGCAAAACATCTTTGTTTATTTATTTTCGTCCATGTCCAAATTCTATAATTACATAAATACCTCTATAAATTATATAATTACATAGAAAATCTGTAATACATAGAAAAGCTGTCATTGTATTTATGAAGGGGGCTAATTTTGAATGAATAACTCGTTCAAAACTGTAGGTAAAAAATAGTAGGGGACAGTGGAATGACATACTTCTTTTTCATTGAAATCAGAAAGTGACCTTTGCTATCTAAAAAATATGTTGGTAATGGTTGGCCTTACGATATGTAATATGGAATTGAGCTAATAATAACCAGTATCAATTGTTTCAAATGTTGTAACAATATTTCACATGTATTTCAAATGAGTCTTTGAATGGAGAAAACCGGAATATGCAAGAAATGCAGATAACCCATTTACCATATTTTGAAACAAAACCTATGATTTAAATATTTTCATGCAATTTTAGAGAGTTTGAACGATAGCAATTTGATAAGGATAAAAAAACAGTGAATATAAATCCAATTTAGATTACAGAGACATTTCTACAACACCAGCGGTAAAAGTATTTTTGCAAAACTTATAAATTGTAACGCAATCCGCTCTTGAAATTGTAATGATAATATTATGGAGCTGGGAATTAAATTAAATGTAAATATTAAATACAAAAATTATTTAAAAATCTTTACATAATAGGGCATGCTCGTCCAACTTGCATCTATGCGAGAATTCTTGCTTTAATCGATACTGTTCTTACGAAATTAACCTTAATCATGTTTAACCCTACACGTATGTAAGAAGAATCCTGTGTATTCTCGTTCCATTGTGACTTTATGTATTTTGTACAAATGAAATTATGGTTTAATCTTTCATTTAGTTAACATTTTACATAGATACATTGATGTTAATAGAGTTGTCTGACTGTAAACCGACAGAATCATTGAATGAAAAAAAGTAGACAATAAATCGTTCGCTTTAGAAATGGCGCGTTAACAAGATGACGTCATTTAGAAATTACCAACAATAGTCATTATACCCTATACAAAAATGTTGCTCTAGATATTTATCATAGGCCTCAAAATTCTACACCTTTGCTGTAACAGGGTATATAAAATATGTATTATTTTTTTTAATGCTGTGATAATCTTACGTGATTAATGAGCAAGAAAGGATTAATAAGGTACCGCCTGACGTATTAGGGACAAATCAGTCTGGTATTCCGTTTTATTCTCGAAGATGAGGCTTATTATATTCTCTATTCACTTGTATTTCGCTCCCTTCGTATACATTAGACACGCCATCGGGCTGCGTTATTGCTTTTCAATATTAATTAAATATTTTTTGTATATTACTTGTGTGTTAGAGATATATTCGTTTTGTGACGTGGGTTTCTTCGTCGAGCGAACAGCGTATTTTGCAATAAATCATTTGTCGTATCTTTGGGTGTTTGCATGTAACTCTACAGATATATAATTAAAAATTACTAAACGTTATTTTAAAAACCAAATGTCTTTGGGTTGGCAGTGCTAATACAAGTTATATTAAATACATGGCCACTTAGAATAGAAGGCACAAGATATTTTGATATCTAGTACTAGATTTTGATACTAGTTAATATCTAGATCTTCCGCCAATATTATAGCGTGCCCTATATGTTTTATGGTTAAATTAATCAATTATTTTTTTAAGTCTTAAATAATCATAATATTTTGAATACTAATTTTAGGAAATCGCAAGTATTTGAAGATAGGAGGGCAGGCTTACTGAAACAGGAGCAACCTGTTAATTCTAAATATAATAATCAAGAGAGAGATATTAATTCAATGGTAGACCGTAATTATTGATGTCGACAATAACGCTAAAAACTATTATGAACGATAAACGGACAAAAGTGAAGGTGTTTTTTTCATAAACGTGCGCCAAAAGTACAAATATAATTCAGGTAAATTTAAATAAAACTATGTTGCTGGTAACTATTGCGGCATGTCAAGAAAATGATTTAACAATTTTATTATTGCATGCATATTTGTTATAAATATGGTTCAGATCACTTTTCATCTCGCTTTTCCTTGTGTTTCGTTTTTATTTTGTCAATTTATGTACATTAAATTATAAATATAATCGTAACCTATTTTGAACAGAATTCGGCACCTAATATAAAGGAAGAAAAAATAAAGTAAATTCATGGGGAATTGCAACGCATAGGTGTTCTGAATGTAATTCCTTCCCTAAACTCTAAAATTCAATCGACAATGTTCTGATGTTTACCTCATTATCTTATATTTTAGATAGTTTTGCATGAAATAACAGAATTGCATATTCCACATAGTTTTTTAAACACATATTTATTAAGAGAGCTTAAAGCAACGATAATGACTTAAACATTATGTTCTGTTATTCAAAATCAATATTAGATAAATTACAAAGTTGCATATATCAGTTATAATTTTATTGTCATAAAGTATAGTTTTCTAATGTTCGAATTAACTTTATATGCCTTTTATGAAATCGAATGAAAAGACTTAGTTTATTTGTTTAACAAATTTAATCATTTCTTAGCAAAATTATGAATAATAAAATTACATAAAACTAACCAAAAATGTTCAATGCAAGTAAGATTCTATTCGACCATTTACTTCACGATCGTAAGTTATAAATCAAACAGAAAAATTGCTCATATTAATTTCTTCGGAAACTTTTATGAAGTTGATAATCAAAAAGTTTTTTTTCTGACGCAATCAGTTATATTTCGTAGTGAAAAATAAATGTTTATGGGGTTATAACTCATGCAGATAGAAAATAAAAAAAATACATAACATTTAAAAAAAAACTTTATAGCCATACTAAGTCCTTTCACTCGTTTTTCATAAAAAGCAAATATAATTAATTCGAACTTAATAAAACCATACTTCATAACAATAAAATTATAATAATATCTATATAGCCATTTCGCAATTTGTCTAATATTGATATTGAATAATAGAATATAAATGATTTCTTAGTCACTTCACCTGCTGTCTGTCAAATATTGATTTTTCCTATTATTTATTAGTAATACGTCGACTCAAGAAAAAACGTGATATTTCGCTTGACATTCATTCGTTTATTTCGACTTCTGTTACGTGAAAATGTCAAATATAAATATTCTATTGCGGAAATAGGGAATTAACTAAAATTTTATTTATGTAGCTCTAAATAAAGTCCTTCTTAATTTTATTTTCATAGTAAATTTAAACCAAGTGATGCTAAGATTGGAGTTGTCGTTGCTGTTTCTGCATAATCATATTTTTCAACTAATGTGGCCACATTCGCTTCAAGAACGTTCAGTGTATTTAATTTTTCTTTCAGCTCTATAGTTATATGTTTATTACATTTCATATACTCGCCTATTTACTTATTTTACTTCTTCCAGCTTATTTACTAAGTTGTTTTATGTATATATTTGTCAAATGTGACTTAAATGAAATAAATACGTCAATAGTTTTTTATGTTAATTTTTTGAATGAAAATATCTTTTATCACTTCTCTTTACAAAATGCAAACAATTCTTGTGTAATTTCTTTTATTGTCTTATGTACAAACAGAACGACCGCACTAACCGCTAACTCAGCTAACTGCTCTCAATTAAAAGTGCAATATATTAAGGAGAGCAGCGACGCAGATCAGATTAAATTATGTCACCTTACACACCCGAATATTTTGTTTTCGACATTATATACAATTAGGTTTTATATTAGTCACTTGTATGTTTATTGGTCACTTGTATGTTTATTGTCTTATATTAGTCACTTGTATGTTTATGTAATTGCAAGTGATTATATGGACGCTTACTTAAAAAAGGTACAAATTTCGGTCAAATGGTCACATTTACAAAAGTAACATTTATTTTTATAAGATATATATCTGTCAGTCAATGAGCAGATGTTAGTTGGGATTTTTTTTTTAATTTGGGGAAATCCTTCAGTTTCTTTCACAAGTCGTAGTTTTCGTTAATTACTCTCCATTTAGGAGCGGCAATATTGGAAAGGAAATTTGTAAACATTGTCTATGGTATACTTGTTTTCAAATCATAAGACAGAAATTTAGTTTAAAAAATGGTTCATGTTTCCTTTAATTCATTATGCGGCAGTTGCAGTTATAACGTTTAGATTCAGTTTTTTGCATATCCGACATTAAATGAGATTTAAATAATAAACATAGCGAAGTATTAATCAATGTTTTTTTCTAACTTTTAATACTTTTTTTAAACAGTAACCAAAAATGAAAGAAAGGTTTAAAGTAGTAAAAAAGAAAGGTTTCATTTATTCATAAAAAGGTTTCATAATTTTTGTTTTCCTCATTTTTAACATTTAGGTTATTCTTAAGTATTATTAATTCCTTATACTATTTTTACGTTAAGTAGGCTTTTATGAAAAAAATAATAATTTGTAATATGAAATCGTAATATCATGTAAAACTGTTTTTTAATAAATATCTCATTTATATACATAAAATCAGTTTACCAATTTAGGCTGTAATAATCCCACATAAAAAACATAATCTTCCTTATTTTTTTTTAATTGTTCAAAAATAACCGGGTAATTCTCATTTTAAGTTTATCTAAAATTAGACAATATCCCTTATCAGCGCGGATTTTGGCGAGGCTTATTTTATTTAATCTTACTCTCAGGCTCCGTCGTTTACCTGCGTTAGCTAAACGAGTTACGCTTTTGCCGCTAGAGCCTGCCGATAATTGGATCCTGGCGCACTCGCGCGGTCGATAACTTGCACGGTGTTTACGAAATTGCTTAGTCAATCAACCAATAGATGGGTAACGACGGCCACGTTAAAGTTAGCCACTTCACCTAGTTCATAAACAATGCGAAATAATCAGTTTAGATCATTTACAGGACTTATTTAAAAAGAGTTAACAAATTGTTTCTGAAAATAGATAAAGAAATTAGTGAATTGTATCAGAATCCGCGTATCGCTTTCCAAACTCCGTAAGGATTGATAGAACTTTATCAAACTGGTATGGAATAATATATTAATTAGTGACAATGAAGTTATCTTATAAACGGCCGAAAATAATTAATGAGGTATCGTTGAAAAATTTGAAACACGCTATACTCTAATAAGTTCGATAACTATGCGAGATATATAACGAGATACATGGTAATTCTGAAATATGTCTAGTACCATAAATTTACTTAAAACTAAAATCACAATTTTTACCGCCAAAATGAGTTTTTATTTACTGTAATTAAAGTTTGACAAAAGTGAACAAACCTTAACAATTAGTTGTCGATATACAGCTATTTATTCTATGAGTTTTTATAATCAAATGATAAATTCAAGTGTTTTTTTCTTGTTAGTGTCGGTTTACTTATTTAATAAAGGGTAATTTTTCAAAATTGTTAAAAAGGTTAGATCTTAAAAACCTAGAAAGCTAATGCATAAACTATAACATTCCTTATAGGAAACACCATACCTTGTATTATGAAACAACATGGAAATCTTATAAACAAATGAAATAAAATGTTATCCTCATAATATGTATTTTAAGTAAGCATGTTGTTAGCAGGGAAATGAAAATCTGTCAAGTAAGAGTAGAACCCGCACCGCGAAAACTTCGAAGGCATTTAAATATTTATGAACATTTAAAGTTAAACAGTTTTTTAAACACAAAACGCAAATATATTGCCTACTACATCTTCCACAGGCGTAAAAATGCAGTGCATATTTAAAAAAAAATGTAATATTAATCGCTATAATCTTCTTTTCTATTTTAGTTAAAATTTACGATCCTGTTTTTTGCAAGAATTTAAATTCAGCACTATCAAAAATAAGACGGGGGTAAGTTTAAATTTTTGAATATTTATTAGAATATATTTTCAAGCATTAGTTTTGTAATTATGAAAAAAGATGTTTTCATATTTTTCATAAGAAGCCCTTTTAAATGATACCTCACATGAAACAAAAAACATAAAAAATCGATTGAGAACTTTATTTAGCCCTTCAATAACTCTTATAGGAAAATTGGAATTCCTATTAAAATAAATAGTAATAATTCTGGGATATGACTCAAATTCCTGCGGGATAATCATTATTTATCATTAACTAATCACATCAGCTTGATTTTGATGTCTTTACATATAGAGATAGTCACAGAATTTAGATGTGTCAGATTTTTTAACTTAATTATCAAATAAATGTAAATGCATAATTATAAGTTCACAAATATACCTTTTTATATTTCTGTCTCCCATTGGTTTCTATTTTGGAATAGTTGACTGAAAAACTTATGAAATTATAAACGTAAGTACGTTCTGCTAGTAAATTAATAAGACAGAAATAAGGAAAATAAAACTACAAAAATCTTTAAATAAAGGTGAGCTGGAAAAATATTTAGTAATCTATGCGTAAATAAAACGTGTTTGGTTTTAAAATATTATGATCGAAATATACAATGTGCTAAATTTTATTGATATATGGTAATGACGAAAAGATAGTAAATGTTGTACTTATATAGTTTAACATTTTAGAATCAAGGATATTAATTAAGGACTTCAGTTTTAATTAATAAAGTAAGAAGAGAATATCGCACCCGTTTAGGTATATGTTTCATTTATTATTTATTGAATAAAGGATGTATTTTTAATTTTGATCAATTAATCTTGGTGAGTGAACTAAAATCGTATTTGTTATTTTTTATTTATAAAAGAAAAAAATCCATTTAATGAGCATTGTTAAATTTACGACTAGATAAGGAAATATTAATTACTATCAAGCATATAGGTAATTAATTGGTTAAGAACATTTCCTGGAAGTATACGAAGGAAAAGTATTATTTATTTATATGCAAATTAACCTAGAAATTATTGACAGTTTGTTTCATCTGACAGCAAAGCGATTGTCAGATTGACTTCTATATTTCTCCCTTGATTTGAATTGAGATTTGTGCGTAATTGAAAAGAAATTTAATAATATAAAATCTCTATTAGAATATTGTTATTATCTTCTTTAATGTATTTAATTGATACATATGGCGGACATATTGCTTCGACAGCAATCTCTTACAATGAAACATAATCCAGCCTCGCTTGACGAGCGGCTGAAAATCGACCCCGGGTCCCCGCGGTGTGCCACGCTGCCGAAGGCAGTATGCCTTGTGACCAACCCGACAACCCACGACGACGAGAATATAAATAAACACACACACACACACATGTATGTGTGTGTGTGTGTTATATATAATATTTCACTTACCTGTTACTTAGTTAGGTCATATTTGTGTGTACCTTTTTATATAAATATTAGTATTTCGAAATACGAAAATGACATTTATAAAACTAGATTTTAAGAAAGGGTCCAATATCAATTTTTCAAAATGTACTCTCCATACTAGCAATTTACAGTACACGTATTTGCAATAAACATAAGGGCTAAAAATGTGCGAAACAAAATTTATTTAAAGATGTTTCTGGTCAGTTTGTTGACACAAGCAAGATAAATGATTTACGGCAATGGAACCAAAATTTGTGTTTATTTATGAACTGCCTCCATAATTTATATCAACTTATTTAATTTTTTGAATACATGGTGCTAATTAGCAAATAAATAAAATAGTTACAACTAAAATATAAAAAAAAAGTATGTTCTAAAGTTTTGGTTAAATATAAATAGTTACGTCTCAACGAATATACTGGACGTAATTAATATATCTAAGACATTACTGGTGCTCTCATATATCTATATACAAATGAAACACACCAATCAAATAAAAGCTGAGCATGTGCTATTTTTATGTATTTTTACGTGTTATGTTCATTTTGTTTTCAAAATAATATGTTTAAAATATACGATATGCTAAATTGTAATGATATGCAGAATTAACAAAGAGATAGTAAACATTTTACTTCTTTGGCTTGAGATATGATTAATTTAAATGTAGCTTGTTAGAAGGTCTAGAATTATAATTAAGGCCGTTTATTTTGTTTACTAAAAGCAATAGGAGAATATCGCATGCAAAGTTTACTTTTTTTTAATTCAAGGTATATTCTTATATTTTGTAAGATAAATCTCAGTGGGTGAAAGCAAATCATATTGCTAGCTTTTGTGGGTAATACAAAAAAATCCATTTAATTAGCATTGTTAAAAGTACGGACTAGATATTGTAACATTAGTAACCATCAAACTTATAGGTAACCAAAATTGTTTATCCACCGTATTTATTATATTGGTTTCTTATTGAATGGTAAATAATAATTTTATTTGTGATTATTTAAGAACTTCACTATTTTTAGGTATTCGTATTAATCAATGTTTATTCCAAGCGTTAATAAATACAATCTGTATTAATGTCACTTTTTGTGTAGTTCAGATACGGTATCTTTAATACTAATAAATACTCTAAAATAAACAATACATTTACTTCAAAATGGGTATTGCATTCGTGCGTTAAAGTTGCTCGCAATAATATTATCTTATTAAAGGATTTCACTAGCAAAGGCGAAACAAACATTTCCAACAAATTCCAACTTGACTGCTAAACGTTATTGCAGTGAGCTAGATGTTGTCTAGTGGGACGTCGTAATGCTGTTAGACATTCAGGAATCGTACGTTGCAATTACACCGTTGCATTTTCACAAGTTTTCTGGAAAGTTTGTTGGAACAAAACATTGCCGACATTCGCTGTTAACTTTAACAATTTGTACTCAAGTGATATAGCAGTTTGTATTTGCTTTGTGTATTTGTTTATAATTTTAATTAGAATTTATTCAATAATTTAAGCGTATAAAAACTCGTTTGCCTGATGTTGTTTTGGATTATACTTTAAAAAAATTTGGTTTAAAAGGATACAGAAGTTTGTTTATATCAAAAACAGTATTTTGTTTATTCAACTAGTATTGACTGAATGCCATTTAAAAATAAACTCTGCCACTAATCCTTGACAAATGGTGGAATGCTATATTAAATGTAAAATACGGTTTGCATATATTACTTTCATTTAATTATTTGTTTATAAACTTGTAAATTTTTAGAAAATATGGAAATACTTAAGTCAATATTATTAAGAAAATTAAATAAGTGAAAAAATTTAATTTAGTAATATTATGATTAATATTAATTTAAGAGTAATATCTCACAGTTAATCAAATGGAAACTTTTTAAAAAAAATATAATAATATGGAAAACGTAAATCATCTTCTTGAATTAGAGGAGAACTGATGTAATTAAATAGGGAAATTTTTTAAAAATATATAACTAAATATGTAAGCAGACATATGTATTTTTTGAATACTCGGTGCAAAGGAAGAGAGAAATGGATAAAATAGGAAAAGAAAGGAGACCGTATAGTTTGTTGTATCAGAGTCCAATTTATTCCACAGTTTAGCCGCATGTGTTTAAATTTTATTTTTAGTAATTAATGTATTTTGTTAAAAAATTAAGAGCGTCACGAATGTTTTTAAGGCCATGAGTATTTAAAAAATTATAGCATTTATTTTGTATATATATATAGCATTTATTTTAAAAATTATACCAATTATTTCAAAGGCAAAAAGGAAATTTAATTTCCTAAAGCGGTTAACAAAGAATTAAACAAAAGTTTTTCTTTTCCTTTATAGTCGTCCGTTAAACGACAATCTTTAATAATGATGGGTTCTATTAAGTTGTTATATGCAGGAGACAAATGCATATCTCTCTGTTTATTTTTATTTTTTAATTAGAAAATATTTATTTTATTTTCTTTGATGTTGTAATACTGGTCTCATTTCAATCAGCGTAATGGTAATTATGTGCCACTTATGCTAGATAATCAAAGAACATCGGAAAATAGAAATAACTGTTAATAAGTTGCTACTAGTATTATTTTATTGTTTTAAAACTGGGTTTTTGGACAAATTAAATGGGAAAATATTTTTCTTCGTATGCTGCTCTTCATTAATTTTTCTTTGCCTTAAAAACAGTACAAGTAACCAGAAACTAAACGAAATTCGTCTTATGTCATTTATCGGTTTTACACACTACTGCAAATTTATTTACAAAAAAGAACCAGTTCTTGGATCCCTATAAAGCAATCGAGAAAATAATTAATTTAAATGTATTTCTGACTTCAGCACTTCTTACCTTTTAGAAGCCCCGCGGGCTTCAAGCCATCTCCACATCACTCGTTATCTAGATGCAGTTCTCAGTCTGAATCTTAGTAGTAATAATAATAAAAATTGATTTAAAATAATTTTTAAAACCAATAAATAATTCACAAAATGAATCGTTTTTTAAAAAATCATATTTTAAAGTCATCCTAACAGAACGGTTACAAAATTATATCAAAATGTGTTATTAAAGATGTAAGGCAAATCAAATCATTTTATATTATATATGGATAATTTAAAGTTATACCATTTTTATAATGATCTATGTCCAGAAAAGCAACCAATTTAACATAAATATAAAAACGGGTTTACTTGTTTTCTAAAATATGAAATTTCAAGTATAAAAAGAAATAAGTGAAATTTTTACGAATATATAATTGTTTGCAAACCACAACTTATTTCGTTCCTTTTCAGTGTTCCTTCCTCTTTCTGTCACAGCTATTCTCATCACAAACTGCTTGACATAGAATTTTCGAATTTGGCTTAATAATATAAAATATTAAATTACACACACACACACCTATATATATATATATATATATATATAAATATATAAATATATATATATATATATATATATATATATATATATATATATATATATATATATATATATCAATAGCTATCACAAAAAATGTCAACATGTACCTGAAGTTTCCGGTGAAAAACTAAATGCTTTATAAAATATAAATAAATATAAAATCCTGATACAGTATAAGGTATCGTTTAAAAGAGCTAGTCATAAACGTCTAACATATATTTTTTTTTAATTTTAAGCATTATATCGTCAGAAATACAGTGACAAGTGAGCAAAAACATGTTAGGACCTTATATATGGTACTAAAGATATAAAAATCATGAAAAAACAAAGTTTTTAGAAACATAGTTAAAGGTTATAAGAAATTTATAGCGATGATTCTAAATTCTATAATTTTTAAAATATGCATCATGTCTTTACGTTTATAAAATATATAGTCAGCAATACATTAAGATTAAGAAAAATTTGTATTTTTAAGTAGTTAAATAGGTATACTTGGTGCTCTTAAATGTTTTTAAGGGCCTCAATATATACGAAGACTTCGGAGTGTGAATTTTACCCGTACTTGACAGTTTTTATATAAATCTATTGTTGTTTCGATAAGGTCGTGTGCTTGGTGAGATTATGTGCATATATGATATCTGTTATTACAACTATTACTACTGTAGTGTATTGTAGTCAACTTCAAAATTTGGGACTTGAACTCCGTCAGAGACATTAAAAAATCAAAATTCTTCTTTGAACCAAACTAGTCTACTAAAATTGAAAGGTTCATAGTTGTGTTTCGTGATAAACAGTAAACGATACAAATTCTTCCGACAAAATACAACCGGCTTGAAATCAATAAATACGACGGGACATGAATTATATAAATGCGATATAAGATAAAGCGCCCCTCGAGTGCTATTCAATATTAATGCGAGTGGACTGTGTGCTGGACGGATATCGAATTGGGCGGCGCTCTAATGAAATGTATGCCAGCCTGCTTGATAAAACAGATTATTCCACAGCGGTAATCAAAAGGTTGAATTCTGTATCAAAACCTTTTCATATTAATTAAAGTGTTATTTATGTAAATCGGAGTAAAATTCAATAAAATTTTAACCATCTAATGTCGTAAAACACTTAAAATATTGTTTTTATATATGTCGTCACAATAGGATAAAAACTGATTGTCTCGCGTAGAAATACGACTAAGTTCAATGATAATAAAATATTTGTTGTACTTACGAACGGTATTAACACACATGTGGGTATTTATTTAAATATTACGTTGATGTACATCCTCATTGACTCGATCTTCTGCTTTCCTTTATTGAAAATGTTTTCTCACATTAACTCGATAAATTTAAAGCGCTATTTCTTTGGTACCCCTTTCCACACAATCTCATTTAGTATAATCGTGTCAAAATACGAAAGAATTTGCCGGCAATAAATATCGGCCATCGACATTGATGTCAATTTGATTTAAGCTTATTGCTCTTTATGTATTTGTTTACACTCAATACCATGTATTGCTAGAAATTTAAAAATAGATACAAATATTTGGCTTGATGATATTTTTTGTACAACATCTGCTTGTTCAGTGCTTTATCATTTGCTCTATCACAAAATTAATTTAGAAGCAAGACCGATACTTGATTACTACCTTTGTCAAATTATTATTTCTCATATATGGTAATCTCGTAGTAATTTCACTCGTCTGCAACATTAATCTCTTATATATTAAATTTAAGGAATATTAGAACTGCATATCAAAATTAATCAATTTTAATATACAGTTCTAATATTCCTTAAATTTTGATAAAGTTGATTTAGGTTTTAGAATTACGGCTTCCTTTAACCCTTTTTCTTATATCTCATCGGATTGTATGTTGATATAATAAATGAGAATATATAAATAAACAAAGTTAACTCAGATTGAACTTTTAACATTATAGTAAATTAAATTTTTGTAAGGCCATAATAATGAAACATTTAAAAACTTTTAAACATTATTATTCAAATCAAATTTTATGCTAACAGTACCGATGGTGTCTTCTTTCAATGAACGTTGTTATAACAAAGTTCATTGAAAGATTACTTTTTAATATCGTTAAAATATAGTTACAAAAATTATAAATGTCGCTTTTTTAAGAGATCTCTCAGACAAAATAATTTCTAATGAGCGGTATTTGATAAATTTCAGATCCCTTTAATTTTAAAGTATAAATTAATAAACTTAAAAACCAATCATTACCAAAATTTGTCAAGCCGTTTTTCAGTAGAGAATTGGATGATAAAATAAAGCGATACAAAATTTCTTCCTTCCTTTATCTCTTCTTATCTATCAATTTGGATAGATAAAAAGAGATAAAGGAAGGAAATAAAAATACTTTCCATTCACCAAATCTCGTAAGACACAACGAGATCTAAAAGTAAGTAATAGCTGGTTTATAAATTCTAATTATCTCAATTAACAGCAATTGAATCGATACATGCACACTTATTCCTATTGATTATATCAACTTGTTATACAAATTGAAGAAAAGAAGTTTATTCAATAATTCTGTAAAAATTTATCTGATAAATCTATAAATTCTTCATAGTTCAATATAATGGCACGAAATATAGTCCAGTTCCAGTTCAGTTCTGATTGTGATTTATTGCTAAAATTGGATATGATATTAGAAATTATACGATAGATATTTTAATATCGATATTATACGAGGCAAATTAAATAAAAATTATCTAAAGTAATTAATAAATCTAAAAAAGTTAATTTAATTTCTAATAAAAGTTAACTTTTAGTAAATCTAAAATGTCAATTAATTTTATACCAATTAGGCATATGAACATACGTACTATTATCGACTATAATGAATCAAATTGTTTCCTTTAAAGTTACAATAAGCAGGACTATAGTTCTGAAATACCATGCGATTCCCGTCCCATTTAAAATGAATATGGCAAAGTTATTTTATATATATATATATATATATATATATATATATATATATATATATTACCTTCGCACTATATTGATTGACTACATATAATAATAAACTAAATATTAAATAACTCCCTTAATGTTTATTTGTTATTGTTTACAATGTGATCGGAAAATTTGTTACACTCTTTTGGGAAAAATTCTATTTGAAAGGCCCGTTTCTATTCCGCAACTTTCGAGTGTGCAACAACTATTATCAAAAAAATAGAACGAGTAACGTTAAAACATCCATTTACGTTCTACAACGTCTTCAAACTTCTGTAACAAGCTGTTACTGTATTTCAAATATTTTCCATTGTGGAGGCGAACCGGATGCGAGGATAACTGAAACATAATAATGAATACATTCTGATGGGAAAAAATTTAGCGAGAAGCTAGGTTTTTAATGGATGGCAATCGTAGTCGAGCGTTCAGTGTCGTACGGGCATCTTCCTTACGTTTATTTACGCACTGTGTATAGGACTGGAAGCCCTGTTTATATGGGGCGGAACATGCCCAGCAAAGTGTTGGCTTAAGGAAACACGATTTGCAATTTTTGTAAAGAGATCTGACCGTCGGAACGGGGAAATGCTTTAGCGTCTTCGTGATAAAGAGAGTAAAATTAAAAGAAATATATTTTCGTTTATACATAGCATTGCACCATTTTCTGAAAATCTGTTTTCGTTTAAAACTGTTCAAATTTAAAATAAAAAAGTTAAACAATTTTTATTTTCTCTTACGAAAACTTTGACACAATTAATTAATGTAAATAACAGTGGTCATTACGCCATAATTCTCTGGTTTACTTCTGCTCTGTCATTTGTGTGCTAGACGTCAACTTTTAGAAATAAATAATGATTATGACCCTATTATGTCCCATGGAGTCTGCAAGGTTCTTTCAATGAAACCTATTCCAAATTAGCGACTTGTTAAATATATTTTTTATCTTTAGTCACTAAACATTTCCCCAACCCGTTCCCGTCTGTTTTTTTTTTACTTTCATTCTCTCAATTCTTTTCGACATATGGTGTTCAGAATCTGAATAATTTGTTTGGAAAACTATTCCCTTTGAGGGATTTATTGGAAAAAACATGATTGTTTACCCGTATATAATATTTATATATATATATATATATATATATATATATATATATATATATATATATATATATATATATATATTTTAAGTGTAAATAAAACTCCCAGTGAAAAAGAATGCAATGGAAACATTTTTGAACTTATGAGTCAGTCAAAAACTTTGCTGGTAATACTTTTTCAAAGGAGTAGTATACTATTTAAACGATATAATAGAGGTACAATGCATCTTGTAGATTTAGTTAGTTACATGAAATAGTAAATTTTTAATATTACTATTTATAAAGAATATAAATACCGGAGTTAAACTAGTAACTGAAATAGTAGCCTAATAGTAGTAAATAAAAATTGATCCTCGCAATGGTTTGTTTAACTCAATATAATACCAATATAAAAATGTTTAAAAAATATATCTAATCAACATCTGAGAACTCAAAAATTTAACAAGATCATGCGAAATATTGAGTGTAAAATTTTAAACATTTATTAAAGTTTTATCAGTTAATATTTCAGGTAAGTCTGTTCGGAATTTTGCCTTTTTGTTGCGATATAAACATACATTTTTGAACTACAAAAATAGTTACGATGTTTTGCATAGATTCGCGAGCAAATACTTTCGAAGGATTATATCAAAACATTTGTATGACAGATACTTACAAATGTGCCGTACCTTACTTGTGTAGTACTTACTTTTATTTTAACTTCTCTTAAAGCGGAAAAATATGTTCAAAATAAGATGGTTGGTTTTTTAGATGGATCAAAACTGTTTTAATTGGGAAATTAAGAGGAGGACATATGCAGAAGCTTATTGAATAATTTGTTTATAACTCGGTATTAAGCTTTTTATTTTTTGGAAATATATATTTAAAATATTTGTATAGAATGAACCCTGATCTCTAATAATGTATACACAAACACACACACACACATAGAGCAATAACAAAATTTCACTTCAGTTGCAACTTTTTTCAACATGAACGATACCAAACCTAGTCGTAAAAACTTGCCTGATCATTATATATTTGTCTATTGTTATATAAAATGTATTTTAGGCGCAAAAGGTGAGATCAGATGATATAGGCGAAACGTATACGTATATGTGTACCAAGACCTTCTTCAGCCTCTTTTACTCAGAGCGGACACTTTTCCTTCGAGACTTTTCTCACCATCCCGTCCGCAAAACTTGTAAATTTTATTTCAAAATATTACACTCAAAATTTATTCCCCTCAAAATAACATTTACCCGACCCGCACTCGCCTCCAAGTAGTGACCGTAATAATTCCTCTCCAAAAGAATCCAATTCGGGCAATATCTCAAACGTAAAGATCCTTATTTAACATAAAAGCCAAGCGCAAGAGTTATAAAATGTGCCTAAATATTTAATAAAGAAATTTTATCTGTCGCTCCGTCACGGGGCGTCTGCTTAACTAATATTATGTAAAGTTATAAACGCCAGAAAGTTACGTCTCCGCCGACGGACGCTTCCTTTTATAATGATATGTTAGCCGGGGGAACAAATTACTTTGCATAAATAAGAGTGTTCGCATTAATAAGGCGCCCGCATGGCTCATAAGGGGGATATTGTTTTCAATTCCCGGCCGAACAAAGTCTGCCGACTTTGGTCTGGGCTGGTGGATATTTGTAATGACTGCAAGCTTCTTCCGTTTAATGACTGTTTCCATGATATCCATTTTGAGTACCGCAATGTATATGGAAGATGAACGGAGTAATTCGTTATGTTGAAGTTGGGTTACATTGCGGAGGGTTGTTATCGCGTGTTAGGGACGAATTGCTTTACATGAAAATCGTACAGCTATTGTCTTATAGTAAAGTAAGTTTTATGGGTTAGTCATGTATATGTACATTATGAACGATCACATTACATGTCACAGTCATATCGGTCATTCTGTCAAAAAACCTACAAGGTAGAAGGATTTGTCATACGGATTTCCCGTAATTTCAAAGATACCGAATGTATCATTACACTATTTAACTCTTTAGCTGGTAGTATACTTGGAACGAATGCAGTTATCTGTCTCCATATGAAGTTACTTATTTTGTCATGCTGGAGAAAATATTTAAAAAGTTTAAAATTTTTTTGTAATATAAAATATGTGGGTGTCCTCGCTTATTTCCCTCAGATTTCATAATGGGTATGGTCGGATATAAAACTCTTCAAATCCAATAGGAATTGTTTTTGATTTTGAAAACCCCTCTGATTCTGAGTATATTGGCCCTTTATGCTCCTGGCTGCTACACCAGAGGACGTTGTCATGGTTTTTTTACCTGCCTAGAGCGCGCACCAATATTCTCCAGCATTCACTTGCTTTTCGTGCGCTCACTTTGATTAACGAAGTATTGCAAGAAGCACCCAGTTTGGATATTTTGTTTGCTCCATTGACCGGTTCAGAAATGGGGTAATCGGGTCATTTGGTTATACACGACATGTATTTGTTTTTCTGTTGTAGAGAATTGCTCTGTGAGTATATTGTCTTATTCGCATTGTTTCATAACTATTTCTCATGTGTTCTATACCATGCCCGCTTTAAGTCATACTCTAAGTTGGGCATGGTGTTTCAAAAAAAAAAAAAAATAATATAATATTGTTTCGGAAACACTTCTATGAAAATATATCGTCAATTTTCAATGATTAAAGTAGTACCATAACAATTATGCCTTAACACTAATACGTACTATTACCTTATATATGTACTGAAAAGTAGTAAGTCATTTTACATCGCACGTTTCGCTTTTTATGTTTTAAATGTTGATATAAAAGATATTATTTTCGACATATGATTGCGTATTAATAATAAAAGTATTGCATATTATAAATCAAAGTCCTCTACTGTGTCTATCTGGATGTACGCAAATTTCTAAGAAACGATTGAATGTATTTTGTTACAATTTTCCTTACTGGGTAGATGATTCATGAAACGTTTTTATTATTTATTAATATTTTGTAAACATTATCTGACTTGTGACAATAAACGACAATGATATTGAGAAATAATTAGCGGGGTATCTCGGCGTGCACTCCTTGAATCGTAAGAAATATACGGGAACAACGTGTGACGACATTGTTATTTTTTGTATTGTATTTCACAAAATTCTTACTGAAAATTTTATTTAATTTCCTAGAACCCAACACGCTCAAATATTTAAAACCGTATTAAATTAAATTGTATAACGGTCTTTCTCAATTTTCACATTTAATTTTCCCTTTTTTATCTTAATAAAGCTAATAATACGAAACTGGTGCTTGTCGCTGGTAAGAGATAAAATGTAATACAATACAGCAGATGTAGTAATAATTGTCACGTACTTCGTTATGTTCAACATCCATGGTTTGCATGATGAACTTCAAAGTTGCTCCGATAAAAGTGTAAAGCTTTATGTTTGTTTAGGTTTTTGTGACAGTTTCGCAACAGCGTACGCTGTAAAGGGATCTCGCGGGGCGTTTCATATTTTGGCGGTTATTTTGCCGGTTAGTTCTTTTATGTCCTCGTTTATGACCTGTAATTAGGTAAACTCGAGTTACAACAGCGCCTAAATTTTAAAGATATTCTCCAGTGGTTCGGTTAATGAATATTATGGTTTGCAAAATTTATTTTTCTGAACTTTAATAAATTTTTTAATAAAAACAAAAAAAATTAACTGCGCATTTGTTTCCTCTCATTCTGTACAAATTGTTTTGAGTATTAAAATGCTTTAACGTTTTGCCAATATTCAAGTTTCTATGTGAAATGAATTCTGTGAAAAATGGTTTCGAAAGGCACTCGGCCATATAAATGATCTTATAATAATTTGTTTTTTTTCATTTCGGAATACGAATATATAACACTGTAATTACATACACTGTAGTATATACATAACACTGTAGTTTTTTGTTGGCGTGAGTCAGAAAAATGGGGTAAAATTTAATAATTAGATGATTTTAATTATAGATGGATATACATATACAAACATATGTGTGAATATATGTTATATACACACATACACACACATACACACGCACACACAGGCGCACACACACGCGCATACACACACGCATACACACACGCGTATATATATATATATATATATATATATATATATATATATATATATAAATATATAGAAGCCAAACACCCGTCACTGAATCACTCCCTAGTCTCCAGAACTATAAAGCCTAATAATTGGAAATTTGCACCTATATTCGAAAACTTATTAGACTGTTGGATATAAATAAAGAAATATATGTTTCAAAGTTTTTGAGAAATCACTAACCGTAAGTAAATATGATAGAAATAGGCTAATAAATATAAATGAAAATACTGTCTGTTTTTGCCCCATCAATGCATGGACAGGTGGCTATTATTCTATAAATAGACAATTTCTATATAGTTTCAAATATAGTTTATTATTCGTAATAAGTCATATTGAATTTTAATGGACCAATATAGTTTACTCGCAGTTTTTTACATTTCGCCAGTCGAATTAAATTACGTACTAAAATGCCACGTAGCTATTAAATAGGTATTGGCTTTCCATTTCCTCGCTTCGTCTTCAAACACTTTTGTCGTCAATTTCAAATAAAGAAAATCTCATATTTCTTTTTAAATGTCTAACATTGTCGATTCAATGCTCTGACTGGCAAACCTAATTGACAGTTTGAAGGGTCACTTTTATTTTTTTAACAATAAAAGGATAGAAAAAAAATGTAAGAGTTCACTTGAACCGGTTATGTTAACTTTAATGTATCCGGATGGTTGTTTAAGGTCATGAAATTTATTTTGAAAATCTTCTATGTTACATTAAATGCGTTTCCATATGCATACATTTTTCTTCAAATACAGCTAAAAGGAGTTAGATTTTTGAATAGCTACTGTATATGACATTACGGTACGTAGTATGTGATTTTTGGCTCACGAAATTATATTCCATTTATAATTTAAATTTAAAACTTTAACTTGTGATTACACGATACAAAATAGTTTCATTACTCACGATACAAAATAGTTTCATAACTAGCGTATTTATAACACAACATTTTGAATTTGTCTAAGTGGGTTGACAGTCCTGCAACCGCTTCCAAAAATAAGTAACTAAGTTATTTAAGTGAATAAATAAGTATTCGTAATTGATTATATTTACTTTTTAATATCTACTTTTTTGGAATTTTGTCTGTTAAAAGCATCTTATTTTAGAAATTTTAGTGGTCGATAGGGCTAATGATTATACTACACCTAACATTCAATTATTTTCTTTCTTGACATTGGCAAAGGTTCTCTGTGGAGAGAACGAACGCTATATAATCAAAGATAATAATAAAGAATATGGCATATTTATTCAAAGGCGCGGGCTGAAGCTAGTATCCATATAGTGTCCTCAATGTTTAAAGTTGGTTATCGACAACACATAAAAGTAAGGCGAGTCCGTTCTCAAAATCCAAAATCCAACATCAGCTCTTCAAAGTAACAAGTAATTATAGCAAATACCTTGAAACACGATATATTTGCTGCGAAGGAGTTCATTGTTCATCTCAAAATTCATTATCAGACTCTAACCTGGTCGATAGTGCAGTTATTTTGCAAAGTAATAATTACTTGTAGCAAATATCTTCAATCACCCTTGATTTACTACTATCCGTTAAGAAATTCCATTTTTATATCGGGATCTTATCATTCACCTGATTTATGTGGAACCACCTCGCTAGTACACTTCCAAACAAAAAAGTGTTATTCAAATCGATCCAAAAATATCGGAGAAATCGGTGTTTCGTCCATTTTTCATGATGGTTAAAAAGACGAAAACCTTTATAGAATAAATATTTTAATGCGTTCGTACTAATTTTTTAAACTGAAGAGTTTTTTTGTTTGTTTTTAGAATTCCGTACCTTGAAAGGAAATAGGGAACTATTCAAAGGTCCATGTGTTCGTCAGTCCGTCGATTAAAGTCATTTTTCCTAAAAGCAGTTTGAGGCGGAACTTGAAATTTCCAAGAAAGCACATTAATCCACACATATTTCAATAGTTCGTACTCAAAAATAATTACACACAACTTTTTAGAAGAAAACAGTGTGGTTTATCCTTTAAAAGGGCCAGTAATATGGGTGTCAAATATAGTACTTTCATAATTTCAAACAGTATATTTTCAGAGATAAAATAAAAAAAATATGCTAAAGATATGTCCTACCACCTCCCCCCTCCTTTATTTTGGAAATTAGTGAACCTAAAATTATAATAAACCGGGTTTCTAGAAGTTTACGCAAAATTATAGGAAAACCGTAACGATGATTCTAGATTTAAAATTTTCTGACATGGTCACAATATGTTATATATCCCTTAAATATATGAAACCCTCGACGTGTAAGTCAAACTCGCACTATGTCGGTCGGTTTTATTTTATGATATTTTAAAAAATTACTAGAGACGATTTAGGGAATACAGGGAAAAACACATCAATATTATATATTCATGTTTAGTGAATTAACCCTTCAAACTGTTAATTAGGTTTACCAGTTAGAGTACTGAATCGACATTATTAAGCATTTAAAGCGAAGTATTTGAAGTTGACGATAACAACAATAATAAATGTAAGGATTGACTCTTTTTCCTTGAAAGGTATGAAGTTACTGAATTTTTATTAGTTACATTATTAAGTATTAATTAGGGACTCCTTTTCAGGAAGTAGACCCACTCCGAGTCTTTCCGTCGGCTGTGGTCTATATATATATATATATATATATATATGTGTGTGTGTGTGTGTGTGTGTGTGTGTGTGTTCGTGTGTATTGTGTGTGTGGGTGTGTGTGTGTGTGTACTAATAATTTTTTTTCATTTTTGTACATAGTAAAATAATTTTTTTGTCTGTAGTAAATGAAAACTTTATACAGTTTTGTCAAGATTCATAGTGAGAAATTGGCTAGATGGGTAGGGCTTTCTTTTTGTACAGTCGGAGGATTCTGGATTTATCTAGACCTTGGGTATACTCTTTTTCTCTATAATTTTATTAAACCAAAAGGTTAAAATTTCATCTAGTACCTTTCTATTTTCATGTCTTCGTTTATTACACCATTTGATTCAGAATAAGTAGTTTTCCTATTATATATTCTCCCTATTATTTTGTGTTCTTATCTTCATTTTCTACAAAGGCAGGGATATCTAGAGAGATATCTATGACTATTCACTGTTCAGTACACCCACTGTTTTCCAAACCAGTGGCGCTTATTTTTTCGTGTAGGTCGTTATAGAAGTTCGTGGCGATATTTAGGATTTCTCGACTTGTTTAGATATTGTTGGTACTAGGTTTATGAAAAACACAAATTTTTTTTTCCGCATACAAAGATTTTTTTTAATACCAAATAGGTGACGTTTTCTTTCTATTTAATACCAAATAGGTGATGTTCTTCGTTTTTTTTCTTTTACAATGTTCTTTTTTGAGGCTTTAGAGCACTTTTCGAGGCTTTTTTTAAATTATACCTGCTTTATATAAACTTAATAATGATCGAAATAATTTTGGCGCTTATGGTCCACATTGCTTTTTATTAGTTTTCTACTTCGTTGATTGAGTGTTTTTATCTCTTTCGAAGTATTTTTATGCATATTAAGCCTTTTCTGTAATTTGCTTGATTTCTCATAACTTTATTTAAATTCAGTGTTTCTCAAAATAGCTAGCGGTGCTTGGAAAAAAATTGTTGAGTACTTTTATATTTGGAAATTATTGGCATACAATTTTAAATATTAAATAAATTTTATTTTTAGTTGATCTATTGAAAGATCTTCATATCCACTTATTTTTTGCTTCCTTTTACACATTATTTTTAATATTTTCGGATTTTTTCTAAAAGATAATTTATCAGTGTTTACGACCGATTTTTTTTGTAATTTTATGGTTTCATCAGAACTTAATTCTCGAGATTTCTTCGCCTAGCTTTCACATCAAAATTATCTAAAATATTTTTTTCGGATAATCTCTTACGCTTCTTTCTTATTTGATTACAGAAAGTTTTGAAGTCTTCTGTAAAACTTCTGGTGTAGGGATGAAATTTGCCCTAACAATTTATTCATTTATCCGAACCTTAAAACTAAGACAAATATTCTTTTTGAAATTCCTAAGTAGTTTTGTGCATTTATTTCTTATTGGGAATATAATCACTTTCTTTATCTCCTATAATTTTTTTCTGATCTACCAAAATTTAGATAAACCAATTATATTTTTCCCCGGTGTCACACTGTATGTCCAAGCTTAGAAGGCTAGTCACTTATTCAAAGTAAGGAAGTAGTTTTGTCAATTTGTTTTTTTTCAGAGATTTGTTATGGTATGAAGGGGCCTTCACGTTGCATGCTTTCTCTCTTGTATCATAAATGAGGTTATTTGGTTACTATTTGTTTCGTGCTTCTTTTTTGTTAGTGTTCTATTTGATAATCCATTATAGTCATAAATTCTTACTTATAATAACAATGCTGACGAGCTTCTTTTGTTGTTAGTTTTTTTTCTTATTAGTTTTTATTGTAATATTCCTTTGCATAAATCGTGTGTTTCCTCTGTCTATTTCAAGTTATTGTTAATTATTCAGATATTGCTTAATTTTTAAAATATCTTTTGAAAATTTACTATATCTCATCCTATATTCTGGTAATATCAGTTTTAGTTACTACGAAAACAAAATATACTCTAATTTTTGGATTTAAAAAATATGAAGATTCGTAATATTCTATTTGCAACTCAGTTATTTTTGTCCGTATAGCCTAGATATATCTGAAGTTTACGGCACGGAGTAATGTCAATTGTGAAAAAGGTTTGCTAGATATTCCAGGTTGCGGAAGTACTTCAGGATATTTCGTTTGATTTACCGCTGCGGAGCCATTCTGTCCCTGAGTGTGAGGATACCACGATCACACTATATGTGTATATATATATATATATATATATATATATATATATATATATAAATATATATATATGTATATATATATATATATATACATATATATATATATATATATATATATATATATATATATATATATACATATTTCCTTAACGTTCCCGAAAACGGGAGTACAATTTACATATTTGAACACATTTATATATGATATTTAAAGGAGACTGGTGAAAACCTTTATAGTATTGGACCAAGAAAAAATAAATTCCTTTAATGAATTATTTAAAGCTCCAATCAGACAAATATTCTATTTTTATTGCGAAGTTAGGTTAATCGTCCTAATATTTTTAAATTATATTCCTACCTAACTATTTGAAATAGCAAAGTGAAACACAATGTAATTTGTCTTGTATTCTCCATATACAGATGAACATGCTAATCCCCAAAACTCATTGATATGACAGGATCATCGAAAGAAGACATGTCGAACTCGAAAAGAGGGAAAAAATATTCATTTAACAACCGGAATATAACATATAAATTCAGTTATCAGTTCCTTTTTAATTAATTCAGGCAATGGTTACATGTAGAAATGGTTTATTATATTAAGTATATAACTATTAATAAAGAATAGCAATAATATTGAATTCACCTCAAAAGTTTTAAGAAAGTCTTTAACTCTTTATTTCCCAGTGTAAACTGTAGGTGACATATATATATAAAAGCCGGAGCTACCTGCTAATATCCGTTAAGGAGTTCTAATGTTCAAATCCAGAACTTATCATTAGACACTGACCTGGTAAGTGGTGTAGATGTTTTGCAAAATAGTAATTACCTGTAGCAAATATTTTGAATCGTAATTGATTTACAGCCATTCGTAAAGGAATTCCATTGTTCATTTCCGGACCTCATCATCAGATCATCATCATATTTATATAAGACGAGACTCTTTAGCAAACTCTTGCAAATAAAAAAATAATCATCAATATCAATCCACTCGGTATAGAATTATCGCTGTACATACATAAAAAAATAATCCGACGAATTGAGAACCTCCTCATTTTATGAAATCAGTTGAAAATAAGAATTTATTATCCTAAACTATTTTTTTTTTCTAATCAGTATATAAATATGTACATTCATTTATATAGGCATGGGAATTAAAGGTTTAAAATAAGTCTTAGGATGTTATTTCAATGTAGATATAGTATTTTCGTTTCTCAGCTAACAACTCAATAATAAACAAATACTAACCGCTAATGCCAGAAAGAATATTCTGTACTTTAATATTCGTTAAGCAAAACTATTAGTCTGTTCAATAATTTTTTGGTTCCTTTTGTACTATTAGAATAGCAAATGACATATGAAGTGTTGGAAACCGATGAGAAGTCTAGGAAAGTAAACACATCAAAACCGAAATACAGAGGTATATACCCTACATGCAATATGAACTGAGACCTATATTAAATAGCAAAGGGCTTCATGTTTCAAGTTGTCCAGAATTAGTAAACTTAACTGACAACTCTGATTCTTACCTTAATCAAATTAAAGAAGAAATACACAACATTGAATAAAGCGATCCTACTTTTCTACTAAGTTTATCACAATATTACTTATAATCGCAAAAACATCTGTACTTATTTGAGATTAAAACTTAAACAGCAGTTAGAGATGTAAGAACAGGCAGATATCATAATCGTAAATTATTTTCCAAAAAATTCAAGGGAAGCTATGTTTCAAGTAATGTTGGCTGCATAGCTATTTTTTTAGTTAAAATTTAAATGCCACAAAAACCCTGCCTGATCTGCACACATAATATTGTTTTTGTGAAAGAAAAAAAAGTTTTAAATGGTTAAATTATCTTTGTTTTCATATGATATTAATTACGATCAAAAGAAAAACAAAAAAATGATAAAGATTAAATGTAATACGAAACAAATTAAATATATAAAAATTTTATACGTTATATTAAAAAATTTGTTAAAACTTATCAAATTAATGCAATGTTTTGATTACATAATAATATTTAACATACGTTACTCTTTAAATAAAACAAATTACCTATTGAAGTTTATTTAGTCCGAAAATCTATGGAAAAACAAATATTTTTGGTATTAAAATTACAAGGTATACTGTCGTACTTGCAAAAAGACGTCATGACTTGGGATAATTCATTTGGAAAAATATTTAAAAAAACTTTGACCCTTTAAAAAATATATAAATATATATATATATATATATATATATAAATATATATATATATATATATATATATATATATATATATATACACACACATAAATTTGGTTTCCTTATCCTGTCAATGTCACATTGCTTATGAAAGATTCTAAAAAAATCATGTCTCAATGTAACTATTCAATCAATCAAACGACTCCTGTTTCAAATACAAAGCCACGGATAGACAATAAGATGTACGATCTGTCAAACTATCATTGTACTCACAACCTTCCCCAAATGACGCCAGTACTATATTTAACAGATGACAATGTTATTGAAGTCTCTGTAATCTTACTGACTTCCCCATAATACCGTGAAACAAGTCTTCAACAATAAAACCGACTTCAAAGAAGTGTTTTAGAACTTCGGCCACAGAGATGACAGCCGTCAAATCGTCTATGTAATCGCATGATTGGAACGATACAAAATAAATGCTTTCTACGATCATACGATTATATCAATCGCTAATACCAATAACAGATGAGTATTGTAGCGCTACGAGTTCTGTTAATGCGGTACGGATGCTGTTCAAGATATAATTGTCATTTAACCTATTTGATTGTAGAGATGAAACGATCTTTCCCACAGCTCAGTCTGAACTAAGGCAAGTGTGCAATGGACATTTATCGCAAATTAGATATTATTATTTTTTCTATAAGGAAGTAACATAAAAGAATGTGAAATATGCATTTTAAATTAAAGAGAATATTATTTCAATGTCAATACAAAAAATTAATAAATTTAATTAGATCACTTAAAATATGACTATTGGGTGGACATGAATAATTCTGTATCGCTGGCTTAAGTAATAGCCAGGAGGTACGATTATTAGCAGGTTTTTATATCAGGTTTTATTATGAAAGAAGGTTTAATTAACATTCATGATAAATATGCTGGTAAATATAACTAATGTCGAACTAACGATCGTTTAGTGGTAAATGTTACGAATAAATTATTAACTTAGAAACTAAGAAACAACGATTTCATGGTCACGATTTCAAAGGCTTATATCAAAATATTGCTATTTATTTTCCGTGAGAATTAAATATATAGAGTATATTTTTAGGGTTTTCGTACCTCCAAAGGAAAAATAGAACTCTTATGAGGTCAATCACATGTCTGTACGTCTGTATGTCATAACTCAGAAAAAAAAGCCCGCTTAAAGTGAAAGCTTGAAATTTGGTAATAGAACATTAACCCGCATGTCTCTCAATATATAGAAATAAAAACTACTTTTTTTAAAATTTCAGTGGGAGGGCTGGCACAAATTATGCACTCGTAAATACTTTTTTTACATTCCATGTGTTCCGCGGGATGTCGTTTGAAAGGGATTTTTATAAGAATATGAAAAATATGTTTTTTATCATAGTACAGAAAAAATAAAAAAAATGTGCCCTCCTCTTGTTACAGAAACTACTTAACCTAAAATCGAATGAAATATCTTTTAAAATACCGATTTCAAAAAAGGGAGGTATTAAAAAAAATTGATTGTCTGTAAAGTCGGTTTACAATAGATAGTTTTACGTGATGACGTCATAAAGAAACATTGATGAAAAATTGCATACTTTTATGAATTAAATTGAATTATTATTATTTTGTGTAATACAAAGAAGGAGTTAATTGAAAATTACAGTTTTTCAGAAGTTCTCGAAGAAGCTCGCGTGGCGGCGTTCCAGTAGCATAACTATTCGAACTGCTAGCTCTGACGTCACGCGAGAAGAGAGATAAATTCCGACGCTTGGGCCGATCGTGCCTCTTTATCACTTGTTCCTCGCTTTCACTTGCACGCTCAGGCTCAGCTGGAATGTGACACTTTTTCATGCGTGCGTGTTAATCGATTTATAAAACGTTATCACGTCAAAAGTAAAAAAATTATTAATTCAAAAGTACCTTCTTATTCGCAATAAAACTCTTGGTTATTTTTCAAGTCGAGACCAGCATCGGGCACCAAACTAAACAAATATATAATTTAATTTAATTTACAATGTAAATTTAAAAACTTAAGTTCTAATGTATTCACTATACGAAGTAGATTCGTAAACGGCGTATTGTAACATCAAATTGTACATTTGTTTAAGTTGTTCGGTTTCTTTAAAACGTATCTTATTTTAGATTTTTTTGCGATTAAAAATATTAATCATCACAATATAACTAACATTTATTTGTTTTGTTTCCTAGAATATTGCATAATTATTAAAATTGGTTATCAACGACAGGCAGAAACGAAGGGATAATAGTAGCCACCGTTGATTAGCCGATAGCCGTTGAGGAGTTTCATTTCCCATACCTGAAGTCCAATGTCAGATTTTGCAAAGTAATAACTAACCAGTCGGAAATATATTGAATCATGAATGAGTTACTAACTAGTGGGAAATATATTGAAGCATGAATGATTTACTGTTAAGGAGTTACATTATTCATCTTCAGAACTCATCACGAGACCCTGACCTGGTAGATGGTGCCGTTATTTTGGAATGTAGAAACTACCATTTTCATCTTCAGAACTCATCATCCGACCCTGACTTTGTCGACGGTGTAGTTATTTTGCAAAGTAACAACTACTAGTAGTAAAAATCTTTTATCACTGTTGATTTATTAACATCCGTTAGATATTTGTTGTTCATCTCCAGAACTTTTTGTCAGACCCTGACTTGCTAAGTGTTATTTTGCAAAGTAACAACTACCAGTAGCAAATATCTTGCATCATAGTTGATTAGCTACCATTCTTTAAGGAGTTTCATCGTTAATTTTCGGACCTCATAATAAAATTACCATCATGTATGGGACTATCCCTAGTATACCTTCTTTAAAATAAAGAAAGAATCATCCAAATCGGTTCCCTCGGTAAAATATTATCGCTGAACATACATAAAAACAGATTCCGACGAATTGAGAACCTCCTCCCTTTTTGAAGTCGGTTAAAAATATGGGTTTTTGTAAGTTCACACAAAGGTTATATAGAAACTATAGCGATGATTGCAAATGTCGTATTTTTGACATTATTAACATGTTTTTACGGTCATGACAGATATAGTAGTCAATGTCAACGTTTGCGCTTTTTTATTTTCACAACCGATTTTCCCTGAAATCGTGGGAAGTAAATATTTTAAATTTAACCTAGTAATCTTGTTACCTCCATATTTTATTAGCTTATTTTTTATAATATTTACGTGCGAATTAAAGATTGGGAGAGTGTCTATACATTTTCTTAAATTTTATATCATTTGAAATGGTGTAAGTAATAAAGAAATTTTTTTCATCATTTTAAATCGTATATTAAAAAGAACATTTCAAAAACTGTCCCAAAATATAGCATTATTCCTCTTTTCCTATTTTCAAAAATATTGAGCCTAAAATCATAAAAAAAAATCTGACTAGACCTGTACGAGAAAACTATGAAGATTATCCTAGATCATGCAATTTTTTTAAATATGAACTATGCTTTTTCACTTAATAAAAGTATAGTAGGCGATATATTTACGTTGCGAAAAAGTAATATTAGTAAATAATTTAATAGAAATACTAATAAAACTAAAATATTTATCAGTGCATAAATATGTATGGAACCATAGTAGTGCGTGTCCCACTCGCGCTTGACAAGTTTTTGGAAATTTTCAAGAAAATAAAACAGAAAAGAAATATAAGTCACTTTAAAAATTTCAGCCTTTAAGCCCCAAGCGTCCAAGGTCACAATATCTGAACATTTACGTCTCAATATTGTAACACGCGCGCTCCAGTCTTCACTAATATTCACAATGACGTAATTTGGTTTATTATCCCATGTCTTTTAATAAGGTTACCTATTGATTTTTGGGGCAATTTACTTTGAACCAATTATTTCTTTATGCAGTTCACTTTGAACTGATTGTTTAATAATTCGAAGCTATGAAAATGTCTCTATGAATGATCTAACTAAACTAACCTTAACACTTGTCGTAGCTTACGGTCAAGATCTCCTCACCTGGTGACGCCAATTTGTCGTGGCAATTGCGTTCTTTACATCTTCAGCATATGAGTAAACACTCGATGGTATGAAGGTCATTGCTGTTAGGATTTGTGGCGGTGAACGTAACGCCGTTTGGAAAATTTGAAAGAAGAAATCGAAATAAAATTGTAAAGTTGCGTATATGTCGATATACAAGTTGACACACAAACACACACACACATGTATATATATATATATATATATATATATAAATATATATACACATATATATATATATATATATATATATATATATATATATATATACACACATAATCTACTCAGTTGGTTAGTCACTTATAATATTGCATATAGGCTGAAATTAACGTCTGTATTGTACACTTATCTTTCTTACTAGTGATATATAATACAATATATTAACTGCAATGTTTGCAAGAATGTAACTATCCATATATTAGAACTAAAAAATCGGAGTTTATTCACTTATACTTGAACAATTTCATGTACGGCGATGATAACGGCTCTGTAAATAAAACCAATTCAAAATCCCAGTGATGCAACTGCCATGGAAATAATTAAGGCAGTTAAAAATAACTTCGAATGTATAAATGAATTATGTTACATTTATTGACGAAACTAAGTAATTAAGTAGAAATTAAACTTTTATATTTATGACAAGATCTCGGCACGCGTGGAAAAACTTTAAAAAGGTAAAATCAGAAACGGAAGTTAATAAGCTTTTATGTACGAATAGAACTGAGACTATGAGGGTTCTGTTCACACATAGGTACCCGTATACATTTATGACTATGTACGTTAAATAATATTAAAAAATAATAATAGAATTTTCTCCAACCAAATATATTGTTTAAATATATTTTTTTATTTTTTTAAACTGTTATTAGTTTTTCAGTAGCAATGAAATTTAGAAATTGGCTGCAGTTTTCCAGTAAATTTATAGTTGCTACACTTTTTTCTCACAATACTAATATTTATCACAATAAGCGTTGGAGACGTATTTTTGTGGATATTTGCAAGAATATCTTTAGAGATAAATTGTTCTCTCTCTGAAGGATTTCTAAAAGAATGTTGAGTATTTGTAGAACTTGCTCCTTCAACTGGTACCCCATAAATATCAGCCTTCCCCCCTCAATAATGTCTAGAGCAATATTTTTATATTTTGACCATTGAAATGTATGCGAATAATTATCACTTCAAAATTTTAGCTGTCTTAATATTATGAGTGAGAATTAAAAACAAATAAGTAATTACATAGCCCACGATGTACACAGTAATATTGTTTGCTAATCACATATAGGAGATCAAAGTACTTTGTAATTATGCCTAATTTCACGTTTCTGTGATTCAGTTACACCTATTTCATTTCATTCTCCTTCTTTTTGGGGTATTCAAACTTAAAAAGAACCCGGAGAGAAAGAAATTGGCAAAACCGTCAAAACCGTTAAAATTTTATAATTGCAGAAATATTGTCAAAAAGCTGTCAATGTGTTGCTAGATATTTATCAAACGCCTCAAAATTGGATATAAAATTTTATATTTATTTTTTATTACTATGATACTGCTAAGTGGTTAATGAGCAAGAAAGGCGCTACTTGACATATTTTGGACACAGCAGTTTGGTATTCCGTTTAATTTTCGAAGATGAGGCTAATCATATTCTCTATTTACTCGTATTTCGCTTCCTTCGTTTACATTAGATGCGCTATCGGGCTGCGTTACTTATTTTCAATACGATATTTTTTGCAGATGTTACTTGTGTATTAGATATATATTCGTTTTCTGACACGGCTCTCTTTCCAGACCAAACAGCGTATTTAGTAATAAATCATTTGTGGCATCTGTGGGTATGTGCGTGTAATTTTTAAAATATATAATTAAAAATTATTGTACTTCATTTTAATATTTTATATATCCATAGGCCACTACATACAATGAGATTAATTAAATTAATTTTTTTATTCTAAATGATCTTTATCTGTATTTATATTCTTCGCTTCCCAGAGAAACATATCTTTGTATTCGCAGGGCTAATATATGCTACATTTAATATATAGCTACTTGGAATCGAAGATACTAGATATTTTGCTCCTATAGCCAATATAATAGCGTATCCTGTGTGTTTTATGTTCAAACTATTAAATTATTTTTTGAGTCTTAAAATAATCAAAATATTTTGTATACTAATTTTAAGAATCGCAAGTATTGGAAGAATATTTGTTAATTAATTTTTGGTTTAATGTTACTTAGATAGGTAAATACATAGAGAGCAGGCTTATTGACATAGGAGCAATCTGTTACTGCTAGACATAGTAACTAAATGAGAGATATTAATTCACTGGTAGACTGTAATTATAGATGCCGACAATAACGGTAAAAATTATTATAAGTGATAAACGGACAAAATTTAAAGTATTTTTACTTAAATATGTGATAAAGGTACAATTATAATTAATATGAAATTAAATAAAACTTGTAGGGTTTCAATGTATTACATCTGAGAAAGGAAGACAGGGGTACCCAATTAATATTTAAGTATTTAAATCCATAATATTTTTTGGAATATAATCATAACATATTCTCCCATATTAGATAATAATTTTACATTTGCTTTTCTCAAAACGGGAAGGGGAGTCTTGGACAGAAATATGTTTGTATGTTTCGACTTAATTTCAAATCATACCGTGAACTTAAAATAGTTTGCTCTTTTTCCTGATTTAAATTTTTTTTTGTGAATGGCCATTATTTTAAGAGTTTTTTTCGGATATAGAGGCGAGTAAACTAAAAAGAGTTATTCCATATTTTGTTCACTAATAATTTTTTATTACTTTTTAAAATAATACATAATAATAATAATACATAGTTACAAAACTACTTAAGGTTTCTCACTATTTTGATTTTTATATCATACACTTTAGCGAATTTTTTTGTCAAAAAACATTGTCAAAACGGAATAACGGTCTATTAAATTTTATTCTTCAACTTAAGTTCTAGTTGTTTTGTTATTACTAAAAGACAAAATGGACTTAATCTTTAATAATTTATCATTCCTCTGTTCACAAAGAAATATTCTTAATGGAACACAAAATAGACGGAACACTTTTCAAAATATTACTTATTTTCACTTTGCTTTCACATCAAAGTCGAATATTTTATGCTTCGGAGGTACATTATTCTGCTGCTTTTTATTCTTCTTTCAATTTTATGTATTTAAAAATTTATATTATTTTTAAGAATATGTACAGACCAAAGGAATAATACTGGATGCTTAATGAATTTATTTAGACACAAGGCATAGAACGAAGAATGTTTGTTTTAATTATTGAAAACTACAAGCATAAAAAATATTAGTCTCTCTCATATAAGCTCATGGATGAAGCGAAATTGTTTGAATATTTCATGGTAGTTAATAACCAATTATAATCAATATTTACCTAGAAGTACGTTCTTATTATCCTGATTAAAACTATATTTTCAGTAACTGATACCAATATTTTAACACATTTTAATTCGAGCTATTGAATAAAATATCACATATATAAATGTGACCGAAATATTTCCTTTAAAGAGTCACTTCAGCTCACGTGATGACGTCAGCAAAGTCTCTATGCATGCATAAATAATGCTTGTGGCATCTGGTGTTCATGAAACTATATCACACATAGACAGGAAAATTCTAGCTCACATGCTATCTAATGTATTTCATTCCATTTTAGCTTTTCATACGCATATGCAGACATGCTTAAGTGTACGCACTAGGCAATTGTTACAAAAATTAATTATCTTTTAAATTGGTTTGTATTTTTTATCGCACAAACATAAAAACATTCAATTAATATTCGTACACTAAAAAAGTCGCTATAATTATAACTTTTTTACACTTTACTCTTAAAGAAAACATTAATAATAAATCTCGAAACTCTAGTTCAATAATATTATACCCCACCACATTTACCTTTTTTGCATTGCATCGTACACGCAATGAAATTAACGCGAAAGAAATCAATGGCGACCTAACGATTCAGCGTTTGAATACACTCTTGACTTTCAGGTTGTCAGCGCTCGGCCAGTAACGCCGCATCGAATGAGTTCGACATTTGTTTTCTCAAGTGTTACACAATTTTAACGTGAACGAATGGGTTATGTTCGCCTTAGGGTATGTTCGGTGTATGCACTGCATTATTTAATTAATTCAGATATTCACAGCAGCAATAAGGTTTAAGTTATAGTTAAAACATTTGAGAACGTGTTTAATATATTTCGGAAAGATGAGTATACACAAAGACAAATGCATATAAAAATATATATAAAAAAAGTGGCAGTTGCTAATTTTTTATATTGGGATATAAGTATAAAATAAGTGTTTTTAAAATCACATTTATAATGATTTTTCAACAGCTCCTATAATGTGTACCTAATAATTGCCCATAACAGAATTTTTATTTGATAAATACAACTATATATTTTGCATAGCCAATAGAGAGTGAACTTCAATTTTTTTTAGACCACCTTTTATTTTTTCTTAAAATTGTAAAATTGTACAGTATGAGCGCTTTATATCGCTTATGAGTCAGTGTGAGCGCTACCTGGAGGCAATTTTTGAATTTCCAATAGTGTATTTAACAAATCATCGCTAAATATACGCCCTCAATTATCATCAAGTGTTCACCGAGTAAATTCTTTTAATTCTAAATATTTAAATTTCTGGAGAGAGCCGTCAGGGTCTTGAGGAATAATATAAAATAAATAACCGAAAGAGACTTACCTTGAACAACACCTGAACGGGTAGATGGTAGAGTTTGAAGTCAGCGTCAGTATTTTAATTAATTACTATCAAATTGGTTTAACAGCGAGAAAAGGATCAAGTGTGCGAGTAAAACATTGCCCAGCAGATATTCGGTTTCTTAATCCCATTGGAGTATTATTCACAGCGGCGGTCTTTATAAAAGAGACAGACAATTGGATCCGATGTAAATAACAAAGTATCGTAAATAATGACGGAACAGGCTATTTAACCTATTACAATGGTGAAGTTTGCTTTCCAAATCAAACTGTCCGGAAATATTTAAAACTGGTATGGAAGATCGTACATATATGTAAAAATAGTGTATTTCAATGTGCATTAAACAAATGTGCACTCAACCTCATAATGGAATCAAAGTTAAAATAGGATTTGAGATCAAACATAAAACGGAGATACAACCGCCCCCGTAACCAATCACCGAAATTTATTTTTATTCTCCAAATAAATGAATAGATAGCTTGGCATTCATTCTTATCCCATGTGTAGAACCATACGTATTTTCTCTCCACAAATAGCTCGGCATGCATTCTTTATCCGCAAATAGTCCGAGCCGCGTTTGACTGTTGTTATTTTAATATTAATATTTATAAGACATACGCACGTAATATTATGTTTAATCACATAAATCAGTACTTGATACTATTGTTATTTTTACTATTTATCAAGAGAAGAGAAACAAACTATCCTAGGCTTCAAAAGTACAGGAAAAAACAATTAATCTACCGAATATCGCGATTATATAATTCCGATTCTGTTCATACACTCCGATTATACATTTCAATTGTGATTATACACTTTCAAAAGTTTATTGAATCTGAAATAAATATCCAAATGATAATTTATTTGAAAGTATGTTTTACAAATGAAAACAAAAACAATACGTTCTGATATCGGAACTTCGTTTCATCCTGAGTTATGACATTAAAATATTTAAATTTTTGTCCTATAAAAATAAAAAAAAAACTACTTAGGTTAGAAGTGAGGAAATTGTAATCTATTTTTGTTATTCCATGAATGTACGTATTGTTTTTAGTTATTAAGAGAAGAGAAACAAACTTTCCCGTGCTTCAATAGTACAGGAAACAAGAATTAATCTACCAAATATCCCGATTATATAATTCCGATTCTGTTCATACACTCCGATTATACAATTGCGATTAAACACTTTGAAAAGTTTATTAAATCTGAAATAAATATCCAAATTATAATTTACTTGAAAGTATGTTTTAAAAATGAAAAAAAACAATACGTTCTGATATCGGAACTTCGTTTCATCCTGAGTTATGACATTAAAATGTTTAAATTTTTGTCCTATAAAAATAAAAAAAAACTACTTAGGTTAGAAGTGAGAAAATTGTAATCTATTTTTGTTATTCCATGAATGTACGTATTGTTTTTAGTTATTAAGAGAAGAGAAACAAACTTTCCCGTGCTTCAATAGTACAGGAAACAAGAATTAATCTACCAAATATCCCGATTATATAATTCTTATTCTGTTCATACACTCCGATTATACAATTGCGATTAAACACTTTCAAAAGTTTATTAAATCTGAAATAAATATCCAAATTATAATTTACTTGAAAGTATGTTTTAAAAATTAAAAAAACAATACGTTCTGATATCGGAACTTCGTTTCATCCTGAGTTATGACATTAAAATGTTTAAATTTTTGTCCTATAAAATAAAGAAAAACTACTTAGGTTAGAACTGAGGAAATTGTAATCTATTTTTGTCATTCCATGAATGTACGTATTGTTTTTAGTTATTAAGAGAAGAGAAACAAACTTTCCCGTGCTTCAATAGTACAGGAAACAAGAATTAATCTACCTAATATCCAGATTATATAATTCCGATTCTGTTCATACACTCCGATTATACAATTGCGATTAAACACTTTCAAAAGTTTATTAAATCTGAAATAAATATTCAAATTATAATTTACTTGAAAGTATGCTTTAAAAATGAAAAAAACAATACGTTCTGATATCGGAACTTCGTTTCATCCTGAGTTATGACATTAAAATGTTTAAATTTTTGTCCTATAAAAATAAAGAAAAACTACTTAGGTTAGAACTGAGGAAATTGTAATCCATTTTTGTTATTCCATGAATGTACGTATTGTTTTTAGTTATTTCTGGAAAAATAATTTTTGAAGATAAAGGCAAAAAAACATTATTTTTTTTCATATACAATAAAGTTACTAGCAGAGGTAAAAATTATAAATGCCGCGTTATTGTAATTTCTATGGTTACATTGTTGAAAGCTAAGATCCTAGAAGTTTCTGTTTTCAGTTATAACTCGGATAACTTTGTTATTTTTGAAGTGAATAGTTCATCCAAATTTTTGGCAAGAGTTTAACGTAGTATTATATTGTGGCCTTATCACGTTTTTATTTTTCCCTCTAGCTATTAGTACCAGTTGACTAAAATAATTCTACACTGAAGTACTTACGGGATATTGTTTTTATTTAGCAGCATCTATGAGAGAAAAATTTATATTCGACATAATGGCACCAATAAAAAAAATTATCAACAAGAATGTTCTATAATAAAATAAATGTGCACAAATCTTTCGGGAAAATATCGTATTCTGTTTTAAAATGAAGGAGTTTTTATTGATGAAGAGACAAATATGTTGAAATTATGAAAGTTCTATTTTCATCATTCAGTTACGAAGCCCGAATAAAATTAATGAAACTTCGTTTATCCCAATCACGAAGTTCGACTGAGAAAAAGCTCGCCGCCGAACTTGATAGTATATGGGTGATATACAAGTATGTGGATGATATGTATATGGATGATAGATATATAGTAGACTTAGATCAGTTACGCAAATACATATAAGAAATGTGTCGAAATTCTATATTCGAGGCATGAACCTCGAATTTAGATAGACCTCCACGACTACATTTTTATCACGTAGGTTAAACACGTCAAGTAAAGAAACAGATATACGTGATTCCGCCAAGTTTTAGCTATATTTCAAGATTTGCTGTGCGATTTTCCGGGATCATACATTCTGGGAACACATACGTAAATTATTTATAGGAAAAAGTTCTTAAATAGTTCTATGCATCTACGCTTCTGGTATGTAAGCTAGGTTTGACCATAGTGTTAAGTTTTTAATTAATTGTGTTTACCTTAGAAATCATCTTAAAATATGATTTAATAAAGGATTTCAACCTCAATATTGTAATTTTTATTATCTTTTAAAAGTTCTTATTTTCGTATTTATTTGCTTTTATTATCAAATAAATTCCGTTCAAGACATTAATTAATTATAAATTAATTTACCTTTGTAGCAATGAGGGTGGTCACCCTATGTGAGTCTTAAGAAAGGAAAATTTTTGTTCAAAATAATGTTATATGAGATTATTATAGGTAGATACTGTAGATACGTGTGCTTATTTCGTTGAAGGAATGATGAAATATCAGTTTTGTCTCTAAATAAATACGATAATAATTGGGTATTGAAATCCGCAGGTTACAATGGTAACAAAGAAGCATGCGACATTAGAAACTATTTTGTTAAGTAAAAGTAGATCTTGCGCTATCAGAGTTGTCTTTGCACATAGGTTATAATTTTTTATACAGTGCATCGCGTTTCCATTAATCTACTAACAAACAATAGCACTATTTAATTTTTTTGAGCTTTTTTCATTATTTGTATAATATTTCACGGACAAAAATATTTACAATGTTAATTAAAAAAATGTAGGATTTGTATAATATTAGATATTGAATATATTTGGCGTTAATTTTGTAGAAATTCATTATTCACAATTAAATGAAACTACGTGATGTAGTATTATTTCTATTATCTTTAGTTTCTTTACGACGACCTAGGTTTCGTTGTATTACAACATCTTCAGGTGGGATATTAGCAAATATATCTTTTCTAATATCCCACCTGAAGATGTTGTAATACAACGAAACCTAGGTCGTGGTAAAGAAATTAAAGATAGTAGAAATAATACTACATCACGTAGTTTCATTTAATTGTGTATAATATTAGAAGTAAATGACATTTTTCTACGTTTTACAATTTTTAGGATAAAGCTGTTATAATAACGACTGTAATTAATTGTCTCTCACAACGTAATTTATTATTTTTTCAATAAATTCAAAAAATAAATTTGCCTTTATTCATAGATTGAAAATGTTTCTCTTTGGCTAGATTAAACTAATAATCGATCCTCTTCTCTTTCAATTTTTATAAGGCACCCTACCCCACGGTTAACCTTTAATTACGCTTATATCGTGTTAAAAAAATGATATTCGCTTGTGAGCTGATGCACTACATGTTATATGTAAAGATGGCTAAAGATGAGCTTTTTTACACATAGAGCCATTAATAAGACATGACTCTTTTCTTACTATTATTACCTTGTCCAATTATAAATACTATTTTTCCTACTATTTATTTTTATTATTTAGAAACAATAAAGAGAAACATGAAGTGTTTTTGGACATTTGACATTTAGCGTCTCTTGTTGGAAACGGTGTCTTGTACTTGTTAAAAAATCTAAGCACTTTGAATACTAGACCCATTTCTTCCAAAAGCTCCAAACATTTCTTAAATTCTCTATGAGTAATAATAATGTCTTTAGATTTTAGCCCTTCTCTGATATTACGGGCATCTTTTCGCAATGTGTCATTAGGAACATTTCCATCGTTGTTTTTAAAATCAGCGAAATAGGTACCAAAAGTATTTAATATATATCCTAACGTCATCATTAAAATCATGGGTTTAATCAATGGTCTTCCTTTATGTAATGAAAAATAACGTCTTTGAAGATAATGACAATTGGTATTTTGTGTAAAGTTGTACGCTCCATCGGCGACGAGAATAGCGACGCTCGCGGATGCTCTTCAATAGCCATTCTCAGATTTATCTGTTGCGTACCAATACATAATGGAACAAAGCTATCCGACGAGGTCGGTCGTCCGGAGCATATTTTGCGGAGTATTTTAGTCTTATTTAAGCCACTTTGCTCTTCGTCTGTCTGTCTGTCAAGATCCTTTTTCTCAGCTACGCGTAAAAGTAACAAGTTAAAATGGGTCCCTTGGAGCTGTAAACGAAGCATATAAATTAACCCAACATATCTACATATATATATATATATATATATATATATATATATATATATATGTATATATATATATATATATATATATATATATATATATATATATGTATATAAATTATGGAGATAAACCGAAATTCTAATAACAATAAAATATTATTTTGATAGTGCATATAATCCGAAGTATACCAATTATCATTAATTCTACAAACTAAAATTTTATAAACTAACTGTTGAACTAGTTTTTGATCGATCTTTTCAAAAATTTTAAGTTAATAACACGTGTTGAAAATTAAAACATAATACACAATTTATAATATTCATATCTCAACCAATATTTTTGTCAATTGTTACAGCGAGGTGTTACTATGTAAACGTGTTATATGATTTGTGATTCGAAATGTAAATTTTTAGGAAAAATATGAAAACAGCCCAACATATTTTATCGGGAGATTTTGTTGCAAAAATCACCATTTGGTACTTAAATTACAAGTTTTTTCGGAACGGTAAAAGTACTCTAAGAATTGAGATAATTAATAGGAAAAAATAAAAAAAAAGTTATTTATATTATAGGGTTTAATGACCATTTAAAATACTGTTTAAAAAAAGTTGTTATTTCACGTTAAATATCTCTATAAACTATCTACATAATATTTGTCAATGACATTGCTTATAGTAGATTATCAAAAGTCGTGACTCTGGAAATTACAACAATGGATTTATTCAATTAATCAAACGTTTCCTCTTTCAAAGTTAAAATCATGGACAGAGAATATAACAAACGATCTGTCAAAGGTTTATTGTACTTAAAAGCTTCCCCAACTGACGTTGGAACCATATTTAATAGACGACAGTGCTATTGAAGTCTCTGTAACTGACTTCACCACAATGCACTGGAATAAGACTTCAAGAATAAAACCAACTTCAAAGAAGCTTTCAGAACGCCGGCCACAAAGAAGACAGCCGTCAAAATGTCATTATGAAATCGCGATATTTGAACGAGAAAAAATAAAAGATTTCTACGGATCAGACGACGACATAAATCGCCAATACCAATATTAAACGAGTACCGTAGCGCTATGCGTCTTGTAACTCACAATACAAAGGCTCTTCGGCTGCAGAGATGAAGTGATCTGTCTTCGGATAATTCAGTCTGGACTAAGGTAAGCTTGCAATTAATATTTATCGGTAATTATTATTATTTTTGTTTATACTTTTATTAAACGAATGCATTCAAATAATATGATACTCGTGTTTTAGATTAAAATCTTCATTCAATTGTTAAATTTGATTATATCGCTTAAAATATTAATTTCACGCAGATGGTGAAAAGTTCTGTACCGCTGGATTAACTGCAAAGGGATAATGTTCTCAGAAGGATTTTTGTATACAAATATGAAATACGGTTTAATTAATATTCCTTGCAAAAATACTATAAAGAATACTGACGTTGTTTTGTCGATTGTTTAATAGCTTACATTATTGAAAAAAAATGTGGCTTCTATTTTTTCAAGAAATAAAGATATAACACTTCATGACTATTCCTTTAGGATTGCCGCTAATCAACAAAAATACGTATTTACAGCTTGACCGTGTCTAAACACTAGAAAACTTTTGCGTTCAGCATAAATAGCATAACAATAGGAAAACAGGATAAAATATGTTTTTATTTTAATTATTATCAATCACAGCCCCTTAATTATATTTTTGGGATATCATAAATTGGTTTATTTTCATCCATCTTTTCATAGCGTTAGGCATTAATCTATCTGGGCTGTTTATTTTAAATCGATTTTTTAGAAAATAATCAAGCTATTTGGTATGTGGCAATAATACTTTAAATGTTAAAGGAATAAACAAGAAAATGAGCTGTTAAATATTAGTAGAACTTGCACCGTGACACTTCTATACGCAGTAAGATGTCTCTAAACGTATATGACGACATGCTCTATATTATATTCAAAGAATGCAATATTAATTTGCCACTAAATTAATTGCCTAATAAATCTTTCATAGGTGCATAGATGTCATTGACAATTATGAAATTCAATATATTTGCAATAGTTGTCCGTAATTTTATCCCCAAAGTTTCTTCATAATTTTTATTACAAATAGCATAGGGAGTTGGGGGATTTGGTATATTTTTATCTCTCAAACTACCTTAAATTACTTAGAAAAATAAATTAAAATCCTTTTAACTTATCTTTCCAACCGAGAGCCCATAAGACACATGAAACGAAAAAAAATTCAAATATTTTATTTGTTCCACATATTATTTCTATGGCAATATTATGAAATAATAATATATATATATATATATATATATATATATATATATATATATATATATATATATATATATATATATACGTGAATATAACGATAGCAAATTTCAAATTTGGACTTCAAATAATTTTTGAGGAAAAATGGCTTGAATATTTTTAACAATATAACTGGATGCATCTTAAACAAAATTGTATAAAAAAAGTTTTGGTATTCATGTATATTGCTTTTCAGATTGAAAATTAAAAAATTGCAATAAGAAAATTGAATTTCTTGGATACCTATAGTCGTTCCAAGTCAATATTTTTCGGTGTAAACTAACGAGATACGGGAGGGTTAACATATTTTACAACTTTATCAAATTATTGTAAATTGAGAATATGAATATTTTTATTGATATTGTAAAAATGTATTGATCTTGAATTCTACCTGCACAACAAAGTATCTATGTCTTATTTTTAATAACAAGAAACTTTCCTGTGAACGAAATTCAATGACGTTATATATTTTTAATGTTATTATATGTTAAAAAATTCAATGATTTTAAATATAAGTAATTATATATTAACATAATTTTTGCTTTCATTAATTATTATTTAATTCAGCCTGCTTACGTTCGTCTAGTAATAATAGTACGATTAGTTTAACTGTTCCACCAAATAAATACAACATCGCTATGCGAATATTCCTGCACCTTCACCGTATCCCCTTAACGACAAGCTCAATTTTATAGTTTGTAGATTAATATTTATATAGAAAATATTATGTTGAAATATTATGTATCAAAAGAACATTAGAGAGAATAATATAAGTAAATCGTAATATACAATCATAGATAAGTACATCGATCATATTTTGAATTAACGTTGAGGAAATAATTAGTTTATTAAATCAATCAAAAATCTTCGGAGTTGAAAATATGAGGAAAAGGTACCATTCAAACTTCTAGGTTCACTTTTTTGTATATGAATTAAATGACACAAAGTCGACTTTTCATGTGTCTTAGAATTACCCGTCGTTTCTTGCAAAGTAGAAAATATAAATTAATATTCATGTCCGGTTTGGTAATTTTAAAAAATAAGAAATAAAAACTTTAAATTTCAAACCATGGTCAGCCTTAGTTATAATTCTAGGAAACAAAATGAATTTACAAAATTTCGTAGTTTCAAATTCACAAATGTTCCCGTTCAGAATATTTCAATTAAACATGTGAAGATTTATAACTATTTCGTATAATTTTAAACGGTTGAAAAAACTTTATTCGTATATACTATTGTACAGATATTTCTAGCAAAATTTCAGAATTTTCATTTAAATTTTTTTATACTCATAGCATCACATACTTCTTTATTAATGCAAAATAAGTTTGAAAACCTTTATGAACTTTTTTCAAAACTAACTTTTAATTGAGGTTGGTTAATAATAGTTTTATTTCCGCATTACTTCTAAGATGACGTTTTTTTCAAATTAACATTTGAATGTACACAAGTTTCAATAAAAACGGTGAATTTTGAATATTACCGTATTTTATTAAGGTAGAAATCTGAATCAGGAGAAACAAATTTTTGCTGTTGTTCTTTTTTTACTTGTAAAATCAACAATATTTTGAATTCTGGTTATTCTTATCTCGTTTGTCTCAACAGTGAACAAATAACAGGCAAAAGTGTATGCAGGTGTAATCAAAAATAAAAAAAAAGAAAATCATTTAAAATAGGAAGACTAATTTTGTTTTAAATAATTTTTATATTATATTATTACGTTAGATATTCGATTCACCTCATTCCTCTAGTGTCATTCATTATATTGCTTCAACAAGTAAATGCCTAATGAACTTATCGTTCTGCTTTTCAGTAAATATTTAAGTAGAGAGGTACTTCAATTAGATATTAATAAAATTGTTCACCAATTAAATATATTGCCCAATACATTTAATACAGGTATGAAAATATTGCGTAAGTCTCAAAATTTAATGATTTAAAATAATCGATACACTTTTTGTTACAGGAAACTATATGTAACTGCTATTAATGTTTTGTGGATAGAGGTTTCTGGGTATTTTCAGCAATATGTCTAAAATATCTTACATAATGTTGTGAGAATTTTAGAATCTTTGTAACTCGTTCTCTCAATCGACCAAATAAAATAGTTTGAAATCTTCTCGGTATATTTTATTTCCTTATAAATATATTTGATCATTAACTATGTACGAGTATTTATATACAACATAACTATAACCATTTTCAAGTCAAATTAAAAAAAAACCCTATGAGTGCAAACGAATAACGAGTTATATTGTAGGAGTTCCGTCTTTTTCTTTTGATTGTAAAAGGGCCACGCCGAAGAATTTATTTTTTTCATACATTCATTACATTTTCAACGGTGTCAACCACGTATGTAACAGTCACTATATATCATAACAGTAGCTATTGTTCATTGTCTCAAAATTCGCAACTCCCCAATTGTTTCAATGGAAAACTAATTTAGAACTCGTGATTTAATTATCCAAAAATATGAACCAAATTTTAATAAATTGTTTTTAATTCTCGTTTTTGGTAGATAGTGGAAACGATGAAAATTTAAGAAAAAAGTGAACACAAGTAACATATAGATCACAGGAAAATGTTTTCACCAGTAGTGTCAAAATTTTTTTTTTAATACTTATAAATTGTAATGAAATCTGCTCGTGACACTGTGATGATAATATTTTTGAGTTGAGCATCAAAATATATATAAGGAATAAATACGAAATGGCTGGAAAAATGTTTTAGACAATAGGTCATGCTCATAAATGTTTTACCTAAGTAAGAATTCTTGGTTTTATTGGTACTAATCTCACGACATTAAACTTAGTTGTACTGATTTGTATTTGTATATTAGCAGAATCTTGCTTTTTATTAACCAACAAGTTACTTTGACGAAATGATATTGTTATGTTCATTTGATCTCAAACCGATAAAATATTTGAATTGAAAAACCTAGCACATCGTTTTTTATTAAGTTTATATTTTGTTTGTTTCAAGAAATACCTGCTAACAATATAAGGTGTTTAGAAACAGAAAATATCTTTATTACAGTCAACACAAAGATTTCACTCCAGATACTTATGAGACGCCTTAAAACTCGGCACCGTCACGATAACACAACGTCTATACGATTTCCTATTTATTTTTTTTATTACTGTGACAATCTTAAATGATTAATGAGCAAGGATGTCGCCGTCTGACATATGTGGGACAGAGCAGTCCGGTATCCCTTTTTATTTTGGAAGATAATGCTTATTATATTCCCTATTCCCCTTGTATTTCGCTGCCTCCGTACACATTAGACACGCCTTCGGGCTGCGTTATTGCTTTTCAATACGATATTTTATTGTATTTATTACTTTGGACATCAGACGGGTATTCGTTTTATGGCGTGGGTTTTCTTTATCGAGTAATATTAGCAATTCATCATTTATCACGATTGAGGTATGTACAGACGATAAATTTCAAAAATATTTAAATAAATATTATTGAACAATACTTTAATTATATTTAAGATGTTCATGGACTATAATACAGGCTGACAATTAATTTCAGAATTGTTTCGTTTGTAATATTAATTGTATACTAGAAAAAATATAATTTTATCTGATACGGTCAATATGTATAGATACATAAAAAATATGTCATTAATCTGTTGGATATCGAACAAAAATTTAGTTTATATAAGTAATGACATAAAAGTTTGGAATATAGTTTTAACCAATTGCATAATTTTAAAAATATTCATTCATTTACTATACCTTTAAAATGCTTAGAAAGCTAAATACATAGATGGAGTACTTATTGCGACAGGAGCAATACCTTACATAATGCAATGCGAGGAGTAAAAATATAAATGCAGAGGTAGATCGTAATGATCGATACAGACAATAACAAATGCCAAAAAAATTATAAAGAAACGAAAAATTAAAGTATTTTCACATATATATTAGCCGATGTTCAAATATAATTAATGCGAAATTCAATTAACTTTGATTGATTTATTTATAACGATATGACAAGTAAAGGAAGATGATGAGGGATGCGGTACTTGGTTCATAAGTATTACAATCCGGAATATTCATTGTGATTTAATCGTGGTAATTGTGACGTATCTTATTTACGTTTGTATGCATTGTTTTATAAAAAGAAGGGTGGAATGTGCGAATATATTTTTATGGTTCAACTTAATTTTATCTCTTTGTTGATTTAACATAAATATTGTTATTTCATACCTGTATCAAATATCGTTTATGAGCGACTAATATTTTGAATAATTTTATCAGATAGCCAGACAAGTAAACTAGGAAAGACCGACATTTTTCGTAACACATAGATAAGAAAATCGTAATTACACACAAAGGAACCAACGTCTGTTGCCATTAACAAACATAACCACTCAAAACATTCGGCTCTTTTAGTTTTCATCCCATACATTTTAGAAATAAGATCACATAAAATGTTCACGATGGAATGAGGACTTCTTCAGAGTTATACTCTCTTGGGTTGTACTTGCTTATTATTAGCATAAGGTAGGAATATCTTAGCTTGTTATCGTTTAATATTACTTTGTTTACAAGAAAATAGCGTTGATGTAATTCATAATATCTTTTTAAATTGGGATTCAACAACATAGAACTCATAGCCTTTTCTGCGAATTGTCTAGATTTTGTTTTTACACTTTTTAAATGTTGGTAATTCACACTTCGATTTTACTTTGAAATCCAAATTTGACATATTATGCCACCAAGATAGATTATTTTTTTAAAATCCATAGCTGTTTTCTTTTTCTGCTTCCATTCTTCATTACATTTTGGTCAAATTAAAATTTTGATAATTTTTCACGCAATAATACAGACCAGATAAATGATGTTATTTAGCGATTTAAAAGTGATTCCCAGAAGTCCTATATTAAGTATAATATTATGACTCAGAGCGAGTTGTTTGTCCATTGTTTTTGCAGTGTTTTATTAAAATTAACATAAAACAAAAATTGCTCTGTTACGGGAGAGTGTTTAATTACACCGCACCCACTATTAACGTCTAGTAATGAAATTCAATTTGTAATTACGTTTCAAATAACATTTCATTTTAATTAATTTAACGTTTATTTCTCATCTATTGCAAATCATTCATTTAATGAAGTTACAAATATGATACGAAAGTACGAATTTTGTCGGTCGCATGAAAATATAAACGTTTTTTGGTTACTCTTATGAGAAAATAAAACAGAAGAGGATAATATATTACAACAAAATGTTTTGCTGCTTTTTCTATTTTGTAATTTAATGTAGCTTTATAATAAATAAAATTAACGAAGAAGAGTTCTTCTTTAATTGTCTCTAATAAAAAAAATCGGTATTTGCCAATTGTTTAACACAAATACTGTTTGAAATATTTAATCGTTTATAGGTACATAAGCAAAGAATCGTATGGAAACTGATACAAGATCTCTTACTCATATTCGTAATACATTTTTATTCATTTATTAAATTTATAACTTACAATTTAATAAATGAACAAGTTTATTCATTTATTAAATTGTATGTTAAAAAAACTGAGTTTACTATCAAATTAAAACTAAAAAAACTTGTTCATTTATTTTACTTATTAGTGCAACTTTTATATATTAGTTTATAGTTACCAGCAACAATTTAAGGAAATAAATATATAAATAATTTCAGTTTGAATTATTGAAAACTTTACGGAATAAATAAAAAACATTTATATGTCTTACCCACATAAGCTCACAGATGAAGCGAAAATTCTTCAAGGATCGCATAAACTAATAATTTATATCAATTAGTATTAAACTAGGAGTACAGTTTTATTTTATAAAACCACATAGCTGGAAGCTTTGTCGGCGAAGCGGTCGGCGTTAAATTTGAATGTTTACAGAAAATTTGGTATCGTATATCTTAGCGTTACCTGGAGCCACTTCTTGGTTTTTAACTGTATATATAACGCAGCATCATTGAATAATACGCCATTAATTTTCACGCAGTGGGTACTAAGTTAATTTAGATATGAATATTAAAATTAACTATGTCCTAAAAGTAGAAAACTAATCGTTTTTTCCTAATTTATTTTCTGTCTATTTGATAAAATAATTTTTAACAACATTTATGCCAAATCACCAAAGACTAAATTAAGTCGATCTATAGAAAGTACATTCGCACTTCCCTTCCCCTCCCTTTTTAATACAATGGATATAAACATAAATAAGTTACGTTAAGATTTTTACCATTACATCACAATAAAGGTTCCGAATTGAAATGGGTATGAGTCAAATGCCTCATCAATCGTTCCATCCCTTTACTCATCAGGTCATTACGAAACAATAGGAAATTTATATAATTTCGCATTATTTATATTTATACCTCTGGCATATATCTATATGTAAATTCTTTAATTTTTTTGTTTACTATATGCCATTACCTCTATCGAGCATTAAGATCTACATCTATATTTTTTAATTGTAGCATTGAATTGCATAAGAGATTGCTCCTGTGGAAATAAGTATGTTATTTATGTATTTATTTTTCTAAATATCATTAAACTGTAGTAAAGAAATGATTTGTTTTAAAACTCTGGCTTAGAAAAATGATTTAAAATTATTTTCCAAAATATAATGTTATTACGTAACTAAATTTCTCTTCGATACAAAACAAAGGAATTTGAAAATTACGGAAAATTTTTGAAATTATCCTTAAATATTTTAATATCAAAACAGAATTGTTCGATCTTATTTATTTCAGTACTTAATAAATATGTAATCTGAACATAACCCAAACATGATAAATGATATAATTCTAAATACGCCACCTTCACTTGACAAAGGAAATCCACGTTATAAAACGAATACACGTCTGATTTTCAAGTAATACATATAATTACAATAAAATATCGTATTGAAAAGCAATAATACAATGTTCAAGGTAGTTTTATCCATCGCAGCTTCATACGACATCAAGACAATTAAAAAGATCAGGTATTTATTATGAAGTATTGTGTATGATGATGGGTAAAGTCAGTTAAACAATTAGGCTGGCGAATTTTTCTTCCAAAACCAAACTTTGTATGTAACTATGTAAAAGCGATATAGCAAATCGTTTTTATAATATAACAATTATATGCGTAACTTAATCCTCTGTCGTATGGGAATAAAAATATTAAATAATATATTAGGTGCCGCATCTCCGTAACCAACTAAAATTCTCAAAATATATGTAAAAAAGCTCGACACGCATTCTCTTCTTTGCAATAGCTCGATACATATATCTTTACAAATTGCTCGATACGCATTTTTCCCTACAAATACCTCCAGATGTGTTAAATTTTTGTTATTTTTACAATAATATTTAAAATACATACGGACATAATATAGTGCATAAACATATAAACGATTACTTGATACATTGCTATGGTTTATGTACAACAGCAAAGAAAATAGGAATTAAACTTTTTAAATATTTTTATGCTAATTTTGATAGCAATCGTTTAATCAAGCTTGCAATATGGCTTTGTTTTATTTAGTATTGAATTATGATTGTGTCATATTTTTATTATTGCTTTAAACTATTAGTAGCACTTGACCAAAATATATCTGCAATGAAGTACCAACTGAATATGTTTATTCTAACTTCAATGATTTTTTAACTTTATGGATAAAAAGTTAGGGGATAGTGATCTTGAAAATGTTTGGGGAGTCAACTCGCAAAGAAGAAGTCATGTAGATATTCGGATGTAACTAAACATTTTTGATCTCACTATAAACACCTCTTTTTTCGATTCAGTGACCTTATTTACAAATTTTCAATTTTGTTCAGTAAATGGCAATGGGTTACAGAAACTTATGAATTTTTCTTTACCCTTTATTTAAATTGTCACCTGTATTATTTTCAAGAATGAAGAGTTTCTGCAAGGTAAGTGTACATGGGATTAGCATGAATGCCTATTACCACACTCTATTATTGGCAGTAATAACGTTGATGAAATAGAGGAAAGTCAGTATTATCTAATAAATAAATGTCACGATTATTGTAAATTTAAATCGTTGGATCACAATGACAAAAGCAACGCGTGTGATTTTACAAAATAATATGGTAATTATGAATAGAATTTGTGTTCGAAAATTCCTCAGTGCACTTCTATACACATTAAATGATAAAAATATTTAAGATGTACATAGAATTTTCATTAAACTATTTATAGACATAAATGTTAGTTACCACTATACCGCATAGTATATAATTAATTTTCTTCAGTTTCATCCTTCATTACTTAGAAATTGTTCCACAAAAAATAATTTTTAATGTTAACTAGATAAGGATACAATACATGTAATATTGAAGTTTATATTGGCACTTTCTTATTTGTCAATCTTTTTGAGATAGAGCTGATAAAATAAGTCTAAAATTATCTGCCTCTGACGTGGGTTTTAGACTTTATTTTTATAAATTGGAAAAATACAACCTAATTTTATTCATAGATCTTCAAATTATTCTAAGTGCATACACAGAAGACATCTAGATAGCGCCTTTGCAACAATAAGGTTTCTTGTTAATTTTACATGTTTGTAAGAATCATAAATTATTTACTTTAAAATATCTGTAAAAATAATTTTACTGCATGTCAATAAATTGAAAATATAAAACTGATAATCATAAAGTGTTCGATAATAAAAGTAATAAAAAATTACATAGTGTCTGGAATTTTTGTTCATAAGAGTGTATGTGTTCATACACTCTTATGAACAAAAATTCCGTAAAAATTAACAATTCAATTAAGAAATTTTTATTTCAATCAAGAAATTTCAACAGAATCTGTGCATTCAATCAGAAGACGTGCGATTTGATATGGTTACAACTATGTCAATAATGAAAACAAAGAAAACAAAATTCGTTTGCTTCTTTGAAATACAAAAGTTTACGTTGGAAAAGTGTTAATTACATATAATTTTTGTATTTATCATAAAAAAGCATAAACAATAATTAAACTAAATCAAACCTATCTACCTAAGTTTCATAACAAGACGCAATATATTTCAAAAAATCATAGTGACACAATTTAATGTACTCCGCAGACAACTGTATTACTATTCGATTTATTACTTTGTTCTGTTCTCAATAACATATAATTATTTATATTAGTATCTCATTTTAACCTGACTATTTATGCTTGAGTAGAGCTAGTCACCGCGAGCGGTAGCTACACTCAGTAAATGACATGCGCGCTCGACAGGGTAAATGTTTGTCCATTTGTCTATGAGCCTCTTTAATTGTTAATGCGTCACACAAGAACAGTTAAAATTATTGAAATAAAGTTTATGAAGTTTCATGTTGTATCTGGGTTAATAAATAGGCTACATTTTGCACCGATTGACTAACAAAAAAGACATCGCATTTCGGTTTTCATTATTATAATAGATGGCGTTATGAGTATTAATCTTGCAGTTTCTTTGTAATATTTTCGATGAATTCACGGGCACAGTAATAATCAAATAAACTATGAAATATTTATTTTAAACAAAACCATAAAATATTTATAAAATACAAGCAAACATTTGTTCCATAGATTCAATGAAGAAAATTTTATAACCGTTTTTCAGGGTGACCTTCTAAATCGGAAATTATAATTTTAATAAATTTTAATAAGAAAATCATATGCTATAATCACTGCTATAATTCGAAGATAGGGCCTCCACTTATATTCAAAATTACTAAAATATTGTGGATATTTTTGTGGAAAATTTAAAAAAAACTTTAAAATTATCTTATATACAATTTAAAAAGAAGAAATTGTTTTAGAATACTTTTAACTTCTTATTTCAAATAATTCTACTTGCGTCAAATGAAAAAAAATTGAATACGGTATTTATTTGCGCAAAAATTTTCATATCAATATTTTTAGGGTTTATATAGGAGGGAGAATACGCTATAATAAATAATTACTTTGAAAAATTTTGTGGATATTTATATCAATACTTCTGGAGTTCACCTACTTAAAACTATAAAATAAATGGTTTAGAACTGATATCTGAAATTTTCAAAAGAAACATTTATTTAATGTTATATATTCATAAAATGCATAAAATGTATTATATGAAACGTTATTGTAAACGTTTATAAGTATATGATTTTTAATTTGATTTAAATCGCAATAAAATTTAATTTAATATTAAATCGGTTTTGCACAGTAACCTTTACAAATGTTAATTTAATTTTTTTTGTTAAAGAGTAGAAGGTTTGCAATAGTTTTTTTTTAATGTAAAAACATACGCTGTCGTGGACTTTATTGAGAAAGTCTATGTTGCTATGTATTATTTCTTTGTCACTAATAGTTTAAATAATACTCCGCTGAATACTTTTTTCCTACTTTACGGACAATCATCGTCACAAGTTGGGTAATTTTTACGAAATATTCTTAATTTGGTCTTTAAACTTTTTTCGTGAATTAATTTATCTAATAAGTCAAACTGGAAATAAATACGATTATCATTTACTAAGAAAGCTCAAACGTGAATACGATGGAAGAAGTTGTGTTCATGTTTTATTATATTTAATTTATCATTATAGTTAATTTACCATACTGACGGATGTTTCTTCTCTCTTGTTTTTTTAAAAACTATTTTATGTGGTTTTGTATATGTCTTGGTTCTTTCATTTCAATAATTTTTATATCTATTAACATTCAATAAATTTTCGAACTACCCATCCTTTATCACTTCCATTTTTTTCTTCATTTTATCTTCATGTATTCGTATTGTTAGTTATTTTCGTATTACTTCCAATAAGTGAAATAAACATTTCTTACTTTATTATCTTACAAATAATATTTAAGTCTGATCCTTATTCTAATAATCCTAATACTGTATGACCCTGAAAAACATGTGCATATGTTATATATGTCTATTTTTTTGTAAATTTGTAAGAAAATTTATAACATCAGAAATTTTTTATTAATTCTAATGAAGAAATTCGAACTTTCCCTCTTATCACCCCGCATTAACATTATAATATTAAATATAGCACTCGCCTCTTGGTTACATATTTATGTATCGATAATTAGATGTACACATAATGAATTGACAATTCAGGGAGATCAGGTGGAAGAAGAATTAAACCAGTTTATTTTTTTCTTTTGAATTTGGCACATTACCAACATGCACAACAAAGGAACCTGGTAACACTGCTTTCAGTTATTAACACAACACCGCTATAAGCATTAAGGAGAGCAACAATATAGATCCGACTATATTCTCTCATCTTACACACCCGAATAATTCACCCTTGGTATTACATAAAATTACGTTTCATATTAGTCATTTAATTATAACTGATGATATGTACAATATGCTAATGTACAAAAGATGAACCTATGTCTACAGAACAGATTGTCTTTAGTCAAGAAAGCTTATTTGCAAAAGGAATGTTTATTTGTGCAGAACAAATTTCTTTCAGTCAATAAGTAGATGATGGAATATTGAAAAATGTGAGTTTTTATATTGGTTCTTTTATGAGTTAATTACACAGAAGTAGCCGAATGTAAATATACAGTGAAAATTGCGTGTTTGTTTTTATATGGAAAGAAATAAATAAGTTATATTATTATTTACGTTCCCTACAACCCCTATGAATCAAGCAATCATGATATGTTTGCAGTTGCATACATGAAAAAAAATTATATCAACATTTTGAACATCATGAATTAAAAAAACAAATGGATGTAAAAAAAATTGAAAGGTTTTTCTGGTTCTTTCATCCATTGATCGTTAATAGAAACATCAATAAATGTTTCTGCACTATTGAACAATCGCCTTTGAATGAAAAGTACAGTTGAAATAATTTGACTTAACATTCAATTTTTATGAAAATAATTACTTATTTCTAACAAAATCTACATCACGTAAAATCGTACCATCAAATAAAACTGATTTTTTATAATATACCTAGTTAATATAAAAAAGTCAATTAACTAATTTAAACTGGTTCCTCTGTTGGAATGTGCTCCCTCTTCGGCTTTGTTATAAACGAATAAGAATGACCACAAAGTTTTCTATCTAAAATATATCTAAAATCAGAAAATCTCACTTAACAGTGCGAACCTCGGTAAGGCTTCCTTTATTTTATCTCACTCTCAGATTTCCTACATTTACTTATGTTAGATAAACAAGTTACACATTTGCCGCCAGAGTTGATCAAGTAATTAGATCGCATTTTCAGGACCGTCTACTCGTGATGTTTATACGGTACGGCTTAGACGATCAGGTGGTAGAAACTTTACAACGACGACCATTTCCATACTTCTCGGGAAACATTTTCTCTAAGATAGTCGGTTATTTTTCTCTTGCACATTTTAAGCAAGTATTGTACGAGACTTGTACATGTATAAAGCGCCGTATATATATCACTTAGACTGTAGGTTGGCGGTAGCTAATACTGCATTAAAACACAAGATGATGAAATGATTTCTGTTTTATCAATTAAAATATTTTCTACTAAATTATAATTTAACAAAATTTAATTTTTAATAGATACATTAAAGGCTTAATCATATATATATATATATATATATATATATATATATATATATATGTATACAGTACGTAAATTAACTGAAGAGCGAACTCGTAGTAGTTCATCATGGGTAGATTGCAATGCACGCATTTTTTTAATGATACTACTTTTCTAATCTAAATTTTATTTAAAATAATTAACCAGAAAATTCGTCAACCCAGCCTTTTATTTCAAGAAACGTAAGAAATATGTCAATATTTCATAAATACCTTTCTTAGTGATGCGATGGTAAAGTTGACTTTTCTAACTATCCTTTATTTTGCTTAATATTCAATAAGAAAATTATAGAAAAGAAAAAGATAAACGTTTCGTCTTGTATTAAATTCGAAAAAAAAAATAAAGTGATTGGCATCATAATTTGCCTAAACATCAAAAATATTAAAGAAATACAGCCATAAATTTTTAAAATAGACTTATTTGGATAATATTGTTACTGAGAAGCAAATAATAATTCATATAAATGAATAAAACACCATCATAATAGTTTTCCTTTATCATTCGGTCAGATTATTATTTGCTTTTTACTAATAATATTAGTCTAATTTAAATTTTAATTGCAAAATTATTTATTTCTTATTTCATATGTTATGAATATCTCACAAATGTTTCGAAACATTAAAATTCGCGTTGAGAATTATCACGTACTTCTTGTAAATATTTTTTTTACCAACTAGCTTGTTTTGATCGTCGATTTCTCTTCGAAACACTTGGCTGTTGTTTTCAGATACATTTGATGTACTGGATTTAATGTACGGGCTTGCTCAAGGATTTGTTTTTCTAATCCAATCAACTAACGTGTTCAAATAGACAATGTTTGGTGCATTAATAGTGGCTCGAATAGCTTTTCAATGACGAGACACTGGATAGAATCTGAAGATTTTCTACACGTAATATGACAATAAAATGCCCTCGAAGAGGTGAGTAACGATTTTCAAATATAAACTACATTACACTGTATGTATCGGGGCGCACGTTAACAAATTACTTTAGTATGAAAGGAATTAAAGATAATTTTACCGATATGGATGATTTTTATTTTCTTTTAGCCATGAAATATATGAATAATGAGCACAGAGTAAAAGAATAAATTATAAAAGGAAACAAATGCATCAAATTAAGCGTTTTGTTATCTATTTTGTTTATTTATTATTTATTGACATTGTAATATCTAAGTTTTTGCTATATATTTATTATTCGAAGAAAAATATATATTATTCGAAATAAAAGTTAAAATCTACTAGACAAAATCTAACAAGCCACAAGAATTTTTACTTTGCACAAAGCTTGTTGTTAAAGCAACTAATCTGGAAAGAATTTGGAATGTACACTGCTACAATATAATTGACATTTCAAATGGAAATCGCAATGGCAGTCCCGATGGATTTTCTTGGGTTTGTAATTATATTAACGGGTCCTTACTTTCTTTTAGTCTTGTGGTTTTCAAAAAAAGAATACTTAAGCATTTTTCAATTACATCGACTATATTCGTCGTGGATTTTTTAAAATTTTAATTTTGCTCTTAAATATTTGTCTTAATAACTAAGCTTCTAAAAAATCGCCATAAGGCAAGCTTATGTGGCTTTTAGTAGAGTACGATCTTTAGACGGCGTAGTAATCATTGATCTATGTAAAAGAAAACTCTTTAATAACCCACACAACAGAATAGCATTGGAAGAATTAGAGTGTTCGAGAAACATGTTACGTGGATCATATATCACGAAACCGATGAAAGGCCACAAAATAGTTAATCTAGATCAAACAAAAATGTTTATTGCAGCGCACCCTGATGAGTTAACAACAAAACATATATAATATTCGCCGTTAAATCTCGAACTTTTCACCGATAACCGTATTTAAATTGGTCAAGTGGTTTTGAAGAAAAATGGGAGCAGCGTCCCTTGGCGAGGTAACTCCATCTATGAACCAAGTAATCTATGAATCATAGCCGATAAGTCCCGAATATTTTTCAAAAAACAATGTCAAAATCGGTCAAATCAGAGATAAATAAGAACATCCCTTTACAACTAAATATTGTACCGTCCCTTGGTGGGCTAATACCATAACACTTATATGAGAACTATCGCCGGTTGGTCCCAAATATTTCGCAGAAATCACACTCTTCAATGTCTGTGCATGAATAATTTTTAATGTTTATTATTGAAATATATGTAGTTCTCTAAAGTCTGAATTACGATTTTTATATTAAAGAGTAAATGTATATTTCAATCGATTAAAATACTTTGAACCCCCAAAAGTATTAAAACATTTAATATAACAGAGTGTTATACTGAGTATATCAGAAAAATTACCATCAGTCTTGCACAATATCATTTTTAAAATGTATTATGAGAAGTATAGAGATCAGATTATTAATACAAATATTAAAAATGTATTATGACAGTTATATAGGCTAGAGTTTGATATTTAATTACATTAAATTCAATTGAATAACTAAAACAGGAGGTACCAAAATTATAATTAATTGTAATATCATGAGATAATATTACAATTAATATTACAATCATGTTAACTTTTTTCGATAAGTCTTATAATAATTTAACAAATAAACAGGTTTTTCTCTCTTTACGAAAGTAATATTAAATAATGATTGCTCATTAACTTTTTATCGCAATACAATACTGGACATATTTCAGTTAGAAAAAAGCAAAGTAAAAATACAGTTTTCATTTCAAATCCAGTTTTCAGTAAAAATACAGTTTTCATTTCAAATCGTAATGAACTAACGGGAATATATCGAGAACCTGCGAAAAATCATGTTTTTCTTTCTCTCTTTTAATATTATCGAATCTTCGGAATAAGAAGTATAACAAAATAGCTAAATATAAAAAAAAATTATACTCAATTTTGAAAAACTTAGGTATGTATATTTTTGCACGTCCGATTCTTTAGACTTTTTACTCAGAGAAATCAGAATAAAGATATTGTTATAAAATGATTTTTCCTCTGTGTTCCGGTCATTCTGATGGTGCAGTAAAGACGTAAAGTTATGTTTACAAAATAGTACGGTTTGTAAATGAATCTATATTTCCTTAAAATCAATAATCGATAATTGAACAACTTTTGTTAAATTTTCTGAGCAGATATTTAGTAATATGAAGAATTCGCATAAATCTATAGATAAAAATTAAGCTAAATATTAGATTACTGACTTAATTGATTGTAAACTATGCTTATTTGCGCTGTTTGTTTTTAAAAATATATGACCCGTTATAGGAACTAAATATATAAACTAAAATAAATTTATTATGGTATTCATAAATACCGAAACCTCAGTTTATATTTTGTAGGTACGTTTTCTTACTTACTTATATGAAGGAGAGATAATATATAGTATAGTTTATGTTGATTGGCAAGTCGTATCGTGCTAGCCTCATATTCAAGGACATAAATGCGGCTGAATATAATCAATTATCCTGAAGGCTTTCTACAGCCTGAAACATCGGGTGAACCCTTATCAGAATTACTCCGTATCGTAGACTTCAGATATGTCTAGGCCCTGGGATCAAAAATATTTCAAATGTGAATATATATTACGAAAACCTTCCATTTTTTTAACTTTATTTTTTAATAAAATCAAAAAGTTGCAGGAAATTTTGTTTCATGGTAATAAAAACTTTATGCAACTATAATACTTGACGAGCTATTGACATTTTTGGAAATGTTTTTTGCACATATTGATATCAGATATCGATAACATTACTGATATTTGATTTATCGAGATAGGTAAAATTCAGTAGCGTCAACATTTGCTAACATATGTATGACTTAATATGACTGTATACAAAGTAACACAAATAGAAAGTGTTACATATATAAAAATTTAAATAATTTTTAATTTTAAATTGTACGGTTTCTGAAAAACAGTTATACACATAATATGCCTTTGACTCGTTTTCAATATATTTTTTAGTTGAAATCATTCAATTTATAGTTCAAAAAAAAATAAAGAAAATAAAATATCCGTTAACTGAAACCATTGAGTTTGTTTTAAAATTAAAATTGTGAATAAATAAATTTATTTTCATTTATAGGTATGTATTCAAAACGTTCATAGTTTTGGACTCATTCTGAAGTCATCGGTACATAATCAAGAATGTCATTTAAAATTAACAATTAAAACTTTAAAATAGAAATATCTGTACGCGACGAAATAAATGTTCATGGTGAATTTATGAAGCTGTTATTATAATGAAACAACGAAAAGTCAAATGTCCTCAATGTGTCAAAATGAGTTAGACGGCTATAAAAATAATAGCATGCGTTATGTTTGAGGATAATTCAGACCGTACAACAGTACTCAATTTAGCTACAAAAAGCGAATTAGCTAATTTAATTACCGGTCAATTGTTTACCGTGAAAACATACTTTAATATTTTAGGATATTTATTGGAGATTGAATAATCTGCAATAAATATCCGTAATACTAATAATACATTAATTAGTGATGTATAAATAATCCAGTTTCAAATGCCATATACCATTAACTATTAATAATGTAATTCTGTCAATACAGTAAGCTAATCCAAATGTCATCCACTCTCAGCTTTTAAAGTGGAAGAACCTTCCTTACCGTATAATTAAAGGATAATAGCGATGAATTTCAAAATTATCTAGAATTTATTCCAATACAAATTTGTCACTACACAGATTAGGTTTAGCCCGTACAATGTATATGGGTAGTAAATGTTAACAAGTTTTTTTATGCATTTTAAAATAGAATTTAATAACAGCCTTAAAATTGTTGATTATTTTCGTTTCTCATCTAATAACTTAATAAGAGACAAACAATTTCTCATCTAATAACTTAATAACAAACAAAAAAACGTAGAGTATTCTGCAAGAGACTTCTATGAGAAAATTTTCTTGGTCTCGTTTAGAATTAATTATTTTCATAAGATCAGATCGAGAAAGATTCTTGGTTTTTTGTGGATGTAAAGCTAAAAATAATTTTCTTAATAATTGTCGCGCTCATTTTATATGGAGAACTCTTCTTCTCGATCACCTTTATGTGACTATTTGTTTGTTAAATAAAATAAGACTTTTAAAAATGTCCTTTTGGTGTTGGAATAAGAACTGGCAGCAAATGTCTTATAACAGAAATAATATTTCATGTTTCTTAAACCTAGTTTTTCTTGAATTGTGTAACATTGGTTTGTCTCAAGCGTGTTTGCGGCAAGCGTGGCATGGCAATTTATTTAATTTTTACAATTTATGGCATAGTGAGGTATTTGGAAGCTTAATATAATGAAATATAACAGATAGAAGTGCTACAACAGACATAATTAAAATTTTAATAGGTTCACATTATGTCATATTTCATTCTTAACTCTGTATATGGCGCAATTTTTATTTGATAGAATGTCTTTATAAATAATTATTATGGCGTTATGGAAAAAATTATTAACACTATAATCTTACATCAATATAGTAATTTATACGTACACATAGATACAAAATATTTTTTATCTATATATGCATTGAATGCACTAGTTCTACTTATATTCAACTGCTTAATTTTATAAACATGTCGTATTTGAACTCATAGTTTTACCTACTAAATTTTTTTACACTTGCAAATATACGAATAAATACAATAATTTCTGTCAATTCTTGTGAATGCTTTATGTAACGTGAATAGGAATAACGGTATTTTGAGTTCCCATAACTTGGTGGTAAAATATATTCTACGGAAAATTTGAACAATGAACCAATTAGAAATAAATAATGTTAAAAATACCTTATTAAATATTACATAATAGTTTATAGTCTGTTTAATTGTCATAATTTGTTTAAATAATTTAAAATAATAGGTGACACTTTAAGGTTTTCCTTTTGCTATGACACCGCTTGCAGATATTTCGTAACAGAAAAAAAATTGTTGACTTCTGGTGTATTATATTCGACACTGGTTTAATTAAATTGAAGAAAATGATATGTCCCCAGCTCTTTTTACCCAACTGCGGCGCAGCAGAGGAAGACTAGTTTATTTAACAGTCTATGTATGTATGTATTTTGAGCTATATCCGGACATATGTATGAATGTTCGGTCATAACTCAGAAACCGCTGAGCCCATCTTAGCAAAGGAGGTACCAATCAGTTTGTATTTAATGTAAAAGTGTTAGATGTTTTTTTTAAACCTAGCCGATTTTAGAGATAAAAAAATATTTTTCAGACTTGCAGTAAAAACAGTATTGCAAAAAAATTGGTTTACCCTATCAAAAAGGATGTCCAACAAATTTAAGATCGAATAAATCGTGCTAGAAAATTTGCTGCTAGGTTTCGGTGCATGGACGAACACACTAGTATACTATAATTATAAAATGTCTATTTTCATCATTCAGCTAGAAAACCATAACCAAATGAATAAAACTTCTCGTTTCATTTCGCTCAATCACAAAGTTTGACTGGGAAAAAGCTCGATACTTTAAATATGCCAAGTAAAGGAAACGACCAATATGTTTCCGCCAAGTCTCAACAGTATTTCAAGGTTTCTCATAGGATTCCGAATTTATATATTGCCAGAAACAGATACGTAATTTATTTATGGAAAAAGATATCCTTAAAATTTTCTGTATATCGAGGCTTCTTGATTGTTGCTCTGGCTTGAATACAGCCGATATCTTGAATAAGACTCAATAGCTTAAATCTAAATGCTCTATTTTTATTTTCTCTTATAGGAAAACTTTATGTTTGTATTTATTTTTTAATTTCGTTCAAGACAACGTCACAGGCAGAAATAACGAATTCTTCTTTATCTTGCTGCAAAAATATCGGAATGCGGAGTTAATATGAATAGAAAATGTGGCACTCAGTTGTTGGTGCTCATTGCATTGACGAAAGGAAGAAATACTTGTTTCGTCCAGTAATTAAATACAATGGTCATAGCATTTAAATCCGCTGGGCAAAATGATAATAGCAATGCACGCGACATTAAAAAATGGCATGTTAATTATGAGTAGAATTTATTCTAGGAGAGTTTTGTACGAACTTAGCCATGTATCAATGCGAGTACTATATTTCAGATAAATTATTTATAAACATAAATATTGTTTACAATTATATTAATTGTTTGCCTAGTATATATTTATTTTTTCTTTAATTGTTATTTTATAAACTGTGTTAGGTTTAACAATTATTAATATTAATTATTTAAGCATAGGACATATGTAATATAAAAAAACTAGAGCTTCCCTGGTACTACCGTTTTTGAGTTAGAACTTATAAAATATAGTTGTAAATGTAACTCTCTTCTATATTGTTATTTGTTAATTTCAAGAAACTTAAAATATATATTTGAATTTTATTTAAAGATCTTTTCCACGTTATTCTACTCGCTTTTTTACACGGCATTTGATTTTTGAGCTTTTTGAAGCATTGTGAATTACGCGTAAAGTTCATGTCTGCAGCTCATTTTTTTATCAAATTAGAGTTATATAAATATATAGTTTATGCGATAGACATATGGGTGGCCAATGTTGTCACGGTAATACAGCGGAACTCTCGAGTGTTTGAGTGCGAAAGCCCAAAATTTATCATTTACAATATTTTTGTTGATGAGACTAAACGTTGGAGATCTTCAGCAATTATTTTATGCGAAAATGGTTAAGGTCTTATCGATCATTTATTACTAAGTCCAAAATATAATGAAATAAACTTTAAATGATTATTATAAATATTGTCGTACGATTATTCGTAATGAAGTTATTGCCGTACGATTAGTAAAGAAAATGTGCAGTTACTTGGCATGAACTTGATACGGAATACTCCATTTCATCATATACACTCAATACGTTAATCGATATAAGTCTTTTAATTTATTTCATACTGTTAATGTATTAAAATATATGTGAAACGACTGCTAAAACTGAATAGAATTAGCAATTTCTTCTTTCCGTTTGCAACAATGTGTTAGTAAAAATATTATTTTTCCAATCGATGTTTAAGTTTCGTAGCTGTATCGTGCCCTTTTATTATCAAATGCGCGACGCTACGCATACCGGAGCAGCGTCGCACACAAACACTTCATAAATGCACCGTAAATTTTCACTTAAAGAATGCAGAGCTCGCTCCACGGTTGTTAAAGTTTTCGCACGTACGTTTTCCTAATAACCCCCCCCCCCTATGCACATATACTCGCTACAATGCATTTTACAAGACTAAAGGCCTACATACGAACCTTATGAAGTACTGTCTAAGTCTAACATGTTAATATTGCGATGCCAAGATCGTTACCTCTCTGACAGGAAATTTCGTAGAAAAGTTGTAAGCGGGAAGTCCCTATAAAAATAAATAAAATTAGCTATGATTTTGCATATGTAAACAAATGTTTTATTACAAATACATGAGTTACATAAATATATAAGATAATAAGGAAGGTGCGATATCATTACTTAAAAAAATGAAGTAATAAAACCGTCCAAGTCTGCATCCCGGTTCCACAACCACGTTTGAAGTGAAATTACTTGATCCATTATAAGTATTACTAATAGGAACTATCTAATTACTGTATTTAATAACACCTAATATAATTAAGGGCAGAAACCTATATATTATCACTAATATCAAAAAAATTATTATGTGTAGATACGTAATGTAAGCTTCCAAAAATACTCCTATCCATAATTTAAGGTTTAGTAGTTTCAAAAATAAGGGGGTGTGACATTTTTGTACGTTTTTTTTCTGTATATCTTTCAAGATGATTTACTTAAGCTATGAAAACATTGACCCTTATTTTTGAGGCATATTATATACCCCTTATTACTTTATATTAGCGTCTTATACTTCACATGATATCTTGATATATATATAAATATATATATATATATATATATATATATATATGTAAATATATATATATAAAATTTGAAAACTTTTTCGAGGACTTTTTAAAGAAAAAAATGTGTATGTACTTGTATACACGCGTTGGCAATTATGTTTCTTTGACATACAACAAAAATAACTTTATTGGGCACGTAAATTATCAATGGTAATAAAATAATAAAAGGACTAAAGCGATTATAAATAAGGTTGGTTATGTATAAATTCAATAAAATAATTATATTTCAAATTAATTATAATTTATAATGCAAGAAAGTACATACCAAAACTTAACCTCACTTAAAGAAATATACCTAAACTATATTTGGATAGCTAATAAGTACTATGTATTTATATCACGAACATTCACTATAAATAAATGTGTTTGTTATGTGGACTACTATTTTAATTTCAGTTACTAAAAATATTGTTTTAAAACACAGATATAACTTAGATTTATATGAATATGAAACACCTATTGTACATTTACAAATAATCTCAATATTTATTATAAACTTCACGCAAATTTTGTAAGTAACTTCATACTGTCATTATGCTTTATTACTATACCAGATTTCAAGTTTCTACAACGAGCGGTTTCTGAGATGTGACAGGGTACAGACTGACATGTGAGTGATCCTGTAAGTGTTCTGTATTTTCTTTTGAGATACGCATGGCAAAAATTACGACAAGAGGACTGAAAACAAGCTGTCGAGAATAAATTAAACATTTTCGGAATTCCTATCTTTAAACCTTTAGATATATTACACGAAAAAATAATGGCCTTTGTTTGCTTAAATTATATACTTAATGTTTTAAAAATTTTATTCAAATCGATTTCAACTTACACGAAAAAATAATATCCATGCACCGATATCTGAATTTTAAATTATTGCTGTTCATAGGTTATTAATGTGGCTAGTCTTTGGTCATTTTCTATGATTTCAGATTAGAAAGTAAACCTGTAAGTCTGTGACGTTCTAAACTTTTAATTTTAAATACCATTTTTGAAGATTTAATAATTTTTAACTCAAATGTGAGTCTCCAAAGCATTTTTAATTGTATTACTTTGTTTGAAACTTTTTAAAAAATCAAGTTTACGTAATTTTTAAATTCTTAAATAAAAAGTTATCGTTATTGAATAATTTGAGCAAATTAATAAAAACTAGCGTGACCCGTGCGAAGTCTTCGCATTATATCAATTTGCGTGGTAGATTATAAATATTTACACATGAGAAAATGAACTCACAGCTGTCACATTAGTTACAACAGAGTGTTTAGAGTCAATTTAATAAATCAAAATTGATTGCAGGTATTCAATTCATTTCTAATTTTGCACACTGCTTATTACGTTTTTATTCCATTATGAAGCTCAGATGACAGATCAAACAAATATTTTACTAAAATTGACATATAGAGGCGCAAGTATCAAAAGCATTGAGCTAAAGCGCCACTTTATTTATACGTGAGTGGATTTGAAATTAAACAAAAATTTTACCGACCGTCAATAATATTGACGTTGAGCCGTTAGATGGCAGCATTGCTGTTTTGTGTATATAATTTTAATAATTAATTAATTTGCAAAAACAATAGCAGTAATAATTTTTTTAGTTGTGGATACCGGTAGAGCAAGCAATCATCTATAAAATGATATATAATTTATGTGGATTAGTTGTGAGGTTTTTTCTAAAAAGGGAGAGTAACATCTTAACCTTAGCGTATTAATATATATGATGATGATGATGATATACGTAACTAAGTTATTTGAATATACGTGGGTGTTTAGGAAAGTATAAATATTATAACTCGTACATTTAACGTTTATTAGCGGAGTTTTAAAAATAAACCTTATTTAAGATAAGGTCTAAAGTAGGTTAAATAATGATGTAACAATAATTATCTCTATCTTTCTTAATCTGGTTCCCATAGTACTTATACGAGCCTCGCAATATAGAAACGTGACGTCAATGAATGACTTTTTTTCTATAATAATATTTTTATTATAATAGATTCAAGACAAATGCTGGTTTTGTTTACTCGTAAAATCTCAGGGAATGATAAAGACGTATTTACAAAATATCTTAGTTCTAGTAGTGATGCCGATTGTTGATCTGCCATAACTTTAAAGCCCATGCGGCTTATCTCGTGCACTTAAATTATATGTAAAATGAAAATACATGGTTTATATTTTTGGTAACCAGTTTTATTTATTTATAATATTAAGATTACAAAAATACAATAAATAAAAAAAAACATTCTTATACCAGTTTCAATTTAGATTTTAACTTTTAACAAAGTCAGCTAACCAAAATAGCTGTACAAATGAATTTATCTTCAACATGCGGTTTTATCAAGACAACAATAATTCGTAAATAATATATACTATTATTTTGCTTTTTAACATGTGCTTTGATTGGTCTTTCTGTCTGCAAATTAAAAATACGACGTAAAAATTTAACCACTGTGTAAGACATGTGTCTTGTTTTAAGTGAACAAGAATTTAATAAATAGGTAAAAAGTCGCTTCTCTAATATTTTCTATTCTAATGGCGCGCTTGCTTCCTTCGCTCTTCTCTAAAATGGGTGTAGTTCAGAAATAAACAATTTAGTTTATATTTAATATTAATTATTGAATTGAGGTTAACGGTCCACTTTTTGTAAACTGATAAATGACAAACTATCAATATATATATATATATATATATATATATATATATATATATATATAATAAACCGATATTACAGGGGCAATAAATAGGATTTTTATTACTTTCTTTCGTCAATACTCCTTTAAAGCTACTTCTTGACTATTTCTAAAATAACGCGCCAATATACGTCAAATGTTAGAAAACATCATTATACTTTAGTTATCAGCCTCAAATTATAAAACTTACTAAAAAATATTTGTACAATTTACCTTTGGGTATCTCCTATTTCTAGTTCAAACATGTATTTGAAAAAATCACGATAATAAATTTTATATGTTTAGTAATAGATAAATGTAATATCATCTATTATGAAACACATAAAATAAAAATGTTTTTATTGAAATTTTAAATTTACATAGTTTTTTTTAGGTCAATTTTATTAAAACATAGCGTATATATTATCTCCGAGATAATAAAATTCATAAGTAAAAATTCAATTAAAAATCGTTTTAGCTATTCTTGCATGTGTGTCAACAAATAAACAAGATCATAGATACATATTCCATAAACAATATTTTTGTATTTTCTTACTTTTGTTTTAACACCCTAAATATTTATTTTTAAATATCTTCAGTATTCAAGCAGCCAATAATATAATTTTATTATGCTGATATAATGCAGAAGTATATTCGTTTGTTCTGCTTTAACGTCGCAAGAAAGTAAGAGAATAACTTTTTTTTTTTTAAATAGCCAAAGAGTCAGGAAATGACAAGAAATTGTTGCTCTTATTTGAATTACAAAAGTATTCAAATGGGTCAAGTCACAACCGAGCAACCGTTCGACCTGACTTTATGAAACGCTACATCAATGGCAGGAGTCTCTCTAACTACGGCGAAAAAACTAAAATGAAAAAAATAAAATTATACCATGTACCCGCATTTACTTAAAATACAAAAAATCTAATAAAGGATACGTAACTAATAACTTTGTTGGCTGCGCGTTTTTTTTGTCAACTTCTGGAATAACAACCCACACACACACGCACACACGTATATCTATAGATTAACTTTTTACTTTGTTTTGAGAACGGTTCATACAGCTAATATCATATCTACAGTGTATCGGAGATCGCAAAACTTTTTCAGATCTGCAACAAAAAGACCGTCAGAAACAATCGTTCACGAACGCTTCTCAGCGAAAAATGTCTATTGGAGACGCAATGTCGCTTCACCAATGCCCGCAAAATGTACGAGTAATTACAACTACATTTTTGTTGAATAAATATTTTTATTTTTCTCTTTTACTACTGCATGAATCAAATTTGTTTTTCAATAAAATTAAAGAAGAGAAAATGAACATTTTGCCACTTTTTTGCATTTCAAATAAGGTACAATTATCTGAGATGGATTGAAACAGCAAAGATTTCATTTTGAACTGAAATCATACCCATTTTAATAAACACTTTGTATTTGTGACACTTGTTCGTCAAACAATTTATTTCATGATTTTCTACTCATGCCACAATTAAAGAGGTTTTATTTAATGACTCAGTAATTCACCATTAGAAGCTTGATCAACTGGTTTATCTTCGACCTTTTGTTCATCTTATATAACGCAATATGGCTCCCAAATATTGAACATAATTTCTATAGAACGATAAGTGTTAATTATGTTGTACGGTTTCGGCGGTTGTAACATATGGTATACAAAGAGATTAGTCTCTGTAATATCAACGGAAAAAGTAAGATTTTATAACAAAATCAAGGTTTTACATTTAAATTAAAAATTATGGTATTATATTAACGAAGACTGAGGAAATTCGTTCCAAGCTATGAGTCAGGTCCTACATCGTCTCTAAGCTACGCGTTAAGCCAATAATAAATGTTTTTCACTTAGGTACATTTCAATTAAATATATATATTTACTTTACGGTAATTAAATTTACACAAAAGTAAAAAACGTAAACGAGCTCTGTATCAATATCCAAATATTGAGTTGTAAATTAAAGGTTACAGAAGGCATACAAATATAAATAAATATACAAGCTTTAAAGGCGACTAGTTGAGCTTAATAAAAGTGGATTTCGAATTTAAAATTTTTTTTTACGTTATGGCGTAAATACATTCAATTAAATGACACAATAGAAGGCCCATTGTGCTGAAATCCATAGTTAAAAAGGAGTTGCCCTACAACCATCAAGCGTATAATGAAAAGCTGGTATGCGAGATTTTTGTTTGAATGTAATTCCAATTCATTTGGCACGAAACTTTATTTTGTACAAAACGTGAAAACTCACGCGCGGTATTTCTTTTGTTTACTTCAAGCTCTTTACTCCTTTAATGTTGGTGTAAAAGAAAATTAAAATTCATAAGAAGTGTAAATTATACTATCTCACCTGAGAATACATTATCTAAATAATATTTTGCCCACTTTTTCATTTATTTTTTAAATTAAAAAAAATGTTTAATGAAAACCAAAAAGTTCATTAGTAGATTTCCTCTGCGACCTCCGTCGGAAAATCTACCCTAGATTTTAAGATATAACAAAGTAATTCTTCACCGTCTCATACATACTTCATAAAATATGGAATTATATGTTTTATTGTTCTTTTCGTAATATAATTAATTTAATTTCTTGCTGGTCACTCAAGGTATTTATTTAAAAATATAAAACAATGTTTTATGATATGAAATAGCCTAAGTCTCATAACGATTGGACAATAATTGTAGGAATCGTATAAAACAAACGTACATGAGATTAAAAACGCAACCATGCACACAATATTCTGTAACTTTGGTTTGATTTCATTAAATTATTTTTTTTTAGAAAGTCATGGCAACATTCTAGAAAAATGTTTACCGTCAAATTTTAGCTTTGGTACTAATATATTACGCTGGAAACTAATGATTTCATCATCTCAGTTCGTTCATAGTAGCTCCTTTATTAGACGGAGAGAATATTTTTATTTCTTCCGCAAAGTATGAGGTTTTTTTTTCTATTTTAGTACGAAAGCATACAAGTAGCTCCGCCGAATTGTGTGAACTTAATCCAGATTCAGTATTGATAGGGTTTTTAGTTTTTTAAACTAAATAGAAGAAGTAGTCTTGAAAAATCGAAATTTCCTCCTTTAATCGAAATTTCGTTTTTGGTATATAACAGAAGAAGATTTTGCCATCATTTTCTTCTACTTTTAAATTCGAAACTTCCATATTTTGTTTGTTCATGGATTTTACCAGAGAAGTTCGATAATTTTTTAATACATTCTAGAAATTACTAGAAAAAGTTGACGGGTTCACTAGTTGTCTACCTAATTATATAACATACATATAAACTTTATGCATAATACATGATGCACGACTGTAACATTGTCATTGAGACATAATGACTAAATGATGAAACGTCTCACGATAATGGTCATATATATATATATATATATATATATATATATATATATATATATATATATATATATGTATATATATATATATATACCTTTCTTTTTTATATGCCTTTCTTTATTTGGTTCTAATTTCAACTTCGTTACCATTTAACAATTATAAACGATGGCATTATTTTTATTGAAGAAGTTAAATTAAATTATTAGTCAAAGTAACGTTCGAAGATAATTTTTTTTCTAATTTACTCATCTTATCGGAGTTTTACTCTACAAAACTCCCTCTTTGCAAAGATGTTATTTTGCCAAATTTTAAGTTTCTACATCAAGTGTTTTCTGAAGAAAACGGCTGCAACCAACATACGAATAGACACGTGCATGGTATTATAAGAGTTTCGTATTTTTCTTTTAAAATAGAGATTCCTAAAGAAGAATAAAGGAACAAAATGACACGAAATATTCAAAATAAGAAAAAGTATAGTCTAAATTGTACTCCGAAAGATATTACAGTGATTTTCTTTTAAATAAATTTCGTAGTTTTTGTGCCATACTCGAACAAAGAGATAGACTAACAGATAACCACTCTAAAATAATATCTTTGGAATAAAATAATCTTAAAAGGATATTTCACTAATTTTTTTTAGTTCAAAACTATGTTTAATTTACAAATACATTTTTTTATAATTTTATTATATTATATATACATTTGCAATTTACAATAATTTAACTTGAAAAATATCTCACCGTCAGTAATCACAAAATGCAACAATTACTCTATTTGATTTTAATATAATCTCTGAGATGAGAATTTGAATGTTTTGTCTATATTCTCTCTATTTGGGAATTGAATTGTATAACCTGATATATCCGTCACAGGCCTAAAATGTAATAAATATTTAATAAACTATGAAATTTAGAATCATAGGAATCATGGTTACGGATTTTTAACAAACTTCTAGTAAAGCTGTCCATACCATAATAAAAATAAACGATTGGACTTGGTTTGATTTAGTAAATGATATTGTTGATATAATATGTGATTTTTTACATAGTTAGAAGCACATATTTTTTCCATATTTTTGGGGACATATATTTGTGGTCATTTTTATATAATGTCTCTCAAATTATCTTCACAAAGCATGAAAAGAACATTTTTAAAATCTTGCTCTTTCAAATGATATTAAACAGGCTATATAAAATGAATAAAAAAATATTCAAGTCTCCATTCAAGTCTTTTGACCAAAATATTTTTGAATGTTAACCATGTTGCAATATTAATCATTACAATACCAAATTTAAAGTTTGTACGTCGAATGATATTTAAGAAAACTTGTGGGTATTCTTGGCAACACCTCTATAGCTAATTTCTATCTTTATTACTCGTCAAATTTCCATGAAATTTGAAATAAAATGTCTTTTATGTGTACTATACATAAAATAATTTTTATCATGGAAAATATGTTTTTGTAAATAACCAAGTACAGCTACTTAGCCACTTCTATTGCTGATACTTAATATTATTACGAAAAGACATTTTTCAATTATGTCATCTTGGCGACCTTAAACATAGTTATTACATAAATGTCCAAGTGAGGTTATGTATTTGTTTGTCTCGCTTTTAAGCTCCAAGTACTAAATCGATCTGCGAGAAATTTTGCATTAGATCTAAGTAGTCTATGCCTCTGAGATAACTAAAGAAATCTCTTTGCCTCGGATAATTATTACAATATTTTAGTAAAAACTCATTAAATTACAGACATACGCGTAAACGTAAGTGTGTGTATATTTACATAGTAAGTGTATGATGTCTTTTTCTTAAAAATAAATCATCGTGACTTTAAACATATGTTTAAGGAAAAGGAAAAAAATCCGATCACTTAACAAAAATATATTAGTTGGAACAAAGCCGTGCATCATCGCTAGAGTAAAATGTTTTAGAAATGAAGAGAGGGAATACTGTTGACTTACGTAGTATTAGAAACTAGTGTTACGTATTACGTAGTATTAGGAACTACTGTTGACTTACGTAGTATTAGAAACTAGTATTACGTATTACGTAGTATTAGGAACTACTGTTGACTTACGTAGTATTAGAAACTAGTATTACGTATTACGTAGTATTAGGAACTACTGTTGACTTACGTAGTATTAGAAAATTCACCAAAGATGACCTAGCGCTGGCATTTCAGTTACAAAAACCAATTGCTTTATTTATTTGTTCAACTCGGTCTTCTACCACAATTGATAAATAAATATTGACTAGCGAGTGGGAAAGACGTTTTCAAAGAGCTCGAATCATATCTTTATTTGTATCTCATCTGCTTGTCTTCGAAATTGAAAAGAATTTTGTTACCATGTGATACGTTAATATAATTCAGAAGCGGCTTTCATTTGAAGTGTATAATCTTCGCCAAATGCATCGGTTTCAAAATAGAATCGTTTTTCAAAATATATAATTTAAAATTTGAAAAACAAATGCTCTTGACTTTATATTAACCAATAGAACAGACCAAATGCGGGTCATGTGCACAGCGCGGGTTTAATATAATTACTACATACATATGTATATATATATATATATATATATATATATATATGTATATATATACATATATACATATATATATATATATATATATATATATATATATGTATATATATATATATATACATACACAGATAAATAAAGAAATTTATTTTTGAACCTACTTATTCATAACTACATCACTGTAAAAATCGAAGCAAATCATAATAGCACGGGTCAGACATTTTTAATTTCAACAAGCATGCTTGCGGCTAGATATTACTGAATATATTTGGCATTAATTTTGTAGAAAGTTTGTCAAGTTTTTACCACGACTTAGGTTTTGTTTTATTACAATATCTTCAAATATAGATCTTTGCTAATAGCACACCTGAAGATGTTGATGTGAAGATGTCAAAGGGATATCATATGATATTGTGGTAACTAAAAAGCTTAGTTTAATTTACTAATCACTTATAATTGATTGTTGTTAAACATAGTAATAATAATCCTTGTTTAACATAAACTGTTTTTAACGTTCACTTGAAATTCCAAGTAATCAAAGTTATCGAAGACACATTTGATAACAAAATTGGTCTAGAAACGGCAAATGTGATCTTTATTCATTCAACATCAAAAATTTATAATTTATGTGTGAACCCAAACAAAGAGATATTTTTATACAATATCCCGTACACCCAGTTAGGGAAAAAAACTTTTTGAATGTAAGGCATCCGTTTGAATAAATACTATTAAATACACTTACCCAAGAAAACATTATTGAGAACAATATATTCAACTTGCTGTCGAAAAATAATTTAATTGGTATTTAATATTATACTTTATTATAACAATTTTATATTATACAATATTTTCTTATTTCAAAATGTAAATAGGTTGAATGAAAAAGAATATTGCAAGTTTTGTTTAGGGTACGTTATAAAATTGTAGGGTACGTTAAACATTGAACAAATATTAGAACAACGCATAAATACCAGAGGTGCACTTTAATAGTTATTGAAGAGAATGAGAAATATTTGATTCACTGTGTGGCCTTTTTCGATAACCTTTATTTACCTATACAAAACACTGTGCTTCCTTATATGCGCAATGGGATAACAGACTCTAAAACGCGTGTTTTATTCGTGAATATATAAAGGAGATTGCAATTTACATTATTTCGTTAAAATGAAGAACCCTCTATAATTACAATTTTCGTATAAATTAATAATCGAGAGAGATAACTTTTCTTTAATAATACTTCTTATATAAATTACTAATGTGATTATTAAAGTTTATTTTTGAGAAAATTGGGTTAGATTTTGTTTCTGGACTTTTAGATTTTGTTTCTGAAATTTTTACAGCTGTAAATTTGGTATGTAAAAAATTAAATATAATAATGACATACTTATCATGATAAGGTTGGATAAAAAAGTTTACTATGAAAGAGGATTTCTTTAAAATTCATGGAATTCATTTAGTTTTAAATATGGGGATATGTTTGCAAATTTATTTGTTATTCCATTATTTTATCAGTTATTCCTTTATATTATACCAGGAATATGTTAGATATTAAACTGAGTGACGTATTAATTAGATCCAAAAACCATTATAAGTAGATACTGAAGTTGGAAAATACTAAAACAAAAAGAAGGAAAATCACGATTGTGGAATTTTCTTTATTTTATTTGTATTAAGTATCAGAGAATATATATCTTAAAACCCATTTAAACAATATCCAGGTCTTCACTTGATATGCGTTACAAGAAGCTTATTAATTTGTCGGTTATTTCGTGTTTAAGATTATTTACGAAAAAACTTTCTTCCTATGTTATAAATTAGTTCACACGATATATGTACACGCTTTATTTCTGAGGAGCAAATTTAAATGATTATACAGATAGAATAAACTAAACAATACAAAGGTAAATTTCGCACATACCAATATCGTGTATAGGAAAACTATGTAATTGTGGTTTGTTCTTTAAGAAAATGCACGATTTATGGAACAAATATTCTATAAATAAATAAGAAGTGTGAAAGTTTGAAATACAGAAACTAAATATGAAAGTAATGTCCTGAAAACCACACGAATCAATGACATTAAAATTAATAACCTCATCTTAATTGTAGTAATCTTTTTTATATCTGCTTTTTCTTTACAGGCTCGCTGAATATTGAAATTTGGCAGTTTTTGTGTTTTTCTGATGATAACACAATAAAAAGGTACCAACGAACTGACTAAAAGAAATTGAATTTGTTCTTCTATTTATTGTGTCATCGTGAAACTTGGTAGTTGTGTATAGTACTGATAATCAATCAGACTGATCCAGTGAAATAAAACTAGAAATCGTATGAAAGAATTGGATTATTCCGAGCTTACCGGAAAGACGTTTTGCAATACTGATGCATTAGCAAAGATGGAGAGGATGCGCGTTCAGTGGCCGACAGACACAGAATTAAAAAGAGACACCTCAGCCTAATCAATCGTGTAGCTATACTAATTGGAATTCTGCAGAAGTTTTGTAATAAAGTGTTAATATTTGTAAAAGCAGTTCTTAGTATATATATGTATATATATATATATATATATATATATATATATATATATATATATTTATAAGTGTATGATGTGCGTGCCGCTAAAACTCAGAAACGAGTCACAGTACGATCAAGGGAGTTATATGGTGCGGTAGCACTAAAGAAGGTTTCCGTTTTTACCTGAGGAGTACGCTTAAAGGCTGGAAATTTTGCCCTCTAGAAATGTTTAGAACAGTCCAGGACATTCGAGAAAATTTGAGAGCGTTCCACAACATTCCAGAACATCTCGGAACATTTTGGAATATTGTGGAATGTTTGGAACTACTCTGGAACGTTCGGGAACATTCCAGATTATTATGGAACATTTCAGAACACTGGAATTTGGTGGAATATTATAATATGTTGCCAGTTCTGAAGCAAACTGGTCAAAAAAAGAACGGCGAAGGAACGAAAAAATCGAAGACCACAAAGCAGGTCTACGTTCACAACGAACGAGAATGGACACAAAGAGAAGCAAGATACCGAATAACAACGAAATGAACGAATTGAAGAATCAAGAATTGCGACACAATCTGGTAATAGAAGATTGCAAAAGCTAGCCGTCTTTAAAAATATTACCCTACGAGAAGCGCGGATGAAGACAAGTAAACAGTACTACCTAACAAATGGAGCATCCCACTACGACCTGATGAAAGAATATAACAAACACAAACACATCGTAATCGGAAAATTTTATAACATTGCCAATTTTGCAACGCAAAATAATTCAGTAGAGAAACACCCGGAATCTGTTGCATGAATAGAAAAATTCGATTGCAACCACTGAAAGCACCTATATAGGAAACATTACGTGACCTGGGAAACTCTGAAATCTAAACACTTCCTTCAAAATATAAAAGCGTACAACGCCTGTTTCCAAATGACTTCTTTCGGTGTCACTTCAATCAACACTAACAGAGATGAAACCGATTATGTTTTTTCTGTCCAAGAAGAAACTATCACAAAATGGGCTCATTACTACTACTACTGAACAAAAACTAAAAATATTTGCGAGTATATTTCATCAGAAATAAAGAAATAGAAATTGATCAACGATACACAGAGAATCTTACACAAATACAATCAACTTATTCACATACTCAAAACGGCACTAAAATAAATGATTTCTAATAACCATAAAGTTATAATTCGAGTTGACAAGAGACCACCTGGAAAACACGAATGTCGTTTTAATACACTTCAAATAGATGAAGTTGCCATCGTAATTGTGGACAATGCAAACACAAGGCGTCACATAATTGTACAACAAAGGAGAGAAGGACCAAAACGCATTGCAGAGATATAATTTTAACGCGAAACAAATCCAACCTCAAATAGACGTAGTAACAAATAAAAATTCACTTCCGAGGAGTTCTATGCCTAATGATCAGAGACAATGAAACGTAAAATTATATTCCAAAACTCACCGTTTATTTCAACAGTTCCTGTTTATTCCAACATTTTCTGAATCAGGGGAAATTACGCACGGAATAATAAATCTACCTTTAGGACGCGATCACAAATGACAAAAACATTACCGACATTGGAGTAATGGCGATCTTACCCTCAGCTTACACAGGAAGTCCAAGATACATGCCCAAATACATTCAACACGTCATGACCTGCGTAAGAAAATATGGACGACCTGACCTTTCATAATATTCTCAAGCTCGCACACATAATAGCTCGAGTACAACATAATAGCTCATAATAGTACAACATAATAGCTCGAGTTTTCCGACAAAAAAAATTAGATTTATTGAAGTCTGCACAAAATACTACCTCTTTGGATCCATTAGATGTTGGATGTACACAATCGAATGGCAAAAACGATATGGCTTCCATATGACTACACAACAGGATTCATTCCACGGAAATCGACATAATCATCCGAGCTTTCCCAATGAAGATCTGGGGCTGCACTATTATGTATAACCCCAATTCGCCATGTATGAGTGATGGAAAATGTACAAAAAAATACCCAAAACCATACGTGGACGTCACATAAACCAGAGATGATGACTATCCCAAATACAGAAAACGATCACCCAACAAAGGTAGCTACACAGGTAGTGACACAGCAAAAATTCGACTACGAAGCAGAAACGAACTGGAAATAGATAATCAATGGGTAGAATCAAATAACCCACTACTTTCCAAAATGTTGCAAGCACATATGTTTATATTGAATCTCTCAACAATGAATACAAGGAATTTCGGTGGAGAGTCATCCAGGTATCACAGAAACTAACGCACTAGGCCAAGTGTACACCGTACATCCGAACAACGCCGAACGTTTCTAAATCCGGATGTTACTACACGAAATACGGGGACTAACAAGTTTCACAGATCTTAAGACTATTGACGGTCGTCTATGCCAGACGCAGAAAGACAACATATCAACGCTTAGGACTACTGGAAAGCGACAACCACTGAGAATTAACAATATAAGAAGCCTCATTCACAGCCTCAACTAAAAAAAATAGAGACTTATTCGCCATAATATCAACTACATATAAACCATCAAATCCAAAACAGCTACTTCATGATTGATGACATACTGTATTAAATCCGACAAACCCATTCAGAACTGGTAATCGAATTTAACGACGACATCTTCAATGAAACACTCATTCCCAAAGAAGGTAAAAACTAGACCTTAGTACAACTTGGAATACCAGCACCATGACAAGATGCTTTCGGTATGCAAACTTTGAAATTACAAAGGGAAAAAGCTATAATTTTAACAAAATTCTCCAACACATTGCTTACAACAAAGCACTCCTCGATGACAATAAAAAAAATTCACAACGTTATTATGTACCGGATGAACAACAACATTGGTGGAATTACTTATTTGAACTCACCAGGCAGCACGGATCAAACGTGTGTGACAAATCTATTGCTGGCAGATGTAGGTGCTAAACAATACATCGAACTTGCACTGGCATCATCCAGCATAGCACACTCATGGAAGAAGAACGAACGGAGAACTGCTCATTTTGTTCACAACTACCACCACCGTTGAATATAACCGAATAACAATTACCAGTATAAGAAATCTCAAGAGCACCTGGATGGGGTGAACTTTTAAAACAACTGAAAATTATCTTCTGGGACGAGTGCATAGTGAATGGACGAGTGCATAAAAAAATACTCGAAGCCTGAGATAGAACATTACAAGACTTGGGAGATAACTCTTAAGTGATGGGAGGAGCTCTACTTATACTCTTAGGAGATTTTCGACAAACACTTCCAGTTATCCCCAAGTCAACACCAGCAGACGAAACCAATGCATACATAAAACAAAAAACCTCTGGTCACACATACAAATATTGCGACTAACAAAAAATATGAAAGTCGATCTATCGAAAGATGAAACAAGAGCATATTTTGTTTATAAACTTATACAAATAGGCGAAGGCTCATACCCTTCTGACCAGAAAACTCGACAGTGATTTCTGGAACATAGCCCCTATTGAGAACGAACTTATTCACTAAATTTATTCAAAACATTACGCCAATCCGGAGTGATTATTTCACGGATTTTGGCAACTAAAAATAATATTGTCGACGATATCAACTTAATTATTCAAAAGAAATTTCCGGTGAAGAGAAAATATACAAATCGATCGACACGATGGTAAACGTTGAAGAAAGTGTCAACTTCCCTACGGATTTTTTAAACTCTTTGCAAGTACTAGGAATGTCATTATCCATATATATATATATATATATATATATATATATATATATATATATATATATATATATACATATACATATACATATATATATATATATATATATATATATATATATATATATATCTATATAGAACCAGGTGACCGAGCGATACTCGGTATATTTCGAGTTTCCCATAGGAAAGTGAATTTTCTTGCTTCATGTATTAGATTTAGTATTAGATTTTCTTTTCCGTTCCCCGTCCCTTTCCCCTTCCCCTTTCTTGCCTTCTCTCTGGCCTTCCCTACGCGGTTCACCTTCGCGTTCGCGTTCACCTTCGCATTCACCTTCGTGTTCGTCTTCGTATTCGCCTTCGCGTTCGCCCTCGCGTTCGCCTTCGCGTTCGCGTTGGCTTTGCGTTCGCATTCGCCTTCCACTTTCCCTTCGCCTCCCTCTTCGCCTTCCACTACACCTTCCCATTATTATTCTCCTCCCCTCACTTTCACCCACCCTCGAGTGAAGGGGAGGGGGAGGGGCCTCCCCTACATCTTCACATAACCCTTTCCCCCTCTCTTTCCTCTTCACCTACACCTTCCACGTCCACTCTCCCTTCCCCTTCCCTTTCCCCGTTCCTTGCCCTTCCCATCCCCTTCCGCTTCCACTACCCCTTTCCCTTCTACTGTTTTAACTACATTGCGATTAGTTAAACATAACAATAAAGAAAGGTTAGGATATGAAAGTTTTAGTCACATTGTGAAATTTTTGTTTTATTATGCAAAACTTTATATTTGCATTTTTTATTACATATTATACATAAGTAAGTAAACGTCGACGCTAATGAACTTTACGTATCGTAATAAAATAAATATCAGAAATATTCTTCATATTTGATATGGATATATTGAAAACACCTTTTTAAAAACTATAGTTTTTTTTTTACTTTATAAAAAACAGGAATAAAAAATAAGGGATTCTATTAAAAAGATGGAAAGAGCTTCCTAATATTAGCTTCAATATTCAGTTATTTTGTTCGTATACTACGGAAACTACGGTACGGAGAAACGTGAATTCTGATAAGGGTTTGGCAGATGTCTTAGTCTGCGGAATTTTCAGGGTAATCTTTAGGTTTCCCGCAGGAAAACCATTATGTCCCTGAATTTGGGGCTATCACGATCCGATTTTCCAATCGACATACACTTCGTTACCTTCAATGTATTTAAACTTAACTACCAACGAAATATAACCTTAACTTACATTTTGTAAGTCCAAATATTAAAATAAATTACTTATTTTATATACTTAGTCGATGAACTGGATGGTATGTCTTTTAAAACGAACAGCTTGGGTAGTATTTTAAAGAAGTCAGTTATATTTCATTTAGTTTTCTTGGCAGCTTCAATCAATCATCATTAAGCGGTTAACTGCCAAACTTAAAATATATGTATCCATATTAAACATGCGATAAGTCAACAATTATTGATTTTACGAAAATTTTTTTTAAACAATTATATGTATTTATCATTCTACCAATACAATTAGGACTTGTGGAAAAATGTGGTTTTAACAATACCTTTGCTCTTATTTCTTCCAGTAAAAAGTCGAGGCAGTCTTAATGCTAACAAAAATATATATACTAAACCCAAATTATAGGATTAAGTTTTTTTCTATGAATTTTTAATTATTTTGTTGTAAATCAGAAAATATTATTTAAAAACAAAAGGGAAATAACAGGTCGGATTAGGTATTAGCTTTTTTATTCTTTAAACTATCTATACCCTAACTGAAAAGATAATTAATTATTTGCTGATTCTCCGTTTTACTAGTGATCGAAGAACCGCTTAAAAGCTAATCAAATTACACTTGCAATTTTTTCTAAGGGGGAAACTACAATTTAAAAAAAAATTACTGGGAAAGATTGCAATTGATGTTAAGGAAATTAAAGAGAAACAATGGAATTAACAGTTATTTAATTCGAAATAAAATATGAAATCTTATTTAGTTTATTTCTTCAAATTGTGCCATAATTATATTATATATACATGTACTAAATTGCAATAGATTCAAGTTAAGATTTCTCGTTTAAAAAATAAAACAAAATTTCTTCTTAGTTAAATGACTAGAATGATTATCAATCAAAATTATAAAACGTTCAAAATTGTTGGCATAATTTAGGAAATATAAAAATACGTTTATTAAGCTTGTAACATAACCCTGATATATATTTTTAGTAAAGATTCGTCGTGAAGAAAGGTAGCTGGAATTAATATTTGAAAGTCATATTTTCATGTCAAAATTTATACTGGAAGTACATCTTTACCCCGAAAAAGCATATTTTCCAATAACGCGAATGAGATTGTTATTATAAGGAAATAATACAAAAGCCTGATGTACTCCATGAGCAGTCGGTTTTTTAAAATAGAGATCGATTACGTAGAACGATAAAATAGACCTGATGACACTATGTATGAAGGGATTTCAAATCGCACCGCAGGACATGAGTTGATTGGTGACATGTGTATTTTATAAGTATTAATTAATAACATTGAAGTTTGTTAGAAAGTAGCCCGGGTTTATAGATGAAATCTTAACATTTTCCGACACTTTTAACAGACTAATTAGTCTGTTTTAAATTTTCAGATATTAAAAGAACTTTAACATGCGACTTTATATTTATACTTCAAAATTTGAGTTCAAGTTAAATATTAATCTTTAATAATATAATATTCTGAATATAGTAGCTAAGTCAAATATTATGCGCACTCAGTTTTTCATGCTGACGAATATTCTTATTAATTCCGATAATTATTCAAATAAAAAATATTTTAGAATGGAAATTGATCACTATTTTTGTTAGGTTTAGACTATTTGATATGTATAGACAGTATCGGTTAACGAGTCTCTTTCAAAAAGTATTTAAATAAGTTTTAAAAATAGCAACAGCTGTATTATTTCGATATAAATATAGTATTTTCATTTTTCATACGTTAATAAGGTACAAAGACTAATTACCGATGCATAAAAGGATATTCTGTAAGAATTTTCTGCTAAAATATTTTCTTGATCGATATTAAATATAATTATAAAACCAAGACGGAGAAAAAACCATGGTATTGAATGAATAAAACTCAAAAGACAATTTTTAAGAATTGTTCCACTATGCTATTTTAAAGTGAACTTCTCCTTCTCGACTGGCATTGCTTTACTCTTTATAAAGTAATAGAAAGATGTGAAAAAGTATTTCTTTGGTATTGGATTATGAAATAATGTATCAAGTCTTACAATATAAATTACATTTCATGTTATTTGAATTAAGTATACTTGCTTTGTATGTAATTTATAAGGAGGAGTCTACCAGCATTGGTGTCATACATCTGTGAAAGTAGAACTAAATGAAAGACGATAGATGTTCAATACAACAATTTAAATTAAAATTCTAATATGTTCATGTCATGTCGTACAAGGTCATTAACATTATATACGCTGCAATCCATATTTTATTGATTCTGTTTTAAAGAATCTGAAGGTCATATTAAGCGACGAAAGCACCATTTTATGGATAAAATTTAATTGGTAATCTTAAATCAACATATTAATTTTAATGTATACATACATCAAAAATATTTTCTCTATGTATGCATTAAACCCTTCTTATGGTCGAATATCTATTCGAATATGTTCTGTTAAACCCCTTAAATGCATGTAAATACGCACGTACATTTCTGCTAATTTTGTGAGTGCTTTACACAACTTGAAAAAGAAGTAACCGTATTTAAAGTTCTGTTAACTCAGTGTTGAAACACAACTTGCGGAAAATGAACAATGTGCAAATTTTATTGAAGGTACAAATTTAGAAATACAGGGAAGAATTAATTGATTCACAAAGTCAATCAATTAAGTACCTTTTAGTTAAATCCAATTTATGTTTTAATGAGTTTGTTATATACAGTATACAAGTAAAATTTACAAATTTATTACCATTTTAGTTATTTTTAAATTAATCCAAGCAAAGAGGTTTTTATGATGTTTTTTTTCACTAAGAGGTATATATTTCGTAACACATATATTATGTAGTCATCAGATATCAGTAGTCACCAATAAGAAATGTTACCGATAATATAAACCGATTCGATAAAGTTACGTATTTTTAAAAATAATTAATAATTAATTATTTTTTTTTTAGAATAAAATTTTTTTTAATATGTCTTATCAATATTATGCCTAAGAAATGCTATAAACTGTAGAAACAATTAAACAAATTTATTGTTTTTTTTATGGTTTCGTACCTCTAAAACAAAACGAAACCCTCATAAGTTCACTCACACTACACATCTATTTTTCTCAGAAATCGCTTTATACAGAAACAAGATAGTAAAACATATAAATACGCACATATCGAAATTGGTAAAACTAAAAGAAACATTTACAATTAAATTGTATTCAAATTAGTTCGCCTTTTTTGAAAAAAAATAGTGCGCGATGTCGTTATTAAGGAGTTATAATATTTTTGCATATATATGCTGAAAAATATGAAATATAGGTATGACCCCTTCCTTATTTCTGAAATCACTCAATGTAGTTATGAAAAAAATGGGTTTTGGAAGCCCACACTAAGTTTATAAGGAAATTCCCAAAAAATTTCTTTCGTCATTTTGTTAATCATGTGGGAAAGGCTTCTTATGAGAAATAATTTTTTTTCGCAATTTTAAATTGCATCTTTAAAAATTTGTTCTGAAAATATACAAAAATATAGTGTTTCGCCCTATAATTTTTGAACTCTACACCATTTAAATATGCACTTTGAAAGATATTTGCATGGGAAAGATATAGTACATAACACGTTGCAACATATTTACGTTGTGAAAAATCAATATTCTTAAATAGTTTCATATCAATATAAGTGCCGGAGTGTAAAAGTAATCGTCGTAGTGTGAGTTTTACTCATGCTTCATAGGCCCTTAAAAAAAGGAATTTGAAAAAAAAATCTCTCAATAAAAGCAATATTTTCAATAAATGAAATCATGGGGTACATATTCGACGGACTATAATTTTTGGGTAAAAAGTTTGAATACAAATATCTAGCGTGAAATTTAAACCACTATACAAATTCTACGAATACTCATTCATTATTTAGGCTTCAAAATAATTAGTAATCGGAGAGTAGAGATTAAAACTGTATTGAAATAAGTACCAAGGAAACATAGATTTTTTTTCCAGTAGATCTTACTTCATCATACCACATATTGAAGTGAAAACATTTTTTTAATTCTTTATATTTAGCATGAGATTATTCTATTTAGTATGAGACTGTAATATACTTAGCATGAGATTATATTATTTAGTACGAGACTATTATATACTTAGCATGAGATTATTATATTTAGTATAAGGCGTTATTTATTATATATTATATATTTTAAAATAAGCAAGAGATGGTTTTTCCATTTTTTAAAAGAATAACACCACGTTTCATTAAAAGATGAAATATTGCAACGATGAAGTTATAACCAATTTTTCTTTTTTAATTCTCGACTGCATAAGTTGAAAAAATTAATAGAATCAACGCCAGGTTTCATAACCCTGGCCACAAAGAAGATAAACGTCAAACTATCATTATGTAATCGCGTGATCGGAGCGAGGCAAAGTAAAGCCTTTCTACGAATAAACTACAACATAAATAGTCAATACCAATAATAAACGGGTAACACCGTGTCCTGTAACTCATAATATGAAGGATCGCCCGCGGTCGAAAAATCTTTCGGACAGCTTGGTCTGAGCTAAGGTAAGTTTATAATAGACACATATCGCGAATTATTATTACTTTGTTTAAAGAATTATTTATAAGCAGTATGACATTTGTGTTTTAATTAAACATACGAGTAGTATTCAATTATGGGTTAAATTATTGAGTTAAACTGTAGAAATACTCTGTTACTGATATTATTGCTAAGTTGTATCATTTTTAGCAGGCAATTTAATAGGTATATGAAAATATAAAACTCTTTTTTTCTTTACAAGGAAATCAAACCTTATAATAAACATAATTTATGTTTTCGAAATGCTTAAGGAAATTAAGTAATAAATAAAAACTTCTTTTTTTAATAAATATAACTAATCATGACCTCTTTGATTATCCTTTAACCATGTTTTGATTTAGGTCATTATCTTACAACTTTTAATGAAGTTACATATATATATATATATATATATATATATATATATATATATATATATATATATATATATATATATATATATATATATATACATATATATATAACTATTATTCATCTATTTACTTTCATCATATTGCTTGTTTATTAATTAAACAATAAAAATAATGTCGCAAGTGTTTAGACAAAACTTATTAGTCAATTTCATCCAATCCTAATTCTTGTCACAGCTCGCATTCGATACTATCATGGGCGATAATCTGGACGGCACGACGTTATCATAGCGACTGTGTTCTCTACATCTCCAGCTTACGAACACGAACTCAATCGTATGACGGTCATAGCTGTTAGAACTTGTTGCAGTGAATGTCTTAGATGAAAATAAATAAATTATAACATGAAGATTAACTACGATTAAAAATTATAAGTTACCAGAATTTTTCATCACTGAACATTGGAATGTTAGGTATATGATAACATGAATATTGAAATTGTGAATAACTTATAGTATCGCGTATAACCTAAAATTATAATCTAGATTGCATCCTTGTCTGGTTTTGCATTGCATTCTTATTGGTTATCACTAATATATTAATTACAAAGTATGTAAGAATGTAACGATTCATTTATAGAAGCAAAGTTTACCAGATAGAAATTAAAAGTAAAATTAGGCTGCTGGGACATGTCAGTAATAGTTACAGTAAAGTTATATAAAATTAAATATGGTTCTAGCCTTATATATATACAAGTAAATTTGTATTCAGATATATACCTGAAAGGATTGCCATAAAAATATTTAACATTTTTAAAGAAGTGCTTCAAATTTAGGTAATAATTAACAACAGTAACTTAATCAATAGAGTAATAGCAAAATTAATTAAAAACTATTATATTTATTTATCCGAGTTTTGGCAAAAAACTAAATGATAGAATAAGATACGAGCAAAATAAGCCATTAAGTAAGAATACTAACTTCCATTATAACAGTTCCATACACAATTATGTATATTTATGTTTTAACTACATGCTAAATATAATTTTTCACCATTTAAATAAATTGCCTAGCATAATTTTCACAGGCGCAAAGCTGTTACCAATTTCTCGATAACTAGGAAATTTAGAATATTTTCTACAGTTTTTCGTAATTTTACTTACAATTTTACATAATTTGGACTCCAACCAACAAATGGACAGAGAGGAGGGGGAAGTAATGTTTTTATCACTTACACTATTTAATATATAATTATAAAAAATATTAGAATATTTTTCAATCTATACACCATACGATTTTTTGAACTTAAAAGAAAATTTCGCATGCTTCATTTGATCAACGTGAAGATTTTATTATAATATTTTTAAATTTTACTTTGAAATAGATACAGGCGAATATAAATATGCTAAACTTTAAATGTCGACAACAAACGATTTCTAAGAAAAAGCGACTTTTCCACATTGACACTAGAAGTACCTTACATAAAATTCTGAGAAGAAAAAGTTTTTGGGGTCTATATACTTCGTCTTTTGAATTGAAATCAAAACAAATAAAAAAGAATGGAAATTTTTTGAACTCTGAAGTAATTCAACATAAATACTTTGGATACGAGTTTTTCAATTGACGATATGTACGAGGATCAATGTACTGAATTACGATATAAAATTTCAAGTTTCTGTATCGAATAGCAGAATAAATATAACAGAAATGGCTTTTACTGACATTCAGATGTAACAAATATCAACAGGATGAAGTTGCTCACTAAACTTGACTGATACAACATTCATGATAGTTGAGGTAATTTCAAATACGCAACACGTGTTTAATATGCATATAAATCTAAGTCATATGTGTGCTAAAACATTCTTCGCATTTGAAGTTTAATGGTTACCACTGTTAAATTATAATAAAAAATTACTTTTTGTGAATATTCGTGATACAAATACTCCTTAAAATATTTTTAAAACATATATATTTAAAGTGTATTTCTTTAGGAGAGGTTAAGTTTTATATTTATTTCCATTATAAATTATTATACAATTTAATCATTTAATTGAATTTAATTTTTACCAACCGTATTTATAATCACGCTCTAGTCCCTTGATTTTGCTATTTCCAATAATTGGGTACTTGACTAATTTTTTTTTATTTCATTAATCATAATTTTAAGGTACAAGCTGATGAAGAGTGAAAAAAATTTTTAATAATCTTAAAAATTGACCGAGTCATAAAAGTTTAAATTTAACCTTTAGAGAAGGACGGCAATACTGTGTTGTGAGGTCATTTTTAATATTGCAAATTATATTCTAAGAGAGGAAAAGAGACTGGGGTATATCCAACTCTATCCGTATATTCAAATTTAGAAGCCTACAACTGGCTTATTTTTCAATCAATTTTTTAATTTTTTTCAAGACTGGTTTTTAATTAACTTACATTTCACAATATTGTACAAAAAATATGAAAATTTAGAATAAGTCAACTACCGTATTATTTGCGTGCAAAATAAAGTTATTCCGGTATTATGCCAAAGAAATATTACTTCTAACGCGCGTTCATGAGTACATGCACAATTTTTTTTTTAATTTGGGTCACAAATCCCCAGAATTTTTGAATGGAAAAAAGTAGCTAGCAACATTTTATGAATTATTTTTTTTCATTTCAGGGAATACTTACTAACAGGTTGAGACGTTTAGAAACTGAAAATAATTTTAAACCCAACGCAAAGATCTCCCTAGACATTTATCGAACCGCCCAAAACTCTGCACATTCACTGTAACACAATGTATAGGATTCGAATTTATATTTATTCTTTTTATTACTGCGATACTATTAAATGATTTATGAGCAAGAAAGGCGCCGCTTGACATATTTAGGACAGAGCAGTCCGTTTTATTTTGAAAGATAAGGCTTATTATGTTCCCTATTTCCCTTGTATTACGCTGCCTCCGCACTTATTAGACACGCCTTCGGTCTGTGTTACTGTATTTCCATACGATATTTTAAATATTATTTGTATATCAGACGTATATTAGTTTTAGGATGTAAGTATCTTTTGTCGAGCGAAGGTAGCGTATTTTGTAATATATCACTTACCATGTCTGGGTTTATGTACAAATGACATATTTTAAATATTTATTCAAATACATTTATAATATTATTAAATATATCCATATTTGATTACATATGTTTGAAAATAAAAAAAAATATATATATCGTAATCATTCGTTTTATTTCTGATGGTATTTATTGTAGAGAAAATATATTTGTGGATTGGTACGACTAATATGTAGAGCTGCATAAAACACATGGCTACATTAGGTGCATGGCACCAGGCATATTAATTTCCCTAATGACTTAGAGACAGTAGCGTTTCTACATTGTATTTTGTTAATAATTCGTAATATTTTTTTGAAAATTATCTTTAAAAATTGGTAAACGCTTTATCGTTATTTATTTCTTTATTATACTTTAATGATACTTAAAAAAATAAATTCATAGACATTATAACCTAGGCGCAATCTCTTACCTCTAAACACAATGGACAAATGGAAAATATTAGCACAATACTAAACGATAATGTTCGATTTAGATATTAACATTACAAACCGTTGTAAATGATAAAAATAGAGTAGTTATAAAGAGGTGTAAGATAGAGATACATATGTAATTAATGTGAACTTAACAAAACTTGTATTCCTTCATAGCAAAACGGTAGGGAAAGAAGACAACGAGACTCGAGATATTTATTCGCAAGTATTTTTACATTGCTTTTCGTTTAATCTTTTCATTACATTTAGTCGTCTTTCTCCTCTCCGAATTAAAATAAATTATTGTTATATCTCATTTGTATCGAATATCATACAATTTTATTGCCATAAAATGTTTTTTAAAAGTTTTTGTCCAGTGATAGATTAAATAGCATGCAAGTAAACTAGCAAACAATAAACAGTTTTCTATATTTATATTTCAAGATACAACATAGGAAAATTATTTCAAAAAGTGATTCCCACCCCTGTTAACATTGAAAGATACTTAACTTAAATTAAAAGATACTACTACTCAAGGTCTTTGGCTCTATTAGTTTTTATCTCATAAATTTTAGCTTAATTCTCCGTCACGCAACCTCATCACGAAGGAATAAGGATCTTTTCAACAATTACATTTCCTTGAGTTTTATTTGTTTTTTTTTCGCAAAAAAAAGGGAGTTTTAGGCACGAGGCAGTACTTTGGATAGACTTCAAAACCACCATTAACACTGGAATTTATGTATGCAAAATTCACAGTTAATATTTTAATTTATGCCTCAAGACAACGCTCCCTTATTACGTTGATGAGATATGTTCATCTTATAACTATAATACATTTTCAAAGATCTTTTTTCTTCGAATAGGCTTATTTACATTTTGGCACTTATTATATATTAATTATTTACGCTGTGGTTTAAAAGTTGAATTTCACATTGAGTACATTACGTTTCAAATGTACGTGACCCTCTTTTATAGTGCAACATTGCTTTATTTTTTTACATTTTATTCTTCTTTGAATTTTATACCACGTCGGACAAATTAAAAATTTGCTTTATTTTTAACGAGATATACAGACCAAACCAATGTTAAGTAGACCTATCGTAAGTAATCGAAAATGAATCGTACTTGATATCGTCAAGTAATCGTATTATTTTTTCTTTATTACAACTACATTATTTCTTAAAATAAATGTTAAGTTAATATTTTCCGTTTTATGATGAAGTATTTTGATTGTGCACTTTTAATTACTAAGAGTCATCACATTTAAATTGCAATTAGGCCAAAAATAATATTTTATTTCAATTTTTTAAGGTATTAATTTCTAAATTATTTTAACCGTGTGTTCAATGACATTACAAACATAATACATTTGAGTATGAAGTTTCTCCGTTACCTACTAGTTTCAATGGAATAGGGCAGCTTATACGGGTAAATATAGTGCAAGTGGGTGATTTCACAATAAGATAACATTCTGTAATTCAAAATAATTTTCCGTAATTCGGTGTAGCTTTATTAAAAATAAATTGAATAATGAAAAATCCTTTCTTAATCTTTTTTAATTTAACATTTGATATTTGCAAAATTTTCTATAGAAATCTCAGGTACTCTTTAATATTTAACATTTTAACTATGTTTAAATAAAGAACTAACATTTATTGAATTATTATTTTTATTTTATAAACGGGTCTGTTTTAGAGACTAGTTTATTAATTTTTTAATTAGTGGAATTTTTATCTGAGTACAAAATATCAGTGAGAATTTATAGAATTAACTATTTAACTTTACTTTTTTAATTATTAATGCTCATCGAGTGTTGACAGAAATGTACCAAACAATCTAGTTCACCCACTATCTTTTGCATTGTACACCATCTTCACACGCATGTGCATACATACGCCTAAATGTGCACACTTTGCACTCATTACAAAGATTAGTTACTAGTTAAATCGATTGCTATTTATTGTCGTACTCACACATAAAAAATATTCAACCAATATTTAGACACAAAAAAGAAGTGACTATTTATTTACATTTTTATTGTTACTTATTTAAATTTTTATCATCTTAAATAAAACTATTATAATACGTCTCGTAAGGCTAGTTCAATAATTTGATGCCCCACCGCATATGTAATTTTTCATTATACTATATCTGGAATTATATGGACAAATAAAGATATAAAAATCGGTGACGACCTGCCGATTCAACGACTGATTAAAATTTGAATAGACTTTGAGACATTCTCCGTTATCACATTGTTAGCGTTGACTTGGTACCGTCGCCGTTCGGATGTGTTCGGCATTTTTCTGAAGGGTTACAGAATTTTAACGTAACCAAATTACTCATGACGCCATTAACGACGTTTAATATCAAAACATTTATGTTTTATGTATGCATAACTTATGCATATAATTAATTTAAATGTTCACAATTTACAAAAAATGTTTAATATGTTCCTTAAGAGAAACTCAAGAAGAATAGTCATCTAAAATCGTGCAGAAAGGAAAAAAAGTCGACCGTAACAAGAGTTATTGTATAACATTTATGATATTTATATGATTTTGATTTTCCACGGTTCATTAAAGTACATACAAATTGAGTCTTTATTTTTAAAGTAAATTTAAAAACACTCTTAATTATAACTGTTTATTTGATGTATTGGCTAGAAAATAATCTCTATTTAAAGATAATATATATTTGAACGTTTGTAAAATAATTGTATAATTAAGCGTTGTCTGGAACTACTTTATATGACGTTATATTTAACGTAACATCATTAAATAAAACGCCATCAATAGTACCACAGTCGTTAGTGAGTTATTTGATAACGAGTACTTACATTTTGTAGACTAACCATCATCACTTTTAGGGTTAAAATACGGATGAAAGGAAGTGATCCATCTTAAATATAATATAGCGTCTGAGCTGATATTGGTGCTCAAAGTGAGCGTCCGAATATTAATTAATTATAATCAAATTGGCAACACAAAGGAGTTCAGATGTCAGCGCGAAATGCGCGTCGCGACTGTTAATCAAACTGGTAAATCAACACAAAATGAAGGAACATTTAATTCAATTTTTATCGGTGAAAAATAAAAGACATTCTACAGTAACCGCAAACATTCGGCGTAAGGGTTGGTTCCAGGTGATAATAATGACGAAAACTTATTCACGCAATTCATGTGACAGTCAGACAATTAGAGCAGATATGCATTACGAAATTTGGCAAATGATAATGTTGAATGTTGGAAGGAAGGAAGATGCTGGTGAATTATTCTTTAAAAATCCAACTTTGCATGAATCAGAATATCAAAATATCAGAATATCAAAATATAAAATCAAAATTTGCAAAACGGTATAATATATCATTCATATTTTATAGAAATGGGATTTGTAACTCCATTCTATGTCAAATCGGAATAAAAGTATAAAATAAGATATTTGGCGTTGCACGCTCGGCACGCATTCTTCACACAGATAACTCAATACCCATTCTCTCTCTCCATAGTTTGAGAGGAATTTAATTGTTTTATTTTCGTGACAATTTTAATACGAAATACGGACATAATATTTTGAATATATATATATGTAAGAAGATTCTGACTGATTATAAACTTTATTAATTGACTCCAAAAAATGAGAGGTCTTCAAGAACTCGATAGTATTTTGTCTATGTTTTCTTATATCTTTGGCAGTTATAATCGGATTTGGATGACTTTTTGCTGGAAATATGGCTACATTAATCGCCGCTGTAACAAAATTAAGAAAACGCTGAAAGTTGATGAGTGTTACTCTCCAGTGATGAGGAGGAAGTTAATCAAATTGGGGCCCATTCGATTTGTCTTGACGTAACCCGAAAACTAGTACATTTAGTAGGCTCGTAATTATTTACAGATATGCAAAAACACATGAAGCATCTTAGACATTATTAGGTGATTACAAAAATAAATAAACAAATTCATGAAGTATTTAATAGAGTAGCAGGCTGGTATGTATAAAATAATTAGAAAGTTAATGGACAGTCATATCGTTATTTATCGGTAAATGTTTTATAGTTATATGCCAAAGCATGGAATAACAAAAATTTCCGTAGGCAGGTAAATAATATATACAGGAATTTACGCGTGAAGAACTAGCTAAGTTAAAACCAAATGACGAAATGTAATTTATAATTGGGCATGTATGTGTGTATACAGGCATGTATATATGTAAATATGCAGCCATATATTTAGTTACATTAAATTCCGCAAATGTCTGTTCCAGTTTGAATAAATAGGATATTATTGAATTCATTGTAATTTCACGGTATTCTGGGTAACATTTGATATTATAATGGCTAAAAATAAAAAAATAAAACGAAAGTTGAATTTTGCGATATAATATTGCTTCCTAATTATAAAGAAGAAGTAGAACCAACAATTTGGAACCGATTCCAAAATAATCTAGCAGTTTTTGTGAATTACAATTTTCTTTTACTTCGAAAAGAATTGTACCGAAAATAAACTAAATACTCGTAATACATCATTTTTTAAAAATTTTACTGCGCCCTTTACTCAAGGTATTCAGTGACCATTCAATTTTTTTGTTAAAAAGTTATATTATTTGCAAGTATTTACCAAAACGAAGAAAAACATTCGATAAATCTGTTCTGCCCTTAAGTTATATCACTAAAAAATTTAAATATATGTCTTATAAAAATTAAAGAAATTATAACAAGAACAAAACGATTGCTGGCTTTTAATATTGCTTAATAGATGGTACCTATTGTTTCTAATTGTAACTAGAAAAACATTTCCGGAGGTGGAGGCAAAAATGTAATGGGCGAGCTACACGCGTGTGGTAGAAAAAGATGACTATCAAGTTAAAGCGGTTGCTTTGGTTATGTTGTTAAACAGTTCAAATTTTCGAGGTTAATCTTTATTGTTGTAATGCTGATAACTCTGTTACTCTCGATTCAAATCGTCTAAACGTATATGTGATATAATCTGAGTTTGGTTGAATTTGTGTTATATTTTGGCTATGTAACATTCTTGTATTGGCATTCTTGTTACTTCTGTTAGTGCAAGTGGATCACAATCACTCCACTTTAAAATATTAATTTAATATTGCTATTGTGATTTTTAAATTATTTTTAATGAATATAAATAAAAAGATAGTGGAAAGGAACCTTGCAAATGGTTGGGATTTCAAAATTCATAGCAGGGTCCATATCAGATACACCTCGTCTTTAATGTCATATTTGGAAGCATCCGTGAAAAAGGAATCATCCTTAGGTTCCATGTATGGCCATTCATCAAAAAAGAAAATTCATCCTTAAGCAGCATTTGGCGGTGGAATGTATTTTTATGAGCAATATTGTCGTGTTCGGTCCTAAATTAAAAGGGATGTTATGCAATAGCATATGGATGAACAGAAAGATGTGTATAAATTACGAAAGTTCCATTTTCACCATTCAGTTACGGAACCCTAATAAAATGAATGTAAATTCTCCTTTCGTTTAGCTGAATCACTTAATTCGACTGATAGAAAGGCAGGATGATCGATTGTATTGTCTTAGAACATTTTCTCCCACAAGTATATTTGTAAAACATGTAATTTAATAAAACTCGGTTACGCAAATACACCCGGCAGATTTATTCAAACTCAATATTGGAGGTATGTGATCCACATTTAGTTAGATCTTTACGATTACATTTTGATCACGTAGGATAAACACGCAAAGTAAAGAAACGGATCAACGTGTTTCCGCCAAGACTTAGCAGTATTTCAGGTTTATCATGCGGTTTTCCGGGATCGTACATTATCGAAAACGAATACGTAAGTCCCTTATCGGAAAATTTTTGTGTATGTTTCTGAGTAAACATGCTTCTGGCTTGTAAATTTGGTTTCATTATAGTATAGTGTATTGTTTTTTGATTCATTGTATTAACTTCAGAAAGCAGCTAGAATAAAGTACGATATGTAAATTAAACTTAACTATTGTAATTTCATTTTCTTTCATAGCAAAAATGAAAGCGATTTTTCTTTATTTTCAAGTTAATTCTGTACATGAAAATGATCAAGGTAAAGTGTGGAATTATTTTTTTCTTTGTAACATAGTGGCCATCCATTCTGTGTCAATTTTATAAAATATTATTTTTTACAACGTAAGGCAATATGGGATTAGAACGGTTGCACTTTTATTGTTGCTGCTTGTTGCATCGACGAAAGAAATAAATGACAGTTTGGTCTAATAAATAGATACGGTGATTATTGGTTATTGAAATATGCAGGGCAAAGTTACAAAACGAACGCAAGCGACATTCAAAAATAACATAATAAGTGCGAATAGAACTTGCCCTACGAACTATCTCTATGCACTTATTTTATATACAAAAGGTTAATAACCTTTAACGGTGCAAAGTATTTCCAATAAATGTTTCGTAAATTTTAATAACATTTTTTCTATACAACCTGGTACATTTAATTGTTCTTTTGGTTTTAATTTCCATTTTTCATAAACTATTTTATGAACACCAATTTCTAATGTTAATTATTAAAAAAAAATGTGTAATATTGAAGACAAATCAAAGGTCCCCGTTTATTACAGAAAGAGTTAGCAGATACGAAGTTTAACCTTAAGGGTTTTGAGTCAATGCACTACATGTTATACGTAAATTTGATGCCTCTAGCTCATTCAGTTTGCTAACTATAGGCATCTTACAGACTGAAGGAATCTGGTAAACGTTTTTACAACAAGTGTTCCGTTCGAGTAGTTTCCATATAATAATGTAAAATTGGTCGGCTTTGTGTTGATATTAATAAAAGTTTGAGAGACCTTAGAATCTTCAGTAATTATTTTGCTCAAAAATTTTTATTTTCGTAACTTTTATAAACCACATATTTATATTCAATTAGAGTGAAAGACATTTTCCAATATTTGTTGCAAATAAAGTTGTACGATTACTAGTAACGAAGTCGTTGCCTGCTGGGTCTGGTCAATACAAAAATTGTCAAATGTAAAATGTATGCTAATACTAAATAGAATTGGCGCCCATATCGTTTTTAATGGCAACAATGATGTATTATTTCTTTGCAGCTTTATAATCAGGAAATTCGTGACGCTATGGCACATAAACTTTATAAATTTATCGTTAATTTCCACGTAGGGAAAGCAAAACTATCTCCGTAATCGTTATAATTTCCGCTTTACGTTTTCCTCGCAACTACATACACTAAAATATATTTTACGATACTAAAATCCTATACGTAAAACTCAGTAGTGTAAGTGCTTTTTGGAAATCTAATATATTTAGGTTTTGAAGCCAAGATCTCTATGGAAGTAAAACTAGTTTAAACGTCTTAAGATAAAAGATCTCTGCAATGTGAAATACAATTAGCTGTGAGTTTTTATATACAAAACCGTAGTTTTGATAGAAATACTTGGATTATCTTAACAGATAAAAAATAATAAGAGAGTACGTCAAAAGAAAAAAAACAATGAGTGAAATGTCCTAGTGGGCGTGAGGCACGACATGGGAGTGAGGCATTTGTATTATCGATCGTGAAACATTTTTTTTTATTTTTAATCAATAAAAGACCTTGAAATACAGTCAATCAGTTATAAACCTTTAAATTAATTCTAAGCTATGTATTATTGAATTATTAAATACAGTATATAAGTAGAATTTTCAAATTTAATATTTATATATTAGCATAATAACTTTTACATGAAAAAATAAGATAAAATTCTAAAATTTTTTTCGCCAAAATACCTTCCATAAATATTTCGTACCCCCTAAATATATTATGCAGGTATCAGTAATCATCAGTTAGAAATGCTACCGACAAATGTATGTACTTATATTAATATCAAGAAAAAAATATTTTCAAAGAGTTTCATTTAAAAGTAAGCTTATATAATTATTCGACTGACGATTGATTGATTGACCGAATTATACGTCATTAATAATTATTAATGTCATTTGAAAAAAAACATAATTTGGTTCAATTAAAAGTTGGTTTAACATTTGACGCTTATTAATATCTTTCATAAGAAATGTCACAGACTGTATAAAGAGGTCACATTTATTTTCCCAGAAATTTAGTTAAGTAGAAACTTGAAATGTGCGCAGTAGAAAAACATATTTACCCATATATATCGCAATTGCTAAAACTCAAATTTAATCATTTGAACATTTTTAGATACGCAAATTTATTACTTCATTTTTTCCATGTATAATGCTGGGTATGTTCGAGAGGGGGTATTTTATTTTCAGATATATATTGAAAAAAACGGAGAAAGAATTTGTTCCCCCTCATTATTTCTGAAAATACTTAACGAATATTATAAAAAATATCGGTTTATAGAAGCTCAAGCAAAGGTTGTAGGAAGACCATAACAATGATTCTATAGTATGTAATAGTTTTTGAAAATGTTCCCCTGCTTTTTAAGTCGACGAAAAATATAGCAGGCAATGCCCTTAAATATTTTTCTTTTCCAAGCAGATTTTCTCCAAAACTACACGACGTCAAAATTTAAAATTAGGCATAGTAATACGTGTTATTAATCCACATAGTTTGCCAATATTTTTACCACCAACTTTATCGTGATATTGTATTACAACTAAAGAGGAGGTAAAAAATGGTGTTAAGAATTTTTTTTCGTCATTTTTTAAGTCATGTGGAAAAAGCTTGTTATGAGGAATACAATTTTAATCACAATATTAAATTGAATATTTAAAAAGGTATCAAAAATGAATAGTAATAATTTAGCATTCCGCTCCCTTATTTTTGAAACTAATGGGCTAAATATTGTGAAAAGGACAGGATTGATAAAGTCTGACTAGGAGATTACAAGAAAACTATAGCCTTTTATAATAGGTCCTATAATTTTTGAAGTAAGGTCGCAAGATATACGCATATGAATGATATAGTACATAAAATTTTGCAATATATTTAAGTTATGAAAAATTTATATTTGCAAATAGTTTAATATAAACAATGTGTACCCATTAATGTTTGTAAGTGTCAGAATCTGTGTGAAATCCTTGTAATGCTAGTTCTACTCGTATTTGAAAGGTTTTAAAAAAAAGTTTCAAAATAAGGTTCCCATAAAAAAACAATATTTTTTAATCAATTTTCAAAAAATAGAAACATACGTTAAATTTTTAATATGAAATTTTTAATATGATTTATAAAAGAAATAAATTTTGAAATACTTTTTAAACCGGTATGAAAACTCTACGAATACTCATTCACTATTTAAGGTGCATAGTTGTTAGTAATCGAAGCCTAAAAATTGAAAGTGTACTCGAAATAAGCATAAAAAAATTACATTACATTGCTTCTGGCGTTAAAATTATTCTTCAGTAGATTTTAGTTCATAATGCCATATATTGAAGTGAAAACATTTTTATAAATTCATTCGCAACAAAATCATTCTATTTTACCGGGGTTCTAGTGATTATTATAATCAATCTAATATTTTCTATACGAATTTTTACAGTGAATTGTAAGAGGGGCAACATAGGAGTTTTCAGAATATTTGTAAATTTGGACTGATAGCATAAGACGTGCCCTATTTTGAAATGTTCAGCAATAGATGACTTCTTAAATTTTTGAAATGTTTGCTTCCACTTCTCAATAAATGATGAAATATTGTAACAATGAAGTCATAACAAATAGTATTTCTTCCTTATTTCTCCACTGCATAAGTTGAATAAATTAATGGATTAAATGGTTGCAAACTAATTGACATTAAGTTCTAGTAAACTTCTTCAGGAACACTTCAACAAGTTTTTCTAAGTATGAATTTTTTTCTTTTCTTTTGAAAATAATTTTGAATTTAAGACCTGTTAGTAGGAAAATTAAATTTAATATACTTTATGTAAAGTACCTTCTGCTATTTTCGTCAATAGCTACAGTAATATGTTATCTTACTATGTAAACCTAACATAGAACATGGGATACAACATATTAACTTCCAGGATGAAATTGTTAAATAATGAAAAAAAATAAATAAATAAAAAATGAATCAGAGTTTTTATCTTCTAAGGTATGCTTAATTCGAAAATGTTGTTAAAACAAATTATTTTCTACTGCAAATATACTGTTATTTTAAAGAAGTTTCAAAAAACTTGAAAATTATGGTAATTCATTGATAATAATATACTATATATCCCATAATCATAAACAGTAGGTTATATGATAGAAGTCAATGGCCATTCGAATTACAATTCACAAAAATATGTGATTATGGTCAAATTTCTTCGTAAACTTTATCAATAGCTGCAACTAAACAAACTCATTTTACTTATTTTCTCAATGTTACATTCTTTAGAGAAGATTCTCAAAAGTCACGACCCTCAATATAACTATTAAACTAATCAAATAATTCATGTTTTATCGACAAAGCCATAGAATGACAATAAGATAATACTTGTCAAAGTATTATTGTTGTAACAAGCTTCTCCAATAGACATTAGTACTAAATTTAATGCATGACAATGTTATTGAAACCTGTTTAATATAACTGACCTCACCTCAGTCCCATGGAATAAGACTTTACCAATAAAACCGACTTCAAAGTATCTTTCAGAACTCAATCCGAAAATAACATAGCCGTCAAACTATCAGTCAATACGAATAATGAACGAGTAATATAGCATTGTGTCCAATAACTCACAATATAAAAGATCTCCGGCTGTTAAGATGAAGTGATCTTTCAGACAGCTTGGTCTGAGCTAAGGCAAGTTTACAATGAACATAGGTCGCAATTTATTTTCATTTTGGCTTAAAGAATTACGCACAAGCTGTGTGACTGTTTTTAATAAAAGGTGGTATTCAGTTACATTTTAAATTATTAAGTTAAATTAAATCATTTAAATGTAATATTCAAGCGCTTAGCGAAGAAATTCTCTATCGTCGATTTTATTGTTAAGGCATGTTTTTTCAGCAGGCTATTCTTAAATGCCACTATTAAATATGGTTTAAGTGATTTACAATATACGTGATAAATGTACTAAAAGAAAAAAAAACAAATGTTAATATATATATATATATATATATATATATATATATATTGTTTAACAGTTTATATCATTGATAGATTATGTATTTTTTTCAAGAAACAACAATTTAATGATTATATTTTTAGGCACTGCCTAGCAATGCGTCACATGCCCGAAAACGTTTACTTTCCGTGTATATATAATAGGTATATAAACAATTTTTTTCTTTCCGAGGAAATTACAACTTATCAAATATGTTTTTGAAATACTTAAAGAAATTTAAAGATAAATTAAAATAATTTTTTTTTAAATATGATTAATCATGACCCATTTGATAATATTTAAACGATGTCGTAATTTGGTTTATTATCTTGCAACTTTTATATGTATCGCCAAAACTTTTTCAACCTAAACCACTCCTAATTCTTGTCGCAGCTATGTATGCGACATTACATGGGCGGTAATCTGGACGACGCGAGGTTGTCATAGCGACTTCGTCCTATTTATTTTCAGCTTATAAACACGAACTCAACTGTATGAAGGTCACGGTTCTTAGGATTTGTTACAGTGAATGTCTTAGTTGAAAAAAAAAACAAATTAAAATATGAAGATTAACTTTGATTAAAATTTATAAGCAACCAGAATTTTTTATAGTATTGTGTATGACCTAAAATTTTTATCTTGATTGCATCTACACCTTTCTGATTAGTGATAACTAATCATTTCAAAGCTTGTAAGGGTGTAACGATCCATTTATGGAAGCAAAGCAAATAACAATTAAAAAATAAAATTAAGCAACAACGTCATGTCCGTACTTATATAGAGTGAAATAGAGGTCTAACCTTGTATATTCAAGGAAATTTGTGCTCCGATAAATACATGAAAGGATTGCCACGAAAATAATTAATGTTGTTAAAGAATTACTTAAAATTTAGGAATTAATTGTTAACAGTTAGTTAATAAATAGAGTAATAGCGTAAGTAAATGGAAACTGGTATATTTATTTACAATATTTTTTTCCAAAAATAGAATGTCAAAATAAGGTAAGAGCGAAATAAACCGTTGTAAACCTAACACTATCTAATATATATTTACAGAAACAAATTTGAGTATTTTTCAACCTCTACCACATACAATATTTTAAATTAAAAGAAATATTCGAATACATCCTTTGACCAACGAAAAATTTCTATTGCAATATTTTTAAGTGTTACCATTTGAAATAGATACACCTGAATATCACAATGCCAAACTTCAAATGTCGACATTAATCTGTTTCTAAACCAAAACGGCTTGGACTTCCCAAAAATATCGCTGAAAGTATCATACATAAAATTGTGGAAAAAATGTTTTGGTGTTTATGTACTTTGCCGTATGAATCGAAATTAAAACGAATAAAAAAAAATTATAATTATTTTAACTCTAAAATAAATAACACATAAATAGTTTCAAGTTTCATCTGACGATATATAAGATGGTTAACATTTAACGACACAAAATTTCAAGTTTCTGTATCGAAGAGTTTCTAACTGAAATGGCATTTACTGACATTCAGATAGACATGTGAGTGATCTCATAAGGGTTAAATTTTTTCTCTCTCGTGATAGGAAAAATAAAAATATAAATGCTTTTGCAAAGTGACATAATTTGGAAACAATGTCTTAGCGAAGAAATGGAAATTAATGGTCAGATCATGTTCAGTAAACACGATCTGACCATTAATTCCATTCTTCAAGTGTCAAAACATAAGACAAAAACTTTAAATTTCACATCACAACAATCCAATCAATCAATGTAATAAGCATAGGGGAAAGAGTTACCTTTTTATTAATGAAATTATACTTCACAATTAAATGAAACTACTTGATGTAGTATTATGTCTACTTTCTTTAATTTCTTTACCACGACCTAGGTTTCGTTGTATTACAACATCTTCAGGTGGGATATTAGAAAAGATATTTGGATATTAGCAAAGATATTTGGTGGGATATTAGCAAAGATCTTTGCTAATATCCCACCTGAAGATGTTGTAATACAACGAAACTTAGGTCGTTGTAAAGAAATTAAAGAAAGTAGAAATAATACTACATCCCGTAGTTTCATTTAATTGTAAATAATGAATTTCTACAAAATTAACGCCAAATATATTCAATATTCGAAATTATACTTCTTTAGGAGCGTTATGAAAAAATGATAAAAGTGAAATTTTGCGACGCGCGCCCACGTTGCAATAAAATTCGACAGGATGAAATTGTTTCCTAAACATGCTTGTTGTGACTGATACTATATTCATGATAGTTATTGATGTATTTGAAAATACAACATTTGTTTTATATTCAATGAATTTAGGTTATAGTTGTACTTTTAATTAATATTTCTTGTAATTGAAATTTAATAATGGTTCAAGTAATGAAACACATTTATTTATAGCGAATATTCTTGATAAAAATAGTGCTTAAAAGCTTTTTAATATATGTTTTAAGTGTATTTCTCTAAGTGACGTTAAGTTTTGGTATGTACTTATTTGTATCATAAATTACAAATTATTATTAAATTTAATCGTCTAAATTTTGATAAAATTTAAATTCAATTAGATCATTTAAATTTTGGTAAAATTTAAATCATATAATCGATTTTATTAATAGTCACGCTCCAGTCCCTTGATTATTCCATTTCCGATAATTATTTGCGTACTAAATATACTTATTCTTGTATTATGACAAAGAAATATTTGAAAAAAACATATTTGATAAGTTGTAATTAAGTTGCGTTCATGAGTACGTGCGCAATTTTTTTTTTAAATTTAGGTCACACATCTGTAGAATCTTTGAAAGGAAGAAAGTAGATAGTAGCACTTTATGAAGTATTTTTTTCATTTCGGGGAATACTTACTAACAGGCTAACGCGTTTAGAAACTGAAAATAATTTTATTATACCCACCACAAAGATCTCTCCCTAGACATTTATCAAACTCCTCAAAACTCGGCAACTTCAGTATAACACAAGGCACACCATACGAATTTATATACATTTTTTTATTACTGTGATACTTTAAAATTATTAATAAGCAAGAAAGGCGCCGCCTGACATATTTGGGACAGAGCAGTCCGGTATCCTGTTTTATTTTGGAAGCCGTTGTTTGCTGTGTTCCCTATTCCTTGTATTTTGTTACCTCCCTACATATTAGATGCCTTCGGGCTGCGTTATTATACTTCAATACGATATGTCATATATCATATATATATTACTTTCATGATGCGGGTTTACTTTGTCAAACGAAGGTAGAAGGTAACGTATTTTGCAATATATAATTTATTACATTTGGGTTTATGTATAGATGGCATATTTTAAGCATTTATACAAATAATTTTTAAATTTTATTTCAGGTATTTATATATGACTGCACATGTTTAAAAATGGGAAATAAATTAAAAATATATTTTCTAAGCCGTAACGATTCATTTTATTTATTATAGAATGTATTATAGACAAAATTTATTTTTGCATTGGTAAGGCTAATATATAGAGCTATATAAAATACATAACTGCGTAAGGTACATGGTACCAGATCTATTTATTTTCCTACTAACGACTTATGGCCAGTAACGTATGTATATTTTATTTCTTATTAAGTTGTAAAATAATTTTCAAAACTAGCTTTTAAAAGTGGCTAAAGTTTTATGAATATTATTTATTATACATTACATGTATATACATATAGTATGTACAATCTGGTACCGCTAAATACAGTGTAACAAGTAAAAAATATTAGCGCAACATTAGACCGTAATAATTGCATGAGCCATAATAGAAATAATGATTAACTTAGCCATTATAGAACGGGTTATACTCGAACTCACAAATTATTTAACTATTTTTTTATTGTATAAATGGATCTGTTTGAGAAACGAATTCATTTATTCTGTTAATTACTTCAAGTTTTTTCTATATACAAGATAACAGTGACAATTTATATAATTTATATAGTGCTATATAATTATTAATTGCTAAAAAAATAACTAAACTAAATAAAAAAAAACAAATTTGGTGCCTCCTCCATATGAGCTTGTGGATAAATTGCTTTACTTTATACTTTAGTTTTCATGTTACATGATAAATTATCATGACAAATTTACAATTATTGTTATATAATTGTTTATCTAAAGGTAAGTTAAATTCATTTTCATTTTATACTAATTAAAACTATATATTCCGTAATTTAAAGGATTTTCATTAAATATTTTTCATTCGAATCCACTGAATTATATATGACTATACCTGCAAACGGTCAGAAAGTTTGCGTTAAAACTCTTCATTAGAACTAATATGACAACGTCGAAAAAACCTTTACGTATGTAACGATTACTTACATATAATCAATGCTGTACACTCAGCACACATATAGTATCTCATACACTTTCTTCTGCATTCCACTTCAACTTCGTTTTTCACACGCATGTGCACACATACACTGCTGGATTCGTATTTATTGTCCTACCTATTCATAAAAAAAATATAACAAATGTTCAGAAGAAAAAAGAAGTAACTATAATCATTATATATTTAAATTTTTATCATTTTAAATAAAAATACAATATTAATTCTCGCAAGACTAGTTCAATTACTTCATCTACCACCACATTTATAATTTTTCATTATATAGTACGCGGAATTAGGTTAGGCTCCACTGAGGTTAGGCTCCACTGATGGTGACCTACCGATTCAAATACTGATTAAAATTTAAATAACTTTAATACATTCTCCGCCACCATGTCTTTACCACTCAGTCGGTTTCGTCGTCGCTCAGATGTGTTCGGCATTTCTTGAAGCGCTACAGAATTTTAACGTGACCTAATAACTCTGACGTCATTGGCATTGTTTCATTTCAAAAATTCTTAAAATATATTCGATGCATGCACTCTATCCTTTAATTAAATCGAATGTTCATAGTCAGCAACAAATGAGTCAATGTAATTGAAAAAACGTTCAATATATTTCTGAAAGAAGTGTACTCACGAACATATATTTATCTAAAATCATGTATAAAAAAAAAGATCGAGCGTCGCATGTTATATATTTATATGTATACTTAACATGAAGAGTTTCTAGCATGACATTTATTATATTTATATAATACTCATTCTCCCACGGTCCGTATAACTTACATGCGTAATACGACGTTACTTAAAACATAAATTTAAAAGACTTTCTTAATAATGCTTCTTTTACATATTTGCTAGACAATCATCTCAATTGTTTTAAGTGCTTGTTATTTTTTATTCTAACGTTCGTGAAAAATTTCATATTGTATGTTTAAGCATGCAATTTGAAATTTTTTTAAACTTGTTAGGAGTCATTTTTTCTAAGAGTACATTTAACATAATATCATTAAACAAAACGTCATTAATAACAATACAGTCGTTAGAGTGTTATTATTAAATACATTATTGATGACAGTATCATTAGGAGTCAATTGTTACTGAGTACTCAAATTTTGGAGATTAACTGTGGTTGCCTTAAGGATATAATACAGATGAATTGGAAGTGATCTGTCTTAAACAAAGTCTGAGCCGGTAATGTCGTTCTAAGTCAGCATCTGAATATTAATTATTCAGTACCAATTTGGCAAAACAAAGTAATTGAGATATCGTGCGATAACAAAGTAGTTGAGATATCGGTGTTAATCGATACAAATCACACAGTTACCATACTGTTAAATCAATACAAAATTAAAGAATCTTTCCTTAAATTGTTATTCATCGTGAGGGTTGGTTCCAGGTGACACTGATGACAAAATATTTACAAAAATTAAGGGCGAAAATGTTCACCGCAACATATATATATATATATTATATATGTTGCGGTGAACATTTTCGCTACATTATTATTTAGAACTTTTCGCTATATATATATATATATATATATATATATATATATATATATATATATATATATATATTACGAAATATCGGAAGTGATTGTGGTTCTTTCTTAAGGTAACTTTCATTGTGGTGAGAAATGATAAGAGAAAGTTACCTTTCAAGGTAGGAAGTTAAATAATTAGGCTGGTGATTTTTTCTTAATAATGTTACTATGCAAAATTGTTATATCATATTTATTTTGTGTAAATTATATTTGTAACTAAGTGTTACTTCATATGGGAATAAAAATATAAAATGATATTATTCGGCGTCACACATCATAATAAACTATGAAATGATACTTCAATTCTCTCTTTTTAACTCTAATAAACAGCTCGACGTACATTCTTTAGATAGATAGCTCAATACGCATTTTCTCTCTACAAATAGATAGATACGTATTCCCTCTCTGGAAATAGTTCAGGAGGCATTGAATTGTTGCATTTTCATAACAAACTTTATATTAAGTACAGACATAATTTTTTGCATATACATATAACTAGTACTTAATTATAATGCTATCTTTTTTATACATTAGTAAAGGAAACAAATTTCCACATAGGATAATCTGAAATAGTCCATCGATAGGATTATTACTTCCACCAAAAGACAAAAATATTGTGCATTCTTATAGGAATGGGACAAAAAAAATAAAGTAAATGGGTTATTTTCAAAGGAAATGCCAGTGGATAAAAGTAAGAATTATCTCGGCATCTGTGTGTATATGTCTAAACACGTACATACGTGTGCTTTGAAATATTTATTCAATTGAAGGGAGATTCCGATTAACTGTAAACTTTTTGAAATAGTCGAAAAAAGTGAGAGGTTTTCGATTATGTTGCATTTTGTTTGTATATGTTACCTCATACTTCTGGCAGTTATTTTTCAATATGCTACTATTGTTAGAGTTTTTTTGTAGGTGCCAAGTGAAATTTAACACTCTTGTGAATGTGCAGGGGTACATTCACATGAGAGAGAAAGAGAACCGCCAACTTTGAACCAATTCCAAAACTTTCTAGCAGAATCGGTAGTTTGTATATAAATTTTATATTGAAAAAAATGCACCACAAATGTCTCACTAAATGCTATATAATTTTAACTTCACTCCTTATTAGGTTTTTTTATTCAAAAAGTAAATTATTTGTAAGTACTTACCAACACAAAAAAAAATAAATTTCTGATCTGGTAAATCCGTTCTGTCCTTAAGTTATGTCTCTTAAATTTTAAATATATGTCTGATAAAAGCAAGGAAATTATATCAAGATTAGGACAGGATAATTTTAGGCTTCTTATATTGGTTATTAGATAGTATTTATTGTTTCTAATTACAACTGGAAAAGTATTTGTGGAGGTAGAAGCAAAAAACTGCATTTTTTCTGTGTACTAGAAAGTAACTGGCGTACTACGTACCTGTGGTAGGCAATGATAACTATCACTTTAAAGCGGTTGCTATGGTTATGTTGTTTAACAGTACATATTCTCGAGGTTAATCTTTATTGTTGTAACGCTGATAACTCTTTTACTCTCGATGTAAATCGTTCAACCATGTGTGTGATATAATTTGTGTGTGACTGAATTAGTATTCAATTTTGACTATGTAAAATTTTTAATATTTCTTCAGTCTATTAGTGCAAGTGGAACACAATAATTCTGCATTCAAATATTTATTAAATATCTGTATTGCGATTTTTAAATCATTTTTCATTAAAATAATTAAGAAGAAGGAAGAGAGGTACCTAGCAAATGCTTGGGACCTCAAAATTCATAGCAGGGTCTATATCAGACACACCTCTTCCTTAATGTTATATTCGGAGACACCCGTGAAAAAGAAATAATTCCTAGGTTGCATGTATGGCCATTCACTAAAGAAATTATCCTTAGGTAGCAATTAAATGTAGATTAATTTTCATGGAAAATATCATCGTATTTGGTCCTAAATTGTAAAGGATGTTTTACAATTGCACATGGACGAACATGTAGATATGTAGAAATTATGAAACAATTATTTTTACCATTCAGGTACGGAACCCTTATAAAATGAATGAAACTTCTCGTTTCTCCCTAAATTACGAATTTTAACTGAGGGAAAGGAACACTGACTGTGTTGTTTGAAAATATATTTCCCCACAAGTATATTTGTGAAAGACGTAATTTAATAAAACTCGGTTACGCAAATAGATTCGGGAAATTTATCGAAACTGGATATTGGAGGTATGTGACCCGAATTCAGTTAGAGCTTCACGATTACATTTTGATCACGTTTGTTAAATACGTCAGGTAAAGAAACGGATCAATGTGTTTCCGACAAGACTTAGCAGTATTTCAAGGTTTACCATGCGGTTTTCCTGGATAGTAGATTATCAGAAACCGAGACGTGAGTTGTTTATCGGAAAATGTTCGCACATATTTCTGTGTACACAGGCATCTGGCTTGTTAGTTTGGTTTGATTATAGTATAGTGATCGTTTCTTTATTAATTGTATTAACTTCAGAAAACAGTTGAAATAAAAAACAATAAATAAGTTCAATCTAATTATTTTAATTTTATTATGTGTTGTTGCAAAAGAAAAAGGTATTGTCCATAGTTTTATATATATTTTTGTTTATTTTTCTAATAATTCTTTTGAAGGAAAAGAGACGAACGATAATAATATTAGTTGTGAGATTTTACATGTGAAAAGTAGTTTTATTATAAATTTGTAGTTATTTATACATACATAATAAACAAGAACCCTTTAAAATTTAATTGACAAAAATGTTTTTATCCAACAAAATTTTTCGATTAAACATATTCAACTAGGTAAATATTATCCTGTTTAAATATTTTTCTGCATAGAACGACATAGTACTCAAAATTGACGTTTTGAATCACAAATCATATAATAGGTTTAGATAATAAAATAATACCTTGTTATAGCAAATACACGTATATATATATATATATATATATATATATATATGTATATATATACATATATTTATATATACATATATATATATATATATATATATATATATATATATATATATATATATATTCCTATGACGAAAAAAAGAAAAAACAATTTAAGAAATTCATAATTCAGAAAATTTTGTTAAAGTATTTATATTTAGTGTCAATAACAATTCCTTTATAAGATTTTATTTATGAATTCTTAATGATAACTAGTTTACGAGCGTTGACTCTATCCCACTCTATTGAAGCCGTTAAGTTGAATGGGTAAAGAGGGTAAGATAATCACTAAAAAATATTTACTGTCCTCATATCCCTTACGTTTCATATTTACTTTTAAAACCTTTTAAAGATTTCTTCTCCATTTAAAGATCCAATGTCAAAAATTGTAGGTTCCATTTAAATTATTACCGAGATTATTGCAAAATTTAATTATATTGTTCCGAATAATTCAAAAGAAAGTTAAAGCATGTGGCGTTAGAAAAAGTATAGAAAGTAAAACAAGATTTGAAGATACCGGCGTAATTTTCAGAACAAGGATGAAGTTCTTTAGAAAGTGAGCAGTCGAGTAAGTATGGAACTTGCGTGTTCAATGTATTTACAGATAAAACATATTTTCTGCCTATGTATCCATTACAGTTAATATTTTGATGCAAGGTTATATTCAAGATTATATTAAGATTATATCATTAATATTTAATCACAATATTTGTCTTTACGTTATTTTCGATAAAACATAGACTCTTTCCCAAACGATTCATTAAATGTAAATAGTAGTGCATGTACAGTTCATGTCTGTACATGACGTTATATGGTCCGCAGAGAATTTTAACTAAAAATATTATACCATTTGAATATGTTGTCTTTTTTCAATTCATTTTTCAAAAACCACACTTGGCAATCCGACGCTGGGAGACCAAATACTTAAAAAGTTGCGTGTGATAATTGATTAAATAGTTTAAAATTTAAAATCAAACTGGAATTTTTGAAAAGCTTTTTATTACACAAATTTACATAAAATTAAAAAAAACGAGAGTTTTCTTTTAAACACGCCAGTGGCATATTTGAAAATAAATTTATTTTTAATTATATTCATACAAGACCTAGAATCTTTCCTTGTCTTGGAAATATGAATGTATAAAATATATTCAAATTTGTCGAAGAAAGCGTTTAAACCTCACTATCCATGCGCTTTATGTACATGGAAACCAAACAGGTGTGTGACAAATTTTCATTGCAAAGTTTTAGATAATTTCAAAAATTATCGCTATTATTTATTAAGTAATGAAAAACATTTTCCTTAGCAGATAATGGCGATAACTTTATGGTGATATGCGTCTAATTTAAAACTTCAGTTTAAACTTTTAAATAAACTTATTAACTATCTACATTCGATCTAAGGACAAAACAAAACCACAAACACTATATATTCTGAGACGTTCTGTAGATGTTCTGGATACATAGCCGATTTGATAGATGCGCAGTATGTGATTATGAAATATGCCTAGTGCCATAAAGTAATTTAAAATTGCAAGCTCCATTATCACAAAATTAATTTTGTATTTATCTTAATCGTATTTTCACTAAATTTAATAAAAATTTACAAATTCTTAGTATCTTTAATAGTTTATGAGTATTTTGTGATTAATTGATTAATTCAAATGTTTTATTCCTATTACAATTAATTACCCTATTTTATGTAATCGGTGCTCCTAAAACGCGGGAAACTGCAAATCTGACAAATCTAGAAAATTAATGGTAGCATTATAATATTATTAATTGTTTTAAATAACATGAATTGTGCTATGAAACGATACAAAAATTAGCAATCAATAATATAAAATATTAATTTTTATGTGTCTCTTTCATTAAAAACTTCTCTGCCAATAACAATAGTTACTGCCATCTAAAAAATTAAAAATCGTAAAAAACAGACTTTTCCGTTTACATTTCACTTGATTTTTCATCACAGCGACGACACAAGGGAAATGAAGTACAGGGGAACAAAACTCCACCTTCCGGCTGGAGTATTATTTCCCTGTACTTCACATTGTTATATCTATAATAACGATAAAGGTCGCCATTAACTATAACATTTTTAAAGAAAAAAATCTATGTATTTTCGCTTCTTATTGCATCTTCAGCATCTCTTTCATCATTCAATCTTTATTCAAGTTTCTATTTCTTAGCAACGTTTCTTTTAAACTCCTTCGTTTTGAATACTGAGAAATTTTATGTGCATTTTCTTCACAGAATAGATTCATAATCTGATAAAAGCATATTACATAATCCTTTACAAACAATCATTAAAAATGTGCTATTAGACTCAAAGACCAAATACATTTATCATATTAGGAACCTATGTACATTGATTTACGTTAATAGAATAAATATAAAATTATCAGTGGAAAAAGATAATTTTTTTAATAGATGACCTTGGGTAAGTATTTTGTAATGCATCTTCATATTACTGTAGTAGTTTAAATTTTATTTTTACCTTAATCTTCATGAGAATAATAATATAAAATATAATAATAGAACACATGTACAATATTAGTGCAAATAAATTGGTTAATATCGTGTTCCTACAATAATATTTTTTATGTGCAAAAATATAATTAAAATTAGAGAATTATTTGAAATTGAAGAAGATATCTAGTAAGTATTAAAAACGTAAGAGATATTAATATTAAGTCTTTATTAAACATATTTCAGCTATCTTAACTAGTTCCAATCAAAATTATAAAAGCGAACGATTGATTAGCCTCCCTCGAACGATTGATTAGCTCCTATGTTTATTAGCTTCGCTTTCAAGGGTCATTTAGTCAAACGACCGAGGCGAAAGTTATGCTTTCAAATAGCATGTATCGCACGTGTAAAGGTAGCATACTATTTTATCTCGGACAAGTATAATTAATGTTTTAGTAATTAAAAATAAAAATAAATAGGGCGTGAATAAAACTGTGTATGTGTGCTTGTCTTGGAAAATGAAATGAATTCTGTTGCCAAGATGAGTCGATTTAATTCACAAGCTTATGGATTTATTCTTGTTCAACTTTGTTAAGTTCATTGTCTTGAAAACAGGACGTGTAAGGCAATTATATATATATATATATATATATATATATATATATATATATATATATATATATATATATATATATATATATATATATATATATATACCTCAGTTTTCCTGCGCCCGGGCTTTTTAGTAGTAGACAAATAAATATTTGCTAAACGAAAATAATTCAGTCAATTGCTGATAATTAATTTGGGCCACAATTTTGGATAATTTATTAGATATTAAGAGAGAGGCATATTTTCATGTAATTTTTACTAAAAATAGCAAATATTGATATCAACTAATAATTTAATACAGAATATGGATTAATAGTGTCAGATATAAAGTTAGTTTAGTTAATAAGATTAGTAAGACATGAAATTTTAGATAATTTAAAAAATTGTCGCCATTATCTTCTAAGTAATGAAAAACTTCTTTCTCATGAAAAGATCAGATAGGATAACATTACATCATTAACGGTTCACATTATAAGCTACATGGAGTTGGAATTACACCAAATGGTTATATTCAAACGTCACATATTAATAAGTTATTAATATTTCGGAAACTTATTTCAGATTATTAAATTTGTAATAAATCTAGTAAAACGTTAAGGTTTGTTCTCATAGTAATTAACGATAATCACAGTAAGAACAAACATCATTCCCATATAATGAGAGCCTCATTCAGGTCACCGTGTTTTTTTTCGGCACGGAAACATGCGTCTAACTTAAAGCTCATATTTTATGTTTTAAATAGGCTCATTGACTATCTACCTTCGATCTAAGAATGAATCCAAAATTATAAATGTCTTTAGACCCTTGACGTTCGCATAAATGCGAGCAGAAATATTTTAAAAATTTCAATTTCTGAACAAACTCAAGAATTTTCTTAATGGGTATTATACTTTCATTCTTTTTAGCCTGTAACTTTAATTATTTCTAATAAAAATATGTTGAAGCTAAACTACAAGCTTAATACAACGAAACCTAGTTCGCAACTTATTTCGCGTAATACAACGAAACCTAGTTCGCGGTAAAGAAATTAAATAAAGTAGAAATAATACTACATCTCGTAGTTTCATTTAATTGTAAATAATGAACTTCTATAAAATTAACGCCAAATACGTTCAATATCGAATAATCCTGATTTATATTAGCTGTTTAATAAATAAAAACCTTATTCTTTATTAAATAACTGTAAGGCTTATCAACAAAAATTACGCAATGTTTACAACTGAGGAGGTGATTTAAAGGAAGTTAGAAATGTAATGATACGTATCAAGCTTGTAGCTTGGCTTCAACTTATTTCTAGGGGACATAATTAAAGTTATAGGCTAAAAAGAATGAAAGTACCCATTAACAAAATTCTTGAGTTTGTTTAGAAGTTGAAATTGTAAATATTTCTGTTCGCATTTATGCGAACGATAAGGGTTTATAATTTAGGATCCATTCTTTGATCCAAGGTAGACAATAAGCGTATTAAATAATAAGCCTATTTAAAAGATAAAATATGAGCTTTAAAGTAGATGAATATTTTCGTGCCGAAAAAAACCACGGTGTCCTGAATGAGGCTCACATTATAACGGAATAAGGTTTCTTTTCACAGTAACTATCTTTAATTACTATGAGAAAAAACCTTAACGTTTTACTAGATTTGTTACAAATTTAATAACCTGAAATAAGTTTCCGAAATATTAATAACTTATTAATATGTGATGTTTGAATATTACTATTTGGAGTAATTCTATGTAGCCAATTCAAATGTTATACTGTCTGAGCTTTTTATGAGAAATTTTTTTTTTCATTACTTAGTAGGTAATAGCGATAATTTTTTAAATTATCTAAAACTTTACAGCAAAAATCTGTCACACGTCTGTTAGGTTTCCATGTACATAAAGCGCATGGATGGTAAGGTTTAAGCGCTGTCTTCGACAAATTTTAATATATTTTATACATGCATGATTTCAAGACAAGGAACGATTCTAGGTCTTACATAAATTTAATTAAAAATAGATTTATTGTCAAATATTCCACTGCCACTTTTTAAAGAAAATTTTGTTTTTTTTTTAATTTCACATAACTCTGTATAATAAAAAGTTTAAAAACATTCATATGATTTGTGATGAAAAATGTTAGTTTTGGGAAATATCGTTCCATATAGAAAAAAATATATTAACATTAATATTTATCTAGTTGAATATATTTAATCGGCAAATTTTATTGAAAAAAACGCATTTAATGTTAATTAAATTACAAAGTGTTCTCTTCGAGTGGTATAAACAACTTAGGGACGGAGATAATTTAATTGAAAAATATTAAAACACTTTAAGTTAAATGACCATTATTGAATAAATATTTAATGACCATTTAAGGCGATGTTTACCAAGTAATATATATTTCACAATAAATTTCTCCATAATCTGTCTCAATAACAATATATACGTAAAACTTATTTTCCTCATTTTTCCATGCCACATTGCTTACAGAAGATTCTCAAAAGTCATAACTCTCTATCAAACTATTCAATTTATCAAACGATTGTTGTTTGACAGACAAAGCCACGGACAGACAATGAGACGAACGATCTGTCAAAGTATTATTGTACTAACAAGCTTCCCCAACAGATGCTAGTGCCGTATTTAATAGATAACAATATTATTGAAGTATCTATAATAAAATTGACCTCACCACAATACCGTGGAATAAGACTTAAACAATAAAAGCTACTTCAAAGGATTTTTCAGAAGTCAAGCCGCAATGAAGACAGCCATCAAACTGTCATTGTGTAATCGCGCGATTGGAACTATACAAAGTAAGGCTTTTATGCAATGAGACTACTACATAAATCGTCAATACCAATAACAGACGACAAAGGTAACTCGCAACATAAAGGATCTCCGGTGGTTCACATGAATTTATTTTTCTTTGGAGATTTAGTCTAAATGAAAGGAGATTCACAATTAAATGAAACTGTGTGATGTATTATTATTTCTACTTTCTTTAATTTCTTTACCACGACTTAGGTTTAGCAAAGATCTTTGCTAATATCCCACCTGAAGATGTTGTAATACAACGAAACCTAGGTCGTGGTAAAGAAATTAAAAAAAGTGGAAATAATACTACATTACGTAGTTTCATTTAATTGTGAATAATGAATTTCTACAAAATTAACGACAAATATATTCAATATTTGAAGGGAAATTGACAAAATGTCGCAAATTAATATTATTTTTGTTTAAAGAATTGCACACAAACGATGTCACGTTTGTGTTTTGAATTAAATATATTTGATTATTTATTTTATTACTAAATTAAATAGTTTAATATATTATTGACAAATACATTGTGGAGAAATTCTCCATCATTTGTTTTATTGCTAAAGACTTTTATTTTCAGAAGACTTTCTTATGTATCAATATAAAACATGATTTAATTTCAAAGTTCTTCATATTGACAAAATATGGTTTCAATTTTTTTCAAGAATTCAAGAAACAACGACTTCACGACTATATTTTACAACTGCCACTACTCAACAAAAATAAGTTTTAGTAGCTACCGCTTGTCCGCGTCCACATGCTGAAAATTGTTTACGTTCAACATAAGTTTAGGAAGTATAGAAGTTTCCATATTTACTTCCAGGAGAATTTAAATTTAGAAAATAGGTTTTTAGATGGTTAGGGAAATATAATGCAATATTTTTTTTAATTATAAACTTGATTGGTTAAATTATACACTCCTTAATAATATTTTCACGATGTCATGATTTGATTAATTCTCTTATATTTTTAATAGATTCATGCGTTGGGGCTATTTACATTAAACTGATAGTTTGCTTAATAATTAAAAGCTATAAAATAGTATGTCAATAGTATCGCCAAAATTATATTTGAATCTAAACTAAACCTAATTCGTGTCACAACTCGACATTATCACGGATCATCATCGGGCCATGTCGATATGTTGACGACTGTGTTCTCCATATATTCAACTTACGAGTACGTACCCGATCATATGAAGATGATAGTTGTTAGTACTTGTTAGAGTGATCATCTCAATTGAAAATAAAAAAATAAAAATATGAACATTAATTAATTTGAATTTGTAAGTAACCTAAATTATTGCGTAGTGAGTGAATACTCGCGTTTCTTATTGGCAATGTGTATCAAATTGTTAAGAAATAGAAGTATTTCTTTATAATGATTCATTTATAGGCAGCTAAAGTTACTAAATGACGATTAAAAAACCGTAAACCTTGTTCAATAGCTTATGTTTATGTAAAGGGCAACAGAGTTCTAACCGCGTACATTACAAGAACTTTGTAACGGTGCGCACTACATGAAATATATATATATATATATATATATATATATATATATATATATATATATATATATATATTTATATATATATATATATATATATATATATATATATATATATGTATATATATATATATATGTATAATTTTGCAGCATCTAAATAAATTGACCGGTAAAACTTTCACAAACGCAAAACTGTCATAATTTAACCGATTACTATGAAATTATGAATAGTGCTTTAGTTCTATTATTTTAAATTTTGACTGCAATTAGGGGATGGACGCTCGAGGGATGACGCAATGATATTATCACTAGAATTATCTAACGCCCATTTATTTAAGAAAATTAGCACTTATTTTAACTCAACTTGTGAACTGAAACAGCGATGTTAGAAATTAAAAACAACATTTTTATATTTCATTTGCCCCAATAACTTTAATAAAGAAATATTTTTCATGGCTAACCATTGAAGTCAATATGGGTAAATATTACCAAATGAAGTAAATGTAAGTAATTATTGCCAAATTCCAAATGCCGACGTCAAACTGTTTCTAAGAAAATAAGATGTGGACATTTTCAATAATATCACTAGAAATATTTTTCATAAAATTTTGTCAAGAAAAAGTTTTGCTTTCCACATATTTTGCATTTTAAATAAAAAACACAACAAATAAAATAAAAAAAAGATTTAGAATATGTTTGAAACCTTTAATAATTTCATATAAATATTTTTGAATGTCAACTCATGAAATGTTTGAGGATTTGCATAACTTATATCTACATAAAAATGGAAGTTTCCATCTCGAACAGTTTCTAAGAGAGGTGGCCGTTACCAAGAGATTAACGGACATGTAAATGATCTTATAAGGTTTCCCGTTTTTATTTCAAAGTATGAAAAACAGGATAGCAGATAGACAGATGTAAATATCTTTACTCACATTGGAAGTATGTAATATTCTAAAATTTTACTTGCTTTTCAAAGTTCAAGTAACTTTTTACTTTTATTATAAGGAAACTTTCTTATGTAAATATTTTAACACGGTGATCTAATATTTTCAGAATCACAAGCGACAATGAGAATAATAATAAATTAAAGTTGTTTAAGTTTTAGTTAATTTTATTTCATGAAAGCAAGTAAAATTTACATTTTTTTAAATAATCGTGTAACTGCAGAGTCTGAATATACCATCCATATAATTACGATAGTGCCATTAATTTAATTGCTCCAATCAATTAACACAACATCAGCCTGCGATATTTCCTGTATCCTAGTATACCTGCATACCAACTAGCTCACTTCTACCGTTAATTGGTTGTTATACTGTAACGATCACTTACTATCAAGTACTATTACAATCATATCGATCACTGATATGATCAATGATAAGATACAGTAGTGCTTCGATCTTATTCGGAAATGCGTTACAACTAAAATAGCTCTTTCGAGATTAAATTTCTGAAAAAAGAACTAATAAATCTCTTGATTGATTCCTCTGCCCAATTCACAGTTATCTTGGAATTGTTCTTGTTTCTTACAACAGTAGAAATAAAAATGATTAATGAAATGTGCTGGGTAATTTCATAACCTAAGTCGTGAAAATTTTAAATCTCACAAAATATATGTAACTTAAATTCGGATTAAAAATAAATGGATGATTTTAATGAAAGAAATAGATAGTTGCTTGTTATGAAATATTTTCCTCATTTAAAGATATACCCGCTAACAACATGAGGCTTTAAAAAATTGAAAATAATTTTTACAAAGTACAAACATTTCTCTCCAGGTAATTATCAAACATCTCAAAACCCGGTAACTTTATTGTAACACAGCGCATACAGTACGAATTTATATTTATTTCTTTTATTACTATGATTCTTTTAAATGATTAATGAGCAAGAAAAGCGCCACATGACATATTTGGGACGGAGCAGTCCGGTATCCCGTTTTATTTTGGAAGATGAGGCTCATTATATTTCTATTCCTTTGTATTTCGCCGCGTCCGTATACATTAGACACGCCTTCGGGTGGCGTTATTGCTTTTCAATACGATATTTTCTTGTATATACTACTTGTGTATTAGACATATATTCATTTTATGATGCGGGTTTCCCTTGTCGAGCAAAAGTAACATATTTTTAACCGTACTTCATTTATCACATGTGCGGTTGCAGATGTCATTTTTTTAATATTTAAACAAATAATTACTTTAATGTTATTTGAGTTATCCATAGATGACTCCAGAAGCCAGAAATTAAGTTCGAAATTAAGCCATAATAATTTTTTATATGTGAGAGAAATCACATATTAGAATATTATTTACATGTTAGAAAAAAGTACATATATTGGTAGGGCTAATATGTGTATATATATAAACTATATAGGTACTTAGGGAGTAAGGTACCAGATCTATTGATTTTCCCACTGACAGGATGGAAGGAGCGTACATTTTATCAATAATTCGTCACAAAACTTGAACTTAGGATATTTGTACATAGATGTACACCCAGATATACAAAAATTAGTAATGTGAAATTAAAACGAATATATATTGTTTCAAAGCGACATCGCAGGCAAGGAATAGCTTCCTTAATCAGGGACGAGGTATTTGATTTGTAATAGCTCTTAAATATGAATCCCAATTTATTAGTAATAATAATAATGTAACGGCCTGCATTATTAAAAAATAAAAAATAAAGGTGGTCTCCTTTTGCTTAGAAATTTATTCTTGTTTAAAATTTTATTTCAATCGAAAATCGTGGATATGCTTTTAAATGTTTCGTTTTAACTTTTACTTTTAGGCTCAGCTCAACATTGTTGTTTTTTGCTTTATGTAAACTAATTATTATTAATGAAACTAAGTTTGCATCAAATTTCACATCTATCATTAAAAGTTTTTAAAGCTAGCTTATTTCACTGATGAATTACGTCCTTGTTTTGACTATAATGTCTTTTCAAAGGACTTTATCTCCAAATGTCCTAAATTTTGTTTTGGTACTTTTTACATATTGATTATTTACATTTCATTTTAATGCTCAATTTTAAAGTCGAATATATTGCGGTTTAAAAGTAAGTGATTCTGTTTTAAAAATCTGTATTTGTATGTTATGTTTTCTATTTTTCTTTGAATTTTACACCAATATATGACATGTAAAAAAAATTGTGTCATTTTTGATGAGCATTTTTTATTATTAGCAACCTAAAAGTGAATATCAAAAGACGATGAATGAATGTATTATTAGCAACCTAAAAGTAAATATCGATTACCTTAATCGTCATGTTTTTTCCTTAGCCATTGCTTAGTACAAACCATGACCCAAAGCAAGAATTAGCCCATCGTCACTGCATATTTTAAATCGTACGTTTGACAGGATATCAAATATATATATATATATATATATATGATATCCTGTCAAACGTACGATTTAAAATAAACCTAAAAAAAACCATTAAAAAATAAAACAATACATTATTTTAAACATAATGTTCTTTTTTCCTAATTACGTAATTAAACGTAGCACTATAAAAATAACTTCAATGGAAAAAACAGTTTCTTAATCCTCTCTTATTTAACAATACATATATTTGTAAATTATTCTTCTATGGAAAAATTACGTGCTCTCAAATATTTAACCTTTATATGTACTTAAATAACGAACTATCATACGTACCCACGGAAGCTACACAGGACGTGTAGTATCTTATTCAAACACATGTATTTATTTATTATTACTCTTATTATATAAATTCATGTGTTTGAAAAACTACGGCGGAAAATCTTTTTCAATGATTCTAATTAGTGTAACATTTATCTTGATACAAGTATTAATAGAATTAAACATTTTATTTAATTTTTTTAATAATTGACGTTAAAACTCCGCTAAATATGAAAGAAAAGATGTGTGCCTCACACAAATGAATTTACTGATAAAGCGAAACTATTTTAATTGTTTACGTTTGTGGATAATTTATAATAATCATCGTTTATCTGGAAGTATCTTCCTTTTTTCCATGTTATTCTGATTAAAACTGTATTTATTACAATTTATTGTATTAAGTTAATAAGTTTATATTCAAAGTTATTAAATAAATTATAACATCATACATACATGTGGCCGAAACTTTTGCTTTAAAACTCTCTACTACAGTCAGCATGACGACCTCGATAAAACTTGCACGCATGTACAGATTTCTTACGTGTAAGAAATACTTATAGCATTGTGTGTCCATAGAAATATATCACACAGAGACACACATGTTCTAGCCCACACACTATCGTTTAAATTCTACTTCATCTTTGTTTTGTCGTCGCTCAAGTGTATGCAATTTGTAAAAAAATTATTTATCAATTGGTATCAATTCGATATTTTATTCCTAAATCCAAGCGTAAAAGCTATGAAAAATGTAGCTGTAATCATAAATTCGTTATATTTTAATCTTCACGGAGAATCTTTTAATTATGCATTTATTCAATAATTTGATATGTCATATCACTTATAATTTTTGCATTATATCGTATAAAGAATGAAATGCATGACTAAAGATATGGAAATCGGTGACGGCCTACCAATTCATTGACCGATTAGAATTTAAATGAAATTTTTTGATCACCTTTCGTTAGCGCTCGCTCGGTGCCGCCGCCACCACTCGGATGTGTCCGGTATTTCTCTGACGTTTTACACAAGTTTATTTCGTTTTTAACGACACGGAATCACCGTGACGTCAAAAACGAAATTCAATACAAAACGTTTTAGAGTACGTTCGGTGCAATCTCTGTGACCACTTATTAATTCAGATGTTCATTTTCAGCAATAAAACAGTAAATAAAATTGAAAATATATGCAACAGGTTTCTGAAAGGAGAGTAATCACGTAGAAGAGTAATCATACAGTTTATGTGGTTTATAAAAAAATGTCAAATATCACATTACATATATTTGCATGCAAGTATACGATAGGAGTTTTTGATGTACCATTTATCACATTCATATTGTCATAATTTCCCCCTCTCCGTATAATGTACTTGCACAATACGCTCTTACATAATATACATTTACAAACTTTCATAATTATAACTATCTCTTTGTTATATTTGCGTGAGGGCTATCTTTCTTTCTTCCTTCAGTCCGCTTTGTTTCATATTTGAAAGTTTTGTAGAAAATTTCATATCGTATGTCAAAGCGTTGTTTTTATAACACTACATTTAACCTAAACTCATTAAAAAAACGCCACCGCTAATCACTCAGTAAAGAATGCTCATCGAAATATATGTCACTCTCTCAAATGGATATAAAATGAAGGAATTCTTAATAGAATGTTTATCGATGAAGAGCACTGAGCCTTTTATAGTAGCCGTAACTGTTTATCATGAGCATTGGATTCAAGTGTAACAGAAATTAATGGCAAAGACCGGCAACGTAAATAAGGTTACCGGTATGACGGTTCTATTACAACCACGACGGTATAGTACATGACGGTATAGTACATATAGTACATGAAGGTATAGTACAACCCACCGCGGCTTCATACGATACCAAATCTATCAACGAGACATATATTATAACGTACTGCGATTAATAACGAAGAAAGTCGATTAAATTACTGGGATTACGTTTTTTTTTATCTTGACGACCTTGTGCTTATTACTATAAGAAACCTGTATGAGAGATCATTTTTATATTGTGCAAATTGTATTGCTATCTTTTTTCTACATCAACCGAGAGAACGAAAGTTAAACAATCAAATATGTCAATTGTATAATATACAATTATTCATCGGTATGAATAATTGTATATTATACAATTGACATGTCATGTTCTTACTTTCACTAAAAGATGAAAATATTATACTATCATTGAGGATTGTGACAAAAAAATTTGGAAGTAGGGTATTTTGAAAGGAAAGGTCAGTGGATAAAAGCACGAATTACGGCGGTATCAGTGTTTATGTAAGTAACTATGGATAGGGATACTTCTGTTGATTATGAACTATTTAAAAAAAAGCAGGAACTTCTTAATTCGACTGCATCATCAAAGGGTTTATAGTCTTGGTTCATTTCAAACTGGCCATAGTTCATTTAAAATTTGGTTATATGCTTAATTCAACTGCATCAACTTCTTAATTCGACTGCATCATCAAAGAGTATATAATCTTGGTACATTTGAAATTTGCCGTAGTTCATTTATAATTTGGTTGAATTTCAGTATGAAAATTGAAGGTTTACTATAGAATTATGTAACAATTAACATCGTTAGTGTTGTGTTCGAGTTTACGTGATATAGGTCTCATTGTAATATAATAATAGTCTCTTTGTTCAGAAATTATTGTGCGACGAAGTAAATCTTCTCTTTAACAAAATTAGGGTATAATGGGAACAAAATTGGTTGACAGGAAGTCTTCATTGACATGAAGGAAACTCATTAAGTTTGGACTTGCTGGACTTGTTTTGACATGACAAGGTAAATAGGAACTAAGCAAATGCAGGTATGTACAAAAGAATTAAGTAACCTTCTTGTGTGTACTTCTTCATATATCTAGTGATAAATACCCGTATGGTCTCATAAAAAATTGATTGGAAATTCACTGTTAAAATTGAAGATGAATAACAACTATGACATGTTTGAATTTGCATGATAAATGCCTAATGATTAATGTCTCTAAAATATTAATACAAATAAGGTCGTCACAAGTCAGTCTTTTAGCAATATGAAAGTACGATGATAGAGCTGGGATATGGCGACAGGTACTCTTTATTGAGTAGAACTCATAGAATTTGGGCTCCTTTGATTCGAACTGACGTAAGCAAGAGTGTAACAAAATAAGTATAAACATAACAAACACACATACACACACACAAACGCGCGCGCGCGCCTGTGTGTTCGTGTGTACATAATATGTGTGTGTATGTGTAAAGGCGTGAAGAAGCGTAGATATTAATAGGTGAGTATAGAGGTATTTATTAGTGTAAAAAAGGCATGAGTAATGAAGCATTGACTACGGTAAAACCAAAAGAAGGAATGTGATTTACATGTCAGCATGTCTCTATATATTTACATATCTCTGTTTTTATGTATCTGTATACAAGCATGTATGTATGTAGGTATGATATATTTAGATTTAAGACAAAAAAATTAATTTTTATCCATACATAAGAAAGTTACTGACAGGCTGCGTACGTGTGAAAGAGAAAGATGACTACTGCGTTAATGCCGTTGCTATAGTTACGTTGCTTGACAATTGAAATTCCATAAGTGATTCTTTTATGCTGTAATTTAGATAACTATGCTTCTCTTGCCATACACCAGCTATGTCTTATATATTAAAGAAGAAAATCCATCCTCAAGGGAAAATTAAAGGCAAATTAAACCTTTCTGGGAAATGTCATCATATTAACTCTTATTTTGAAAGTACTTTCACGCTTCGGCATAACAACCCTTTCACTTCAGGATCGAACGGATAAACATGTTGAAATTGTGAAAGTTTTATTTTCACCATTCAGCAATGGAACCCTAATCAAACGAATGAAACTTCTCATTTCGTTTCGCTCAATCACAAAAATGGATTAAAAATAAGTACGCCGACCAATTGTTTTATTTGAAAATATATTTTCCGATATATATATATGTGATAGGTATAATTTATTAAAACTCGTTTATGCAAGCACACACGGGAAATATATTGAGAAGCGATATTTGAATCGAATTTAGTTAAATCTTCACGACGACATTTTGAACCCGTAGGTTAAACACGCCAAGTGAAAAGATCAATGTGTTTCCACCAAGTCTTAAAATTATTTTAAGGTTTCTCGTGCGTTCATATATTCATACATTTTTGGAGATATATATGTATGAATATTAATAAAAAAAACAATACATTATACTACATTCAAGCCAAGCTTAAAGCCAGAAGCTTAGTTGTATATCAATCTGTAAGCACGTTTTCCCATAAATAAATATCTTTTCCCGACAATTGATTCATAGTGTATGGTGTATTGTTTTTTTATTAATTTTACTTACTCCGGAAAACAGCTTAAATATGGTCATTTTAATATCGCTTACAGGAAAGTTAAAATAATTTTCTGCTCTTTTTCTTAGTTTAAAATATATATTTCTTTATTTTAAGTTCATTACTTTCAAAACAATCGTTAACCTATGTAAGTTTCAATTGTAAATTCTTCATTCTTTTATAGCAAGAAAAATTGTCATCTTTTATGACTTTTAGGAAAGGAGAGTTTTTTACAAGGTTATGAAAAGTGGAATTAGAATAATTTTTCCAATTACTGATAGAACATTGGTTTTGCTTCAGTGTTATTGAATAAAGTTTTCAAAGTCTTCATAACCTTTGAATAACAATGCTTCTCATATGGTTCAGACAGAAACCGTGTCATGAAAACCGAAGAAACTGATTTAAATATGTCAACATGGAGAAACTAATACGCGAATAATATTTCACATAAGCAAAGTTTCTCTTGAGACGAAGATTTTAGTCAAAGCTATTGATAATGACGTCCTTATAAGTTTGTTGCACAACGTACAAAAGGTTCTGGCTTAAAAATTTGGTTGGCAGGCATGTCTAAAAAATAAAAAAGACCAAAAACTGTATAAATAGAGCAAAATTAGCATGACAGTTGATTTATTTTTTTGTCTCGCTTCACCAGCATTCCATGCGTTTACTGGCTGTGATTATACAGCCTCGTTTTACAATAAAGGAAAAGTCCGCCTTTCAAACTACTTTTAAGAAACAAGACCATTCAAAACATTTTGCATTTTTGATTGATATGATTGATGTATTTGATGAAAAAAAATTATAGAAGTTAAAATTGAAGACCATACATTTCGGCAACATTTTAAACAGAAAAAATTAAATAGTTTTTAAAATAATAGTTCAAAAATCTGATTGGCAGTAGAATAATATATTCAAACACTTTATTTTTTATGAACATCCAATAATCAATTTCTTTAACAAAACATGATTCTTTTCTTATGCGCGAAACGTGGATTATGCTTAAAAATCATCGCTTCATAGTAAAACATTTAAAAAAATTACTTAAACTATATTACATTGTGTCCTTTTTCATAACATAAAACTGCCCGCGCATTCCTTATTTGTTACTCAGAGTCCTCCAGAGCGAGATTAATTAATTGGAATGGTGGCAACCACTACTTGCGGTCATCTTTTTCACAGGAAACCATCTTTTATCGTGTTTGGTAAAAAATAAACTTTAATTAGTTATATCATTTTCTTGAAAACCACGATTAATGTGAATAGTTAACAGTAATATATCTATTTACACCTGGCAATCTGAGGTTAGCGGCTGATTTAGAGCTGGCAAATATATTTTTTTAAATTTCTTAAATAATTTTCTTCCAAATGTCATCGGATTCATTTGAAGAACATATTATTGGATTTAATTGAACTTAATTAATTACAATATATTTAATTAAAGATAATGGTGGCAAATTTATTTAGGCCACCCGCAAATATAATATACACAATCGTTCATCATTCGTTAAAGCGAAGTTTAATAAAAAAAACAGATACATGCAGAAATAAGCGGCCAGATCTTGTACTATAATTTGCCATGATAGGTACAAGAATAAAATACATAAATAAATACAATTTAGAAGAAAGTATACGCTAAGATCGAATTATATAATATTTTGATTACTCTGTTAGATAAACTATGTAATGTGTCTTGGTTTTACTATTGACAACACGTTATCATGATTCACACAGTTTCACATCCCACAATCTTAGCTCATAGATTCAAGGGTATTTCAAAGTTCGACGCCATGTATGTTGTTGTTAATTTGTACTGTTATCTTACAATGTTAAAGCTACATTTTTTACTGTAGGTATGACATAGCAGGTATTAAACTTTTTGTGTAGTATTATTTTAAAATACCTCTTCATAAGCGTTTCTGCTTTTTCCTTTGAGGAAGACTTACATCAAAATTGCCTAATCGCCTTTTCGCGGTTGAAGTAGAGTGCAACAAGTTTATAATGAATGAGAGTAAACTCTTTGAAATGTGTCACTGTTATGGATTTTAATATTATTAAATTGAATTAAAGTCATTATAATTTAAACTTGAAGAAGATAAAAACTGTTCGTATAAGAAAAAAAAAAAAAATCAACATTATTATTACGTCTTGTTGTACTCCAATGTATTGTTTGTTTAAGTCATATGTATAAATTTATTTATTCATTCCATAAATCTGAGTATAGATTTTTTAAGCAAAGCTCTAATAAATATGCGATTCTTTCCAATGTATGAATTTCCGTAATGTCTGTTCATAACATGATTTCGATAGTCATTTCAACTATATCCGGTAGAATTTATTATTTTGTTCGTGAGAATGCTTCGATTTTATTTTAGTTCAGTTTGTAAAGGAATGACTCCGTTACTAGGAACAATGTTTTTTACGCCGTTAACAGAGAATGAAGGGCTCAGCCAGTGCAATATCTTTCTCACTTTTATTGAAATCTTTTGGTATCATTAAAATTTCAATTTAATTAATTTAAAACTTATTTTATGAACGATATTTTTTAATTTGTGTTTTTTTTTATTAATTTAAGATATTAAACGTGGATATGTTCTGTATATCATTCGGAAAGTTTTCATAACAAACCGAAGGACATAAAAGTAAAGGACTTTATTAGAACTTGCAATTTTCATTTGGGGTTCATCCCCAAAATGAAATCATAACATGGTAATTATTATCATCTAATTTTGTTGCTTCTTTTTGTCCATCAAAAAAAGTTCAATAAATATATTAATCATAATACCATAATATAAATTAATGCAACGCATATGGTTATGGCAACCTTAAATCCTAAACTTGTCGGGGTTTAGATAAAAAGTGTAGTCAAATAGATTTTCTATTGTAAATTTTTTGGTTAATGAAATAATGCAAAGATGTTTTTGGAACGGGTGTAAGTTTGTCTTTCCTCTTTTTTGAAATATATGTGATACTTGGAATTGTCATTCCGTTTTAATCTTTCAAATAATGATCTGCTGTTATTGAGTAGATCCCATGATTTTAAACCTCATTTTTATGAACTGTTACATATAACAAACGGTTAAACCTAATGTAATTTACAGCCTTTCCGAGTCTAAGCATTTAAATTTTCACAGCCCTAATAACACAATAGCTTCGTGTGTACACAAATAAATTAGAATGTAATATTCAATTTATTTTACAAAACCAACACCGCTTTAGAGAGCAAAGATTTAAATATTTGTTTACATTTTAAGTTCCGAGGATTGCCTGGCGATTTGCGATATAAAATTCTGGTTTAACAGAGACCCATTAATTACGAATTAATTACGTTTCATAATAAATTATTTCTAATTGCAGAGATTTTATAATATGATATGCCTGTATTTTTAATTAGCTCACAAAATATTTAGCAATAGATATACAGTAAAAAATGTATTTCGTTGAATTATTAATAATATACTATATTAAAAAATATAAAAGAGCTATTGTTTATGTTGCAACCGAGTGCCGTCTTAAATTGAAATTTACCCGACATAAATGTGGTGAAAAATATTTACATCAGAGGTGAGTGTAACATACCTGTATATTAAATTACAGTTTTTTTTTACCAAAATAACTTGATAATGTTTTCCATTTTTGTTATGTGTTTGCTTCCTTATGAGTAATTAATTTATGTAATGAAATTGAAAATTTGTAATTTTTTTACTCAATTGAAAGTTTCTTATTTTTCTGAAATCAGTAATAATTGAGAATAAAATCTCGGTATTCTTAATTATTAAATATGCAGTCAAATATCTAATAAAGAAGAACGAATAATAAATTTCTCGTCATACTTTAAACATAAAAATAAAATCTATAAAAACATTTTTAGAAAATAGAATGCATTTTGGTTTTTCACATGTAGTGCAGCTGTACTTCGTCTTCCGATATTTGGCTGAAGGATGGTCAGATCTTACATAACTCCCGATTTTTTTGGCGTGTATCTAGCAATGCGATCGTTGCTCTATTTGCGACGAAGGTTTGTCAGTTATGAAAGATGAGCCTAATTTATGAATGAAATCACTTTCATTGGTTTTACCTTTTATAATTGTCACAGTATATATATATATATATATATATATATATATATATATATATATATATATATATATATATATACATATATATAATAAAAACCAACATAAAAATATATTTTGTTTTTCACCTGTACCAATGCCGATTATTTTATCATGATATAGAGTCAAAATGATCTACTTTATTTTTTTGGCCACGTGTGAGACCAATGCTATATATCACCTTGGTATCCAAACTGTGAACTGTCCATTTGTTTGCCTTTTTGAAAGCTTCTTATATTTCTGCTTTATTCTCGCGGACTTATGTACTTAGTAAGGATCAATGGTGCTTATTGAGGCCAATTATTAGTGGATATCCAATAAATCAATTATCAAAAGTAATGTTTCGATAAATCTTTGTTATGGATTGCACTTAACGGTCACGTCCTACGTCAAATGCTTCGTTACTGAAGTGTAATGGTTCGGTGGTTTTTTTTGCAGCATGTATTTTAATTTTGAGATTATAAAATGTCTTGTGATCAACAGTTGCATATATTTTTATGCCTGGTAATTTGCTGGCTTGTTAGGAATGTGCACACCGAAGCACCCTAAACCATAGGAGCATTTCTTTAAAGATCAAATATTCCGAAGTTCTTTATTATAAAAATATTCTGAGTTCACCGGACAGTTGTCAGCAAATCCAACAAACAAATTTTTTATAAACGCCAAATAGTCAACATTTTTTTCTCTTCTTGGGGGTTTTTAACATCAAATCACAGGAATTTTTTCAGAAAGCAAAATATTTGTTACGACATTATAGATCTTAAAACGTCTATGTCAGCGCCATCTCATCATTGAGATTGTGCTGTTTGATGCGATTAAGCCCTATTATATACAAAGTCCCAAAAACAAAGGAAACTTGTCCATACTTATATATTTCATATGATATCGCTTTTTTTAATGCGACAAGATATTTGTTTCATAATTATCTGATTATTTGTGTACATAAGTATATCAATGAGCATGGGTTTGTGATGAAAAAATTCGAATACTCTTACTCTGTTTGAGTATTTCTAGCAGCACTCTATATACTCAAAGGATTTATGGTTATGTTTTCAGCTGGTGTAAGGTTGTTTGATTGGGAACAGTTTTTATTCCATTCTGTCTTATCCTTAGAAATAAAAATGCATCCATTTACCTTATTTTTCTCCCTTAAAACTGATTGCTCATCTCTTACATTATAAGTTGTGGTATCAGTACCACCTCATAAAAAATGGCGTCCTGTTCCGAAGTACTTTCTTGACTACACTGAGCTCAGTGAGCAGTTTACTCATCCCTTTCTGATTCACCACTATTGTCACTGGAATATTTTTCTAAAAGGGCAGTGAGTTATCCTTGATCTTTCTCATAAGACATTTTTTGTGTTTTCATGCCTGCAAATAAATAAATACACATACCGTACTCAATAAATAAAAACATGAAATAGGTAAACCGATTGTGAGGTCGGGTATACCCGCTGTTTGTTTTTGCACATATATATCCCACCGGTGCCGATGCAGCACTATATCCAATGCTGAAAATCCCTCCCGTACGTTTTCCTCTAGCTACCAGGCTTACCTCGATTCAGACCTCACGCAGTCAAAAGATGTTTTGTGTTTTCTAAACTGTCGGGATGAGATGCCCGACATCACTTACGTTTAAAGTACTATAAATGGCTATTTGATTTCTTTAAAATTCTTCAATTGATTATAAAATTAAAAAAAAACATATTGAGATAATCATGTGTCATGTCTTTGTCGATCACGGCCATTTTCCAAGAAACCGAAGAAGAAACTCTAAATTGGATAAATTAAAATCATATAAACCGCTGTGTTTTTTTAATATTTTACACACAAAAAATATTCTATTTGAGTTGGTAAGGATTCTAAAACATTTTTTATAAAATTTTGAGTAAGGTTGTTTTGGATATAGTGCTCACACAATGGAAATATACTCATTCCCTGGTAAGCTTAAAGATTTCAGATGCACTATTCTATTACGGTATTATTATGTACTTAAAGCTCTTGCAAATAGATTTTTAATTAAAAACATACTTATATAAGAATATTTTATTTTATTATTTGCCATTATCAACTAGAAAACAATGTCAGTATTACAAAATATCACCATTTTGAATATTACTTTTATGTTACGTGCTAAAATTGGAAAAAGAATAAAAATTATCAAGTAAGTTATTAACATTTACTCGCGCATCTGTCCTTAAGCGATATAGTTCCAATAAGTAACGGATTAAAACAGGTATAAAATTCACCTGTTAATGTGTTTAGATATTTTGGTACCAATTTACATTGGTGAAACTTCAATGAGGAAAAACAAAGCAATGAATCCAAAACTTAATATTTATTTTTACAATTAAACATGTCTGAATGATGTATTGAAAAGAGTTACAAGACACGTTGCCTAAACTTCGGTGCCGTATAATAATAGAAAGAAAGAGTTGATAAAAAACAATAAATTAGTGCGTGCATAATAAATTCCGATTTATAATAAACTAATTAACTGCAAATAATTCCTTAAACTAAATTTACGACTTCTCAGACGTGTTAAATTTTTATGAGACTAGTATTTACTTTCTATAATTTTTTTAACTAGTTGAGATTTTTTTAATAAATGAAGTCCGAAATTCAATTTGAAATATATCGTCTCATTGAGACTCACAGTGCACCTTTAGTGGACAGAGAAACAAATTGGAATAAATTTTAAAATTTCAATGTTGCATATTTTATCCGTAAAATAAAAAACTAAGGATTGCTAAATACGTAATGAAAATCTTTAAATATTCAAAGCGATTATCGTCCCCAATTAGAATTGTGAAGTGATGGAGTATTGTTGCGAAAAGGTTCCTATATATATATATATATATATGTATATATATATATATATATATATACACATATATATACATATATATATCTTGAATTTTTTTTATTCCGCTTGTATTTTTCGGTACTTCTTTATACCCGTATGGTGATGAAGTTTTTGATTCATTTCAGCATACTTAGGTTACTTGACTTTAAGTTAATATATCTGATAAAATTTAATAAACCCGGTAAAATACCAATAATGACTTTAAGAACGTGAAGGTATTATCATATTTATTTTTGATTGTCAGTTAAGACAACTGATTTACTTCTATCTTACTTAAAAATAAAAAGAAATATTATAAGAATTATTTCAGTTTTTGACAATCAATTACGTTTTATTCGTTCACTTATATATGTGTTGTTATCTTTATCCACTTGTATATTATTACAATATGGTATGGCTAAAGTGTCCATAAATGACAATTTAAGGATGTATTAATAGGTGCATTAGAAATTTTAATCATCAAACATGTTGCAAACATGTAATGTTCCCGTATTCTTAATACTAGGCAGCAAAACCTATCTTTGCAACCTGTGCCTCACAAAAGTACTAATTAGTAAAATTTCTTGATTTGGATTTGAATAGCAATTAATTTTTAATTCAGTAATTAATCTTCGAATGCTTTACTATTGTATAATTTTTATTAGACCTTTATATTATCACCTTTAATTATTTTTGACGCTTCATGTGTCGCAGTAAAAATAGTCTGGGCTGGTATAACGGTAATTTTGATACTCGTGTTTCTCCATATTTAATATTTATCATAAACTGATTCTCAGTTGTTTAGTTAATTTACTCGATATTAATTGAATCAAAGTATTTATTTTATTTATTTGCAAAGTCGAAGTCAAGAAATGCACACGGTCTCTTATGTCATAAAATTGATAAATTCTTAGATCTCACTCGGCAAATTTATTTAATAAATAAGCTCGCCTAATAAGATTAAGGAATAAAATATTTTATTTTAACAAGTACCGTAATAAAAACTTTATTAGTTGTTGGTCTATAGTCAAATAGCATCAGATTCATAATGTTTATGGTAATTCATTACTAAGGGTGAAAATATATTAAAAATGAGGATTGAGCTATCAGTTCATTTTCATATAGTATATCAGTATATCAGTCTCAGCATTGGTATTCACGTGATTAAAACGAATATAATACATTGAAAATTGCAAGAGACATATAAATACCTTTTGTGCTTTTGCCGAATTTAGGAATTTGCAATAATCGGTTACCGTTTTTGTTTCAACTCTAATAATTTTCATAGACATTAAGTCATGACTTATTTCCACTCTATACATTCCCTTAAAAGTTTTTTTTATATTATATTACCCACATTCAAATATATGAATAAGTATATCTATAATGAACGATAATTTGCCTATTTTTCCATTAATAGTGCGTCAGCGTTCTAATTACCTTTCATACAGGGTACACGTTTCAGAATACTATAGCTGCCAGGTCTAACCAGTGCTTCTAGTTAAGAAATACTAAAAAGTCCTATTTCTTAAATGCCATGTTGCAACCAGTTCGATTTCAGTATCAGTTTAGCTTTTACATCCAATGAATTAGTATTGATTTCCATCAATATAATTTCATTTTCTCTAACACCATTGGAAATATCTATACTGGGAATGTTGTTTTCCATCTTCTTGCTTAAACATATAACTATATTAAGATTGTATGATTATGTATACTGAAAAAAAATCGCACTTAAAATAAAAAATTAATTGACAATAAATAGAAAAAAAACATCTACATATTTAGAGGTAAATAACATTGAAATAAACTGTAAACTGCTTGTTGCATAAATATATAAAAATAAACAAAATATCAACAGCAAAAGATGTAAAAGCAATTTGTTATTTAATAACAAACTTCAGTTGATTTTCACAATATTTATCGGCAGAGAAGCTACAAGATTTTTTATAGAGTTTTGTCTATTTGGAAGCATTTTATAGAGTAGTATCTGTTTGTGATGGCGATAGACAATTTTTATTATCTAAATTTTATTGTAATTCAAAATTATGTCCTTGGTGCTTAATAGTTAAATAAACCTCAACAGGTTTATTCAACTATTAATTAACTATTTAGCAGGTTGATTTAACTATTAATAAATGATGACTAGTACTAGTTATTTGTTATTTTTTTAGCTTACAGGGCTTACCGAGATAGTCAATCCAGATGCAGTCTTTGGACTATTATTGGCATCGACAGGTTTTACAAATATCAGCTAAAGATTATAATGGAACGATTTTAGAATCGACCGTAACATTTTATTAAGATGTTTCTTGTCTTACACATGACATTCTTTTAAGATGTTACTTGTAATGATTTTGAAAGTCTGCGATGAATCTATTCCAAAAAAAAAGAAGCGCATGTTTCAAAAACAAAATAATCTGCACTCCTATTTTAACTGCACTTTTATTTATTTTCAGAATATTTTTCCACAATAATTTTTCACTTTCAAATTTCGTACAGTAGAATTTTAAATACATGATTTTACAAACAATGTGAAAGATTCTATTCAAGGTTATATTCTCTATTGTGTTTGTTGAAAAATGCATTTTCAGGCCAAATTCTGATGAATTTATTATCTTGAAATTGTGGTGCGCATTGCATATACCTAAATTGACTGAAGTTACATATATATATATATATATATATACATGATTTCTTGCGTCAATATTTGTACATTTCCCTGCAAATTTAAATTAATATTTGCATATATAAAATATAGGCAAAGTTTATTCAAATCGCATTTTATAGTGAAAACTGTTTGATTTATTTTTTTCATATCATTAGTAATTAATTTGTTTATGATGTTTTTTTAACTGTGAGGTTAAATTAAATGTTCGTATTTTAACATGATACAATTTTTTTAATATATTTTTAGTGTTCAATTTTGATATCGTAGCAAGAGTAAAATGTGTTCCTCAGTCGGTGCAAGCAGAATATATACGTTATACGACAGAAGTTGTTACAATTTTAAACACACGTATATATTTTTTCAATTATTCAATACAAAAATATAAATGAGAAAAAAGGAAAAGGATTCTAAACAATTTTGTTCCCTATCATGATGCAGCCAGAAAATTTTAAAAATGATGTAAAACTTAAACGGGCTGAAATAAATTCAATGATAAAGTAGAAACTTTTGGAATTTTACCCCAACGCAAGGAAGTACGGTTTATTTCTAATCAATCTTCTTACAATGCACACTTTCAAAGCTTTATAATATAAGGTGTAAACAAATTGACTCAATCTGCATGTTACCATCGTGTGTTCTAAATTTTTAATAACTCTTTGAATACAAATTTTAGGTTATTACTTTCGATAGGCAGTTTTAATTTTCAATGTGCTTATATCCTAAAAAGTCTTCATTTTACTTAAATAATTTAAATGTTCTACAAGGAAAGTTACTAAAAATGGACATAACGAAAAGGAATGTACAGAAAAGAGAACAAGTTATGTGAATAGATAAGGTTTTTTTATAGAACACGTAATTTTATAAATAATTAAATTTAAAGAAGAACATAAACTTGGCTATAACTCTTAACATATTTCCGGGTACATATTTATTTTAACAGTGCACCAAGCATCAAACAGAGCAGAAAATGTTACGTAACTATACGTAAATTGGTAACTATTTTCATAAAATTGCTGTTAAAGTTGCGATTTAACGGAAAAAAAGTTACATTTTTAGTTTCACAGATATAGGTTTCAAATGTACTTAATTTGATGCGTAGAATCACTTGCATGAGTAATAGACAATTCCCTTGTTATATTCATATACGATTATATTTTATATTATAGAAATCCCATAAAACCCTTAATTTCATGAGATCTTGTAAATAATGGTCAATCTCTGTTAACTTTAAAATAATTTTACAAGATTTCAACCACAAATATTTCTAACACTACACTGTTAAACACTCAATACAATTTCGGTGTGCAACCTTATTATTTTTGTTCAACATGCTTTATTTTTTCTGTCACAAGGCACGATTTTTCGTTAGCCTAAATGTCAAGCGTTAGTTTAGACGGTATCAAGAATTGACAAACATAAGAGGATTAAATGGGACGTGATAATCTGGAGTAAAATGCAGTGGAAGCAATTTAAATACGAGTTCAAAACAGGAGCTGAATCAAGCGGTTGTTACATCTCCTTGTTTTTGATATTTTAATAAAACTTAATATCAAATAGCTTATTATTGTTTATACTAATGAATCGCAAAGTAAAAAGCATATAATTCAAAACATAGTGTATTCCACAGATAACATTAATCGATCACCTAATTTACTTCCAATTTTACTTGCTTTCAGTTCTTCAATTATGCAGGCTTCATTTTAAACTGGAAATTACATTCCTTTGGAAAAACTCTTTTTTGAAACGGACAAGAATACAAACTGCATTAGAAATTAACATAGCAAAGGTAAAAGGATCGTTGTAATTTGTTGAACCCCTACGTGCATGCCAAATAGTGGAGTAACAAAATTACTCGCATTAATCTTGAATTTGAAATATTTTTTTGTTTTATTGTAATTCACAATATAGGGACACAAAAATAAAGATTTCGCAATGAATTTCCCATAATAATTTAAAAAAGCCCTGCACGTTTTAACTCCCCCCTATAAGTTTGTAACCATAACCACTCCAGTAAACCTACAGGAAAAAACTGGTTAATTATAATGTCACGAATTTGAAAAATTTGCTTACTTTATTTAAAGTTTTAAATTCCACATTTTTAAAAGCGTTTTAAGTACAAAAATAATCTTTGAAAAATTACCCGAAGACTACTTTCTGATACATGTATGAAAGACGATCGGTATTACCTAAGGAAGTTAGATAATGACCGATTGAGAAATTTTGTTAAGTGTACTCTTATTTTGCTTATCAGAGAAAGGATACAATTTTTTTTACTATTTCGAAATGCAAAATAAAACATTAGTCTTTGCCCGATTTTGTCCAATTCAAATAGTGACATAAAACTACACAAAAACTGTTTTTGTCCAAATATTTGAAAAGGATTCGTAAAAAATTATGATTTATCTAGTCGGAATTTATTTCGTCGATGCAAAACTACATCTTATGTGATATTAAAAACACACAAATATATGAATAAATTTTTAATAATTTTTGAACGACTAATTTTTTTCGAGTTTTGGTACGCATACTCCAAACTAGATAAATAATTAAATATTCAAATTAGAGTCGCCTCAAGAATATTATTTCCTTCGAAGAAAATTTGCTATAACGTTTCTTTATTTTTAATTTTTTCTGGCAAGCTTACAAATAAAAAAAAATAAAGCGTACATTTATAAAGATATTTGACGCTGTTTAATTTTTATTTTTACATATGTTTAGTTCTGAGTTAAATTAAAAAAGGAATAATAATTCAGAGAATCTGGGAAAACACCAGTTTGATTATAAATCAATCAATTTTCATCGTCGTCGGATCGGACTTTTAGCCGCCCATTAACACAAGATGAATTGCATAATGCTTTATTTTGTAGTACGTAATTATGACAGATAATGTAATAAACGCTTAAAACGGTTACTAAAACAAGAATTTTTGTCTTCATAGTGCTTTAAGAAGCGAAGAGAAATCTGATGAAAACGACGACATTACCAAACTTTCCTTGTACGCACACTGTACGAATTTTTCGACCAGGAAGGGGTAACACAAAGATCATTCTCGCTTTCAAAGCTATGCTTGTTCCAATAGCTGAAGGGTCCTTCGTACTTGACCCCACGTTCCTTTGTAAATTTAATTGGAGACCATTTTCTGCGATTGCCATCGCAACGTGATTGCTTCTCTTGTCGAAACCTATGATACATTTGATGCCATGAGAGTTGGGCCAATACAAGACAATATTGCTTCTGAATCCAACAATTTAACGCAGAAGGTCCTGGAAATTTGCACTTTCCGTTCTAGCAGCAAGATATTCAAATAAGAAGCGTTATAGTAGATGAGTTGTACGTGTACTTTTCATTGTGCTTATCATAGAATCATCGTGAAGAGCCACATTGAAAAATATGGGAATATTGATTGCGACATATTTGTGATACTAGAGTTCCAACTTCAAATAACTATATGCCGGTTTCATTTGTTAAACAAATACATACGTTTCGACCATAATGGCAGATAACCTTGACAATTTTTAAAATATTTTTAATACTTTAAGCCAAATCATATCGCTAGGCAAATGTTTGACACAATTAATGGGTTCTTTGAATATCGACTAATTTATCGGCAACAACGCCACATATTGAAACGTATAGGATACGTTAGTTGTAACTAAGGAATTTGTGGAGATTAGTACTAGCACGCAACAACGCCTCAACATTAAAATTTCCAAACGACTTTCAGGATCAATCCCCATTTTTGTCTTTAGATGTTTACATGCCAATATAAAGAATAAACGGAAAATGGAGGAGTGACGTGTATCTAAAGAACAAAGTAAAGTTTTGTTATTATTTTAGTTTCATGTTTTCCCTGAGAGAAATGAAAAAGTACATTACAAAATTATTCAAAATTATGAAAATCGATAATATCAAATATAGTATCTGACATTTTATTATAATTAAATTTTTAATAAAATGGATGACATAAAAATTAATAATTAACTAACTATTTTAGCGTGAAAGTATAAAGTGAACGGCATTCAATAACAATTTATATATCCTGACGATGACAGATAAACTTTTGATGATTGATTATACTGATAAGGTCTTTTAACAATTAAGCATCACAGTGTTCTGTTAACGCTTAGAAACGTTGAACTAAAAAATATCGCTAAAGCCATAAGTTTAAAGATGGACCTAACATGAATCATAGTTAAATTGGGATGCATAGTGATTTGTCATGGTATTTAATATATCTGTTACCCGTATGAACAATGTAAATGTATTATTTAGATATTTTACATTAGGTATGAGTGGAGAAATAATTGCGAAGTAATATGAGCATTTACATAATATAAGCATTATAAATAATAAAGTTGTAACAGTGTGAAATAAATATTTATCTATTTACATACTTTTTGAAATAACGGGAAATTGTTTTTTTACCACGAAGAAATAAGTTAACCTTGCACATGCGACATTTGACATCAGATCGTTCTTTATACTCAGGTACATTAAAATATCGCCTTTTCGTCTTACTGGTCAAATGATCGATTTATATTAGGTATGAGTTTATATGCACATCTTTACATGCTACGATAAATATTGCTTCCTTGGCTTTCTCAAAATCGAAATCCTTATTTTGCACAAGTACAGGTATTTAGAATACCTATGCAATTTGTTTAAAATATAGCCCCAATAAGAAATATAATTTTTTGTAAGTTAAATTCATAACAAAACGCTTACTATAGCCAGTAACAGCATGTTCATTAAACCTACAGACGATTTTAGTTATGGTAAGGTTTCATATGTAACGTTAATTAGCGTTTACGTAAACTTTCATGTATCTTTAAGCAGGCAGAGTGGAAATAAACTAGATTATTATTTTGAGTTTTATCCTTTTCAGCAATTTATGTATGGTCCACCATCTGCTAAAAGTTAATGAAATTAATATATATAAATTTAATTGTAAATTGTAAGCGCAGAATCCGACGGAATTGATATCGACTTGATATTTATATCTGTTTATTCATAGAATATTTGCATATTATATTTTGACATGGTTGTCAAATGTGAATCCTCAAAAGTTACATAATTATTATCTTATTACCCGCCAAGTCCTAGGGTCGCATATTGCGTCTTCTAATAGGATTTACTTCGTATTTACTTGTTATTTATTAATGGGCAAGTTAATCTATATAAATACTAACCTGTTTCTTATTTATAAGTATTAAATTGTCATTACAAAGAAACACAAAGAATAAACAAAACATAAATGAATAATTGATATGAACTGAAGTTTTATATAAGTTGCTTTAAATAGCATAAACTTCGTTGATATGAAGTTTGTTTCATTGGAGTATCGCCAAGATTATAAGCATAATTTAACTATCAATTTGTGTTTTCCTTGTCTTAATCAAAGTGCTAACTAATTAAATAAAGTGAGTAATTAATTAAAATAATAGGATAACTTTTCTAAAAAATAAAATCTTTTTAATTCACTAGTTCTGCACCGAAGGAAAAGTAGAACCAAATTATACAAGATCACTATAAAACGTATAATTCATACGCATGAGAAGGTAATTAAAATAGCTTTCATCCGTTTCCCTAAGCATATGACTGCTTTATATTTAAAAGTGCAGTTCCTATGATATATTTAACGTCATTGGTAATTAATAAACATAAGTGGAGTTGCAAGAAAACTGATGATTCTATGATGGATAATTCTGAATAAACTCCTTTGTAGTCTAATACACATTTATTATTATTTGTTTTTACTAAATATTGTACGCAAATATGAACGAGTTAAGTTTGTTAGAAGTGCAAATAAATATATTAACGTATAAAGCAAAATTAAATAAAAAGAGTAAAGGATGAAATAAAATGAAAGCAGAAAAATGCTTATCATTGTTTTAATTTATATTCACTAAATAATAACAATTTATGAGTTTAGAGAAAAACAACTGTCGAGTCTTTCAAATAGTAAATTTGCACTAATCTAATAAAAAAAATGAGAGTTTTTGATTTCGTAAGGGATAATCTCCTAAACATTTTACCTATTTAAAGCTTAACAAACTTTCACTGTCAGAAAGACGACCTTTTTAGGGAGCACACAGATATATTTTTTTGTCAATTTTCTCAAAATTTAAATATGTAAGACGAGGTAAACTAAAAATAATAGTAACCTCAAAAAACAAACAATCGCCTACGAAGCGACGTGAGCGAGGTAAATTTACTGTACTGACCACTGTATCGCATGTTAGTTCCTTCAGAATCTCCGAAGCGCTCGTTGACTGACGATGCGTCAATAATTTTACGTAATTTTGATCGTTGATTTAGGTTCAGTGAATCATGACCTATTTTTTCTTTGTAACTTTGTTACCAAATTAAAAAAAGCATTTTTTTGGGTTTCTGTCACTTCTTTTTGGAAAGTATTTATGTTATTAATTAAGTCTAAGGTAGGTTCAATATCTAACAGAAATTATTATGTAAATATTTAAAAAATAAAATAATTAGGAATTTTCACATTACAAAGTATTTAATTTTTATATTGACAACGCGAAGTGAAGCCGCATGGCAAAAACCAGTTAGATATGTATATTTGTACAAAAGTTAAGTTATGTATTCTTCATGACCCAAACTAAATTATAGTGAGAACTGTATTCTGCACTATTTTAATAATTTGAGATTAATTAAGGTTTAAGTTAGTACAGGATAGAAAGAAAATAAACATAACTCAAATTAAGCCGGCTACATAGCTTTTTTAACTTTTATTTTATAGGTAAAAATTTTCGACTTATATTTAAAATTAAATTAAACACAACAATGTTTTTTATGAATTTTGGCTATTAACGTTTATAAGAGGCTTAAGGAGAGAGGCCGGTGGAAACGCTACCACCGTAGTTTTGGGAACGCTTGTAGTAAGCTGAATTTTAAAAGAGACAATATCATTTGAGACAGATGTACTAAAACTTTGACGACTTAATATTAGATAAATTTACTGGCGTCGTAATCAATTGATATTCAAACTTATAAGTACCTATGATTAATTGGGGTTAATTATAATATGAAAATGAACATGAAATTACTGTTTGTATATTCACTGGTAGGGTCATTTAAAATATTTAAATTATATTTTTGGTAAAAATGGGAGAAATTGAAAATAAAATGACCTTCAATTCTGAGACATAAAAACCACTCAGAGTTTCAAATGTCTGACTTTATATACTAATTTTATTCCTCTTCACTTGCTCAACTTTTAAGGTTGGTAATTTTTTTGGTTTTAGGCGAATTCTATTGCTAAATTTACAATGTTTTTGGCCGTCAGAACCAAATAATTGATAAAACAACAAAAACTCTTAAGTTTTAAAGTCAGAATTTAAGGCAAACTTTTATGTTTATTAATAGGATTGGTAAATTAGATGGTAAAAACTTTATAAACTCATTATAGAACTGTTACCGACAAAGAGGTTAACACTTAAATAGAACAAATTCCTCTAAGAGTTGCTGAATAAAATATTGGATCTAATTATATTATAAATATCGCGATTTCTCATTTAGACATATTATTTTCAATGTTTTTGCTCTTTATTAGTATAAAACTTTGCCCATTATATAGAAATAATCATACATTTGATGACATTTTTCACGGTTTTTAATAACAGAAAGGCTATAGACTAATAAAAGCACTGTTTAAAAACTACGAGCGCCAGCTGTTTTCTTGTATTTAAAAATGTTCAAGAATATTATACATCATAATAGTTTGCAATAATATCAGCTATCCATATGAAAATTTACTCTAAATACCCGTAATATGAATGCAAAAGTGACATTTCAAATATTAGAAAAACAAAAATAATTTTATAATCGAACTTTTCAAAACTAATTACCCATGATAATAACTGAAAAGGTCCCAGTATCGATAACTCGACGTCACTTCTTTGTGATGGCTCATAAATATGCAAAATATTCACCTTAAACCTTACAGAGAGAAAATAACTATAAGTGGTAAATGTTTGGTTTTTTCCTGTTACTGAAGTTAATATTTAATGTTTTTTTTTCGATTCACTTAAAATTTAGTAGGAATTTTCTGTACACAATTTATACACCGAATTAGGAAGCTGTTAAATTAAGTTTTTTAAATACTCCGTAACTTCTTGTATGGGGTTTAATAATGCATTAAACGTTCCTGGACACATTAAACAAGCATGTAAAATGGAAAAAAGTAACGTGATTTATAATGCGATTTGACTCATATATTAATTATCGAGAAAAATCTTTCGGCAAAACCAAATTATGAATGCCGTAGCCGTCGACGAAATAGTCGAAAAGCGCTATACGGCAAACCGCTTTTTTGCTAACACATTGTTGAACGAGACGCCAGTAATTGAAAGTATATTGGGGACTTTCCGTTTTCGCCTAGCAATGACTCATTTTACTATTTATTTAATATCATACTGTCATAGATGTAACTTTCTTTGGGGATTAAAATAATTTATAAAGGTCTTATAAGTCAAGCTGTTTCATAATTTCGAAATAACTAGAGATGTAATTTTTGGTGTGTATGCCAGAAAGTAGTTAAATAAATACGAAATATCTATTATAGAATTTAATAAATCCTCTTACTATATATATATATATACATATATATATATATATATATATATATATATATATATATATATATTTATATATATATATATATACATATATGACAAATTATTAATATAAAAATTAGAAGTGTGATTTTTTATGCTAATTACATGTAGGCTTCTCAAATTACACGCACGATTTTCCAATTTTCCTATATTTTTTTAATTCACCTTTACTGCAAACAGAACATGAATTCCACTTAAAAGTTTTTTAATTATGCTCTAGATCACATTTATATTACCTAACAGTTTTTTTTTCATCGAATTATTTGTGGCACGAACGTCATACGTACTATAAACATTCTTAACTTAGCTGTCTTAAAATATTGTTGGTTCACTATTTTGTTTGTTATAATTTTGTTGTTTTCAAAATATAAAGGTAGAGGATAACTAATTCTTTAAACACGTCACTTAGATGACGGATAATTAAATTATTCGTACAAGGCATAATAAATATCTGCAAAGAAATTGGAACTTTTTCATATATAATAACTTTTGATAGAAGTTTCTTCAGTGCCAAATACTTCCTGTGGTAATTTTATATCCTAAATTTATTTTTTTATCATGTGACTGACTAGGTTATTGTATTTCTATGTAAGCTATAATTCTGCTAAGTAATATTATGAATCGAAACTCGATGATGAATCAGATGTTCTGTTTCGCTTCATTTCTACTTCGTCTTTGGTTATGAAATTAAGTGAATTCAAAAACCTACTAGTATTTTGTGAGTTACGCTATTATTATTGACCCACTCTGTTTTCCTTTTAATACTTAAGGATTTCGTCATTAAGTAAATCAGTTGATGAAGAATATACGTACAAGTATAATATCATATTTCTGAATATAAGTCACTTTTCAAATGGCAGAAGATCCGTGATAGACGCCAACTTCACATACTTACACTTCTTTTTAATGTAATAAAAAAATCCTCAGAACTCAAATTATCTTATTGGCAAATTTAAGGATTTGTCTGTTCACGGCTTTAGGCTACGATCTGAAAGTTTAGCCACCCTACTTATTCCTAATAATACCTCTACCTCTAACAAAAAATCCTTCACTGCCCGAGCAGCAACATTTTGGAATCACCTGGATACTGACATCGGGAAAATCACATCCCTATATATTTTCAAAGATCGAATGGAAAAGTCCTGCTTCTCCTGAATCCTTCTCCTTTGTGCCCTTGTCCTTTCCTCTCTTTCCATTCTCAAATAATGTATTAATTATACTTTTCCATTTTTTAAAATTTGTTTGTGTAATGTAGGTACTATATATAATTTTCATTGTAAAACCTCTCACAGTCTACCAACTAAATTTCATTACCAATTGTCATGGTTGACTGGAAGGGATTGCTCATGTAGCGATGAGCCCGCCATATGTACTATGAAAGCCAGAAAACCTGTTTTTTGATTTTTCGTCTATCTGTCTGTATGTTAATTTACTCTTGTACTCATATCTTATTTAGACTTGAATTATTAAAAAGGAAAAATTTTAAAACTAGCATTTATAAAATATTATCCGAGTTTCTTAATTACGGTTATATCTCGTTGTATAAAAACAAAATGGATAAGATCGTTTTTTAAAATTTAACGACTTCGAAAGTGCCATTTATTGACAGTACGACTAATGTCATAAATATTAATTTGATATGTATTAGGAGAAATTTAAACTTATCTACGGGTGTATACATGAATAATAAAGAACGTAGACAAATATCTATTTAACAGTTTTTTATTTATAGTTATGAACATTTTGCTATAGGTTAATTTTGCAGCTACAAAATGTCGTCTATGTTTTTGAGATAACCCTACATTTTAAAAATATGTTGGAAGCCTTCGGGGATTAGCGTATATAAGAGGCTTAAGAGGGAGAAATAAGCCTGGGCAAAATGAGCGAGTTTTCTCGGCGTCGGTTGCCAGCCGAAATTAAAAGGAGGGAATTTAATTTGGAACGCTGAACAGACGTTTCAAACGCGCCTTCATAATTGAATGTATGTAGTTCACTTTTAGTAAAATTTGATGAAATTAAGTGTTAATTCCATTTCGTCGACCTAATTAAATATTTGGGAATAAACTCGGATTAGTCAAAACGCAACATGAATGTGAAATATAACACAATAAAATATTTTTTCTGTCAAATATCTTTTGTAATATTCATATATACCCACACATATATTTATACATATATGTATATATATATATATATATATATATATATATATATATATATATATATATATATATATTATTTGAAAACCATAAGTCGTTTGTTGGTGCTGAATTTGGCGCAGGTACTTGAAACCGGCATCTGTTATAATAAACTGTAATAACGAAAACACAAATTTCGGTAATCATTTTGAGTTCCCGTTTTCTCAAATTAACTGGTCTATAAATATGAAAAGCTTAAAGCAATAAATTGCCTTTGCCACCCATCGTGCAAATATGCTGGAGCTCTGAATAATATCCCTTTGCTATGCAAACCTCCCAGAAATATTATTATAAGTTTCAAGAACCTTGTAATCTTCCCGAGGTTGATAATTGTTTAGCTGACTCCAGCGAATTAAATTGACTACTTGCTATTTCACTACTTACTACGTTTCTTCGACGTAGAGCGTCAGGATAAGAAGAAGATAATAAAAATACTGCTAGAAGCAATTGTATTTCCAGCAATAGGTCCAAATTGGACCTAGTGCTTGAAGTACGAAGAATTAAAGAAGATAGAAAATAAATTAAAGAAGATAAATAATTCAGTAAATTTATTTTCTATCTTCTTTATGGCATTTGGTTGGAAAACCCGCTCGTGCCTACAGTACCGTAACGTCATTAGCAGTAGAAATTCCCGAACTAATAATGGTTTATTGCCTTTTGATTTTAAAGTGAAAAGATAAACTCAGCAATACTTTTTGTCATCGGCAACTTGCTTTGAAACAAGTATCCTGATATTTGTTCTACTAAACAAACATTTGTTTTATTCCTTGTCATTAAAAGTAGACTAGACAAGAACGCAGTTATATTACAAAACGTGATGCGCAGCAAAACAAAAACTCACGTGCACATCCCATCACAGCGCGCAGATTACTAATGTGCCAAGGGGCGACCGATGTGTACTTTAGGTTTCAGGAGAAGGGGAGGAGTCGGGTAAGAGCGTACCGCCCCGGAATCCTGAGACTACCAGCGTGCTTTAATACATTTAAATATTAAATTTAACTACTTTTCCTACATTAAGTTGTAGATTATCATAACATTATATTTCAAACTTTGACACACTCTAGCGATCTCTAGAACCCAATGAAAAAGACAAAATTCATAGGTTCGTTTTTAGGTCACAAAAAGGAATGGCGGGTTGACGTGGTCATTTTTCAAAAGTCGAAAAATAAGAAGCACACACACAAACACACACACATATATATATATATACATATACATATATATATATATATATATATATATATATATATATATATGCATATATATATATATATATATATATATATATATATACACATATGTATGTATGAATATATATAATAATTATAACTTCTCTGGATGGTATGTCAAATGAAACACACAATTTAAATCGAGTAATGACAAATAATTTCTGATGTTATTAAGCATCAATTTACAGAAAAGTTAGATTTATTTTTTAGAAATCGGAAGCATTGATAATACACGTAGTTTACGCTGTAAGTATATTTTTAAGGATTATGTTGATTACGAGAGTGATGCCACACTTACATTTCTACAAATGAGACGGATTTTTAAAGAAAATAAGGCTTTAATAATTTTTTAAATAATTTTCACTGTATTTTGAATCCCAAAAATTATAATTTATATTAACATAGCTGAGTCAATTAAACAACAGGTATAAGGCGAACGGTGGAAGACACGTGTCGAATGATCCGCTCGTCTCCACGTCTTGTAATACGCTAATCTTATTTCTTACTCACGTTTTTTGCTATATTTCAGTAAAGATAAAAAAAATTCGTTATTGGCTAAATCAAATTTATTAAATGTGCCCAAGATATTTAAAGGGAAATTTAAAGACAACAGGAGTAGGATATGTGTAGGTACAGTGCGGAACATATGAATAGCAATCATATTTTATGATCGGGAAAGCTCAGTCAGGCGTCGTCGATGGGAAATAGTTATTTAAAAATGACGTTCATTATAATGGCGGGCCATGTCCATACATCGTCGGCTTAAATAGACAAAATTACAATTTATATTTCTACGATACTAAGCATACATATACATAAAAAGATGTTTTTAAAGTATCAGTTATTCTTTATACGACAAAGAGAGAAATCAATTCACCAATAGGAAATACTAAATGGAGTATTTATTACTTTATACATATCTAACGGAATATACAATTTAACAATTTAAAACCGCGTTCGTACCCGTAATAAGTAATTATATAGGTATATTTTGTTAATAAAAATTAGTACAAGTATCATTTTAAAAATTTTCACTGACATACACTGTTACTATTATTATAAATTGACTTTCACAACTATACTTTCTAGACGGTGAAACAATTCTAATATCTGGGTAGAACGATCTCAAGCTGCAATGAAAAATAAGAATAAAAAATCGGTTGTCAATGGCCAACAGATATAAGCACTAAAACAAAAACTAGTGTATATAAAACATTGATAAGATAAAAAAATATAAAACCTGTTGTCCTGTGTGGGAGTGAATACATGACATTAAACAAAACAGAAGAAGACCTTTTACTAGTTTTTGAAAGAAAAATTTTAAAGAAAATCTATGGTGCACTACAACAAAATAACGTATGGAGAACTGCATATAACCATGAAATATGCATATAAATACTGACATCGTCAAAATCGTTAAGACATCTTGTATTAGATGATTGAGTCATATACTTAGATATGATGATACATCCCCAATAAAGAAAATTACATTTTTCAAAAATAGAAGGAAAACGACGAAGAGGAAGATCATCCACCAGATGACTGGATGAGGTAGAAAAAGGCTGTTGCGCTGGATAGGGTCAGATGAGAAGGCTTGGAGAGACAGCCTTGGCCTGCAGCAGGCTGTAGTGCTTAATAAGAAGTCATGAGAATTATTGGAATTGGTATAATTAGTTGCTGTGTTATCACTAAAATATAAAAAGGTTTAGAAATCGCTGTTTTCTGTATAATTTTTCACAGATATTTTATGAAATAGAATTCAGTATTTCATTTTTTTTTCCAAAAAATTATAACCTGTTCCAATATTGGAATTCTAGTAAATTTTCAATTAGTAAATTGGCAAGAAAAACTTCGTGATGCTAAAACGTACTTATGTTTCATATTGTAAGAGATAATCCTCTAATGCTTAAAACGATATTTTGAACATATTTAAAATTAACTTGACTTTTGGAAACCGTTGTTGGTAAATTTTTTGTAAATTGTATCGTAAATTCTGTTATGTACATTTCTTTTCTTATAAATACATTATTGTCAATGAACTTGATAGAATATAATAAACTCAGAAGAGGATTTTAATTCTAGAATTCACATTTGGATCAGAAGAGTCATATTGCACACAACAGCCATATTTTACAAGTGCCGCTTTCAAATAATTCTACATTTTTAATACTCAACTTAGATCCCAGATTTAAACCCCAGACTTAATGAGTAAGTATATACGCAAAAATTAAAAGCATTTTTTTACACTCTACTCAAAGTTTTAAGAACAGGAAACTATAATATTTTTTTCTATGCATTTAACTCAAATATATTTCGGAGAAATATAATATATATTAGCCTTGACTACGTACTTCCTGTGTAAATATATCAATAACGCTATAATTTATACGACTTGGTATTGCTGTTTTAAGCCGACATCACCAATGACTGCGAGGGGGAAAACTTAAGTATTTTTTATGTTACACATAATTTTAAATGTTACTTCAATTAACAACACTAGGCTCCATATTCGACAGAAACCAACAAATTAAGTACTGTAAAGTTTTGTAATAAATTTTGCAGAAAGGAAAATTAGACACAAGCATGGCAGAAGTTAAAATATAGCAGGGCCTGCCATTATAATTTGTGCACGAATTAATCTTTGCGAGGGGCCTATAGCGAAAAGTTTTTGGATGAGTTTGGAAAGAAATTAACACTGATCTTCGAAGAGATATGGTGAAATTTTGGTCCCTTGTTGGTATTTAAGATAATTCTTATTGTAAACTATGTAATAAATTTATAAAAATGTATATTGAGGATTGTAAAGGTTTACCTAGAAAATATGCTTTTCCATGATTAAGTTTTGAGACTGATGTAATTTTTAAAAGGCCTTACACATATGATTTGAAATTCATATTAATTTTAATTTAATATATGATAATCTCATATAGCGGAACCTAAAAATCGGAACCGAAAATTAAATGATAAGACGAGGGTTTTCATACTGGTATATTAAAAATGGCTAAATTTTATTTTCGCATATTTTTTATTAATTTAACATAAAATTTGAAAATTTAGTAACGAGTATGGTCTCCTCTAGCTAAAATCAATGCGCTTAATCTGTTAGGCATGCTTTCGACGACGTTTCTTATCTTTTCTTGAGGAATACGTTCCCATTCAGCAACGATCACATTTTTAAGTGCCTGAATATTTTTTAGAGCTAGTTTTACGGTTCTAACGCATCGTTTGAGATTATCCCATATGTGTTCTATCGGATTGAGGTCGAGACTTCTAGCTGGCCAGTCCAACCGACGAATTCCGGCCTCCTGCATATACGCATCAACGTCTCTAGAGGGGTGGGCGCGACCGTTGTCGTCCATAAAAATAGACTCACCTCCAACTGCTGTTAATGCGGGTTGGGCATGAGGAATAAGAACCTCTGTTATGTACCTCTGCGCATTAAGTGTGCCATTTTCAATAAAAACTAACTCGGTACGATCATCTGAGTTAATACTAGCCCAAAACATTACGGAGGCTCCACCGTAAGGGGTGAATACCTCAAAGCACATTTCTGCAAAGCGTTCTCCAGGTCTTGGTAAGACTCGCCGACGTCGATCCTCACCATTGATCGATATACGAGCTTCATCGGAGAATAAAACACTGTTCAAGTCTTGTTGAGTCCATGACGAAACATTTTGAGCGAATCTCAATCTATCAACTCACGGAGCAATGTAGGAACCCGAGCTGGGCGATAGCTATGTATATTGACGGCCTAAAGTCTCCTTCTGGCTGTTCATAGGCTTACTCGCGTACCTCTGACGTCCTTGAGTTTCTGTTTGAGATCCACATACGTAACTTAACGATTTCGTAGCGCTTGACTGACTATGGAGCTGTCGTCCTGTGGCTCAGTGCACCGTTTTCTTCCAGAACCGGGCCTTCTACTAACGGAGCCCGTTTCTTGGCATCGTTGCCAGGTCTTTTGGACGGGGAACTAATGCAGCAAGCAGCAGAAATTTAATTATAATTTATTCGATAAAATAAAAAAAACGTACCAAATGAAAAAGAATTTAATATGGGTTGGGTTTCATTTACCGCCAAAAAATACGTTTTTGTCAAATTTAGAACGTTCGTTTTTATGTGCCATAATACACTATACCTGCCAGTGACAATTACAATTAATACAACTTTTTAATAAGTAATATTTTGTTAATATTATGACAAAATCAAAACCGCCCGTTTTTCATGCAAAAGAGTATATATATATATATATGTTTCCTGGAACGAATACATGTCTAAACTTAGACTTTCTACTTAGACCTTATCTTTCAGTGGCTTCTTTTGTCTCCAAATAATTGCATTAAGCGTTCCGAAATATTTTGTTATTAATAAATCTCAAAAACGAATACGCTCTATTTATGATCGATGTGAGGGAATACATTAAATGGGTAGAAAGCTAACGCAGCTTTACAAATTATATAATTGGTGACACGGATGACGATGATCATGGATTTCCGCTATATATAGGTATGTTCATGTAGGTTATATCAAATGTAATGTAAATTTATAACGAATTCCGTTATGGCTGTGCCGTAACCTTCTTGTAAATTTAATTAAAATATTAACATAAGTACTTAACCGAACAATATTCATATTCACCTAAAGCACTATTGGCGCATTTCAAATTCAGAATACGATATATCTAATGATGTCGTCTCAGTGATATAAAACGATACAAAAAAATTAAGTTCGAATCCGATGCTTTCATCGCTAATAGTAAATAAACCAATTGTATTTTATTAATTTGTTATAAATAAATTAAAAACTACAAAAATACTCTTTCAAACTAGTTTTATTAGTTGTATTTATATTCAGTTCGCCTAACGAGTATTTTACAATATTTATTTAGAAATTTCAATATACTTCAAAGTCTACCCAAGATCAAAACATATAAATTTCGGCTCACCCATTACAATGCCGCTTTCTGTGTAAACATATTATTCAGATTGTAATTTTCACCCTGTTTTACCAAACCAACATCGATTATGCGATAAGGGAGTTAGTCTTAAATATTTGTTTACATTAAGTACCTAAGGCCCAGCCAGTAATTTGCGATGCAAGATTCGCGCAACCCCGGCAGAGACCAATAAATTAGGAGACGCGATGAATTTTATAATAAATTATGTTTAACTAAACCTTCGATGTATATGTGAAATATATTAAAACGAAACGCGGCCCATAATTACAATTTGTGAATAAATTATTCAGCAGCCGATGAAGAGGGGATTTGTTGGGGTAAACTTTCTTGTGCAATTATAGACCCAATTATGAATGTCGTGCAATATACATAAACATATAAAACAGACTATGCTTTATTTTATTTGAAAAGTTTTTTTGAAACGTTAAGAACGTAAATAAACGTTTTGTATAAAATATATCTTGTTTACTGAGATTAAGTCACTTTTTTCTACGTCCACTGAATTATTATAATACTACCGAAGAAACTAAAAATATATTTATTCAATAGTAAAAACAAAAAAAGTGAAGACGGCCACAAACATAATTCAACTTGATAGGTTTTAGTATAAAAGATATTACAACCAATATTTATAATGTTTTGTGAATGTAGAGATTTTTATTAGGTTGGATTTTTTAATATTCTTGTTTGAGTTTTTTACAATACCTGTAAACCAAATAAGGATCAATATTTAGGTAAAAAGTGACCATGTTGTTACTAATACGGTATTTATAAATCATTTTTGTATCAGAATCGAAATCTGCTATAGTACTCAAGCAGGGTTATATTTAAAAAAAAAATTTAATTAATTTTTTAACGCTTAACAGAAATTTCGAATTTTGTACTTCTCGGAACCGTTAAGTAAATTATTGCTTGCAGATGTCCAACCCTTTGTGTCAACCTGTAAATACATTTTTCAACTTATGATACTAAAATACGGGCGTTTAAAATAAATGAATAAAATAAGAAAAAAATCGCAAATCAAATACTATGTTTTTCCCCTAATACGACCAATTTATGGGCCAACAAATTTTTATTGCTTGTTTTTGCTGATGAAATGAATATTTTGAATTTTTAATCACAAGTTTGAGACGAGAATTCTATGCTGAAGGTATTCAAAAATCAATAATTTCTTTTGCCATATAGAGCGGAGCCCTGTTATGGTGAAGACTCATTCTATTGCATGGAAATGTTTATTGGGAAAGGTTTTTTATGGAAATTATTAAAGAAAACTCTAAAAAGAAGATAAACAAATGTTGACATATCAAGATCGTAAAGTTACAAACTCTCAAATTGAGGTGCAATTTTTCTATCTATATATATTGGCTGCTGAATAATTTATTCTCAAATTGAGGTGCTATTTTTCTATCCAGCATTTAAATCACAAATTGTAAGAATACGTGTCCTATAATTTATCCTTGTTTCCGATTTACAGCTGTAAAATATATCATCACCTATTATGCTGCAAAATACTGAATTTACCTGCGCTTCGTCAAACTTTGTGTCACTTGACTGTAGTACTCTGGTCTTTTTGTATTTCGTTTGTATTATACTTTATTTGGTTAAGTTTTATATTAAGTGAATAACTCTACGCCTTGGCTATAATGCTTGAGGCATAGATGTAAATCTAAGCAGAATTTGTGATTTGTATCATATTAATATACTATGTCGTCTACATGTCTTCATAGATAGTTATTTTATATGTTTTTTTAAATAATAAATATGGCACTGTTGTTATCTTAGTTAAACTTACTCGTCATTCTTCTCAAATAGGATTATCAGTTAATTATAATCGTGCCTGAATTCATTAAATTATTTACAAACATTGAAGCGAAATAAAGCTTCATAATACGAAATATAAATCATAGCACTAAAGTATTTTCTCCTCAAAAATATAATTTCATGGCATACATAATATATTCCAGTATTCCTAAAAAAATTAAAAAAATAAATGCCAGAAATTAGAAGAGACTCACGACGAAAAACATTTGTTTTTAAAGTTATAACTTTGATACCCTAAGGGTAAGGAATCAGTTGCAAAATCTCCATGTGTCACCATGAAATACTTCGATCATCAATTAAAATTTACTATATAGGCAAAAGTGTGGTGCTCAGACTTTAATTCTTCGCTGAAAACGGAGTTAAACATTTTTTTGAAGATCGTAATTTAAAAGCAAATATGTTTTACCTTTTTCATTTAAAGGAAAATGTTAATGTCAGTATATCCTCTCATAATGGATTTTTTTTCGTAGCTCAGCTTAAACTTATTGATTCATCAATGATAAATAGTATGTTGAAAAATAATTGCGGGGACCAATATAGATTAAAATTTATTTTTTACTGTTAATTTATTTTTAAGTTGGTCCGCAAATAATTAATGAAACTAATTTCTCCAAATGTACATAAACTACTAGTTAAACAGTAGGAAAATCAAGAATAGCAGCGTTTATTGAATTTGAAAACACTTTGCTTTAAGTTCGAAATAATTATATTCAATTTCAAGTTTGAAATAATACTTCGAAAATAAGCTGTTTGAAGCCGAAAAGGGGCTACTTTTCTGGAGGGTGTTTAACAAATTTTCCAAAGTAAAAATATCAGTACCATTTGCAATTAATATATCCGCAGTCCTCTTTCATGTTGCATCCACTCCATTAGGAACTCCCTGGCCGTGACCGGCGCCTTGGTGATTCCACGTTCAATAAACAACATTAGGGAGAAATTCTTGTAACTCTGTTGCTAACATGTGAAATATAACTTTATTGTGGTAATGAGTGGCTGGTTAATTACTCAGGAAATGTAGGTTGACAATTTAAGTAGGTAAGCTGTTGAGGTAGGCTCAAAATGTATCCAAAACGCCAAGTATCGATGTGACAAATTTTTGGATAAAATGGAAAATCTAAACCTTTTACCTCTTCTCCAATTTTTTTTATTCACCACCAGTATGTGGTTACTTATCTGCAATTTGGAACCTTTCGCAATGAAGGCCTTGAACTTTTTCAGCGCATTTATTTTGATAATTTACGCTAAGATCGACGGAAATAATTGCATACATTTCGGTATTAATTTTATGTATTAGTATCATAATCTTTCTGTTATACGCTTTTTTTCTAGACATTCTTCACCTATTGGTTGTTTTTGGGCTGCCTTAATTATTAATAAAATAAATATTTCCTTCAAAACTTACACTTTTACCATTTTAATAAAAAAGACGTACGTTTATCGTATTACAGTACTACGGCATATATATAGCCATAACAAACTTCTGATCTTACATTTTAATATCTCCCCTGAATATTATATATTTACACTGATTTCTTACGAGGTTTGGGAAATACGGTAAGGGAGAGACTTTTTCATTAGAAAACAGAGATAATCGTAAAGCATTTACCGATGGGAAATAATAAAAAACATACTGAACGATGCACAAGTTACGATAAATATACATCTAAAATAAGATATTACGATGAATAAGTGCATAATATTACTTACAAGGGGAGAGATTAATTATGTATTATATAGAATCCACACTATTATATTATAAATTATAATATAAGAGTATGGATTCCAATACTAGTGAATTAAAGTTTATTACATAATTTAAATAAAATATGTTTGATGTTAATAAAGAGAAATTGTTGAACACTACTCTTAGAGTGAAAACAGTCAAATAGACACAAAATAATAAATATAAAATGATGGTTATAAACTGAGCTTAATAATCTACAGGGATAGGATATGAGTGGTCATAGCCAGTATTAATTTCACAAAAACTTAAATATTGCTAGAGATTTACTTAACATTTTGAAAGAATGTCCAGTAAAAAGAAGTAAAAAATCAACTCAGTAACAGAATGTTATTTTAATATAATTGCAGATAAATATAACGAGTAAATATATTATTGAATTCAGCCATAAATGTAGTACAGAGAATTCAAAGGAAATATGAGAAGCGGTAGATGTGAATAATGTTAGAAGAAAAATTACTTATAAATTTAGTTTTAATAAACTCACATAAAACTTTGTATGTCGTGGTAATGTTCGTGTAAAAAAGACATTTAATAAATAATTAAATACAACTCAATATCCAATTATGTCTGGAATAATAGTAGCCAAACGTATTACGTATATGACGCTTTCTTCTCCTGTCACTAACCTAAAAAACAGTAAACAAATCTCCTGTGGTGGATGAATTTTTTTTAGAAATAGTAAATTGTATAGTAATTAAATCTTTCTCCGCTTTACTTACAAACAAAATGTAATATTTTCTCCTAGCACTGGATGCGCATTTTCAAATTTAAAGAACAACTCTGTATATATTGTTAGCCAATATTAAGTAACGTTATATATGCTAAAGTATTTAAATCCTAAAATTACACTGGACCGAAAACGCGAAATACGGTGAACAAAAATTGTGTTAATTTTTTGATGAAATGTAAACGTTGAGTAATTTTGATCATATAGTTACAATCATTATTTATGATAGTTTACAAAAAAAAAATTTACTCGAGCTATTTTGATGAATTTAGACGAATTTAAGTTCTTTCATTTATTTACAAAACAGATAAAAACATTTTCGATTAAGGTGTTATTATGACAAAAATAAGGTAATTTTGATAATGAAAGTGACTGGTAATAAAGTAGACGTTGTGCATCATAGCATATAACCGTTACGCGTCAGAAGTTTTCGAAAACAAAATGTGACTTTTTATCGGGCTGCGCTGTCAAGAGCACCTCTTAATGTAGAATCCATTATCCACCCATCTAGCAAATGTTTCGTAATTCAAAACGATTTAATCGTTAAATTATAGAAAGAACTTTAAGAAGCAGCGTTTTAAATAAGATAAATAGATTTCGCCTCTATTAAACATCTTTACTCAATCGAACGCTTGAAAGAAGTTTTGGAAAGAATGGGATAGTTGGTATTAAATTAAAAATACAATAGGATTGAAAGTTCCTATAAGGTAAAAAATTAAATGCTGAAAAAAATTGAACTGAAAACCTATTTTTTGTTCCAGTATACGGGGATGTGTACAATAGGTATAAAATAAAAACCTTTTCCAGCCAAATATTTTAAATAAATTTCAATTATAAAATGAACAAATAATAAATGGAACTTAAGTATATTTTCCCATATATAAGTATAAAATTAGGGACGAAAAAATACGGACTGAAAGTTTGTAAAGAAATAAAATCTTAAATTATAAGGCTGCAGTCAGAAACATTTTCTCATTCCTTAAACTCTTGAAATAATCCTAACTTTTGCTTTTGCTAATTCCCGAATTTTTAATGCTGTGTTGTATTACGTAATCTCTTTTTGAATCTTTTTTTTCATTTTTTTTGTCTTTTTATTTTAGTTCAAAGCAATAATTTAGATCCATTGGTTTGATACTTAGACGTTAAATTTCATAGACCATGTAGTTTTCTAAATGTCGGCTTCCACCATATGGGAATTTTAGCAACGTAATATATTTTATGTCGCTCGGAAACTTAAAATTGTACTCGTATCAAGAGGCAAGTATACATATGTATGGCTCTACATGACAACAACAAAACATCTCGCCCGCACTCGTTTGCCTAGTCGGGTAAAAAAAAACGATAAGTTTAATTTTAATCGAATTTACTTAAAAATTGTAGCTTCATGATGTTGTTATTGATTTAAACTTGCAAAATTTGTTTATTGGGATATAATTATTTGGATTGTCATCTAAATATAGTGGTATATATTATTTCTATACCTACATAAGACAAAAATAAAATATAGTATATTATAAAGCATTATAAATCATTGCAGGCGAGTATGGGTAATTAATATGGTTTTACGTATTCACGCTGTGAAGTTAGTTCGATTGTACTCCGCTATAGAATAATAAGCTAATTGAGGTGTTAGAATCAGCTACTGCAATAGCACTAGTGTCAAGTAAAAGAGGAGGGAAATAAATTGAAAACGTGAGACGCGACTTTAGGAGTTGCATTTGGGTTAGAAGACAATAGTTTTCTGAATATCAGTTCGATAAACGAATCCCAGAATAATCTATTTTTCCACTAATTTCGCAGCATATATCATGGAATCAATACAAACTGGAGCCTGTTCTAAGTAATCAGAAATAGTTTCTGCTTCGATTCGATTTCGACTTTTAACATAGAAGGTATTTCATTATATCTTCATCGATCATAGTTCCAGATACTAAATCCAAAATCACATTGAAGAAAGAAAAAATATGTACACAAAATCATATCATATAATTTGTTTGGATAAAGGAACAGCGCCCTATTGGCCTACGGCGTTTCCATACAGCGTCTTTTCATATTGATAATTTAATTATATTTTTGGTAAATGGTCCATTGGAGAATTTGTTTTTATATTTAATTAATTGATTAATATTTATTTTTCCCCGTTTGCATATAGTTACGTAATGCAGTCTGAACGCATTAAGAGGTAACGTCATACAACAAAAATACGCCCTCACTAGAATTCACCTTCCATGATGCAACTACTTAATGGTGACGTTTTTTATTTTCACTCGACTACCTCACAATATATGAGGGGTCATTAGATTTATCTTGGTGGCGCGAATGACACCGGATACATAAAAATTTTAAAAAATTACAGAGACGAATTTTCGACACTTGTTGAATATTTTAACAAATATTTTTTTCTAAATTTTCAAGAGGTAGGGTATAAAAATGAAGGGCTTTGAATGACGATTGCAATAATATATACAACATGTATGTGTAAGAACAATTGAAAAGACAAAACGTTCAACCAAATTTCCCGAAGAAATAGTTTACTTACTAATACCATTGAATATTTAAATGAAAAAAAATTTAAAAGTATGAAATATACAATATTAGAAAAAAAATCCGACTGCTAAAACTCAACTGATCTCATAAAAGATTAAAAAAATCCGTCTGTGTAAAAAGTAAATAACTGAAAAGAGAAAAACAAACTCGGTAAATTATGTAATTTATTTTAACCAATGTAAAATTCACCGTAATAGGTTTTTGTTCGATACCTACATAAGCAAAAAATAAAATATATTATATTATAAATATAACTTAAATGTTATTAAAAAACATCTTTGTTGTAAAAATTAAAATACCACCACAAAACATATTTTGCTTATAAGGTGAACTTGTCCTTCCAGACTTTTCTTAACGCTTTTTTTATTTCTTTCCTTCACACTGTAAATAACATTAATAACCAACACTAACGAAATTTTTATTCTTTCCGACAGATACTTGCCGTCGGCTTAATTTTAATGAGAAATATGTAGAGAGCATGACAGGATTTATTAAATTGATATGTTAATAAGTGATGAATTTGTATTATGATTTTGACTAAAGTTTTTTTAATTTCTACTCCATATATTTCAATAGGAATAGCAACTTGTGTGTAACAGGGATAATACAGAATATATAAATATATGTACGTAGATAGAACACACAAGATACATTCGTATTTTTTAAATAATTTCCCTAGGTTAATTTTCTGCTACAAGCTATCGTTTGTATATTTAAGATAAACCCAAATGCCAAAAATTATTTTCGAGGCCGTCCGGGATTAACAACTGTAAGAGGCTTAAAGGAAGAAATAAGCCTAGACGAAATGGACCATTTTGGTCGGAGTCGCTCGTTAGTTGAAATTAAAAATATATTAATTTGAGATAGTAAGCAAACATTTAAATACAGCCTTTCAAGCAAATGTAAGATATTTATTGAACGTATTTTTATTTAATTTGTTTTTTGGGAGCAAAATTGTAATAAGTAGAGATGCATAAGCTTGCAACGTAATACCTACATGAAATATAAGACAAACACATAAAATATTTCTCTGAAGATTTTTGGAGTACATTTCTAAAATAAATTTAAATGCAAATTTTATATGGTGATAGTTTATTATGATTTGAATAATGTTATTTCCATAATAGGAGGACTAGTCATATAATATTTCATAACTCACGACTTGCAATCCTTGATCACTGGATATAATGGGATGGCACGTAATAGCGAGTGAGCGCATCTTATCGTGTAACTGTAAGTGATATGTTGTGAGGATATAGACGAATAAAAATGATATATTGGAAGTAAATAATATATACTAAAGAATACAATATAAAAACTGCTCAGTCATCCTTATGCCCGAGTTTTAATCACGTATAATAGATTTCTAGGTCTTTGCTCATAGTTATGGACAACTACTATTGAACTCACGGTCATCGGTTACTGACACTTGCAAAACTTCGTTTAAAATAATTGATAGTTTTTAAATTTATTGTGATACGTTTTTGATAATTTAAAAAAAAGTATTTTGTTAAACTCAGTTTGATTCAACAATTATGGTATATTTGAATGTTTCACAATAAGTTAATTTGTTTCTACAACTTATTCCATTTTTTTGTTTAATTTTGCATTAAATAACTTACGTGGTATTTTGTATAAGTTTTCTCGAATCTGTAAGTTAGACGAGAATTATAATGGACTGATGATTGTACAGGATAAAATAAATATATAAATAAATAAAACGTTATCAAATTCAATATTCTGAAAAAAGAAATTTGAGATATGTTATATATAGTATGTTATTTTACCTTTGAAGGATACTATAAATGAAAAAAGGGTCCCGATGATGCCCTTTTTCATTTCAAGGGTCCTTCAAAGATGAAATTACATACTATGTGTAATATAATGTATATTTTGAAATATTTTTTTTAAGTGTTACCACTTATTTTTAAAAAGGACTTACGATTGAAATATTACTCGATTTCATAAAAAAAACGAAAATAATGAAATTATTTTCATTCAATTTCATATAAAAAAAGTGAATTATAAAAGCGAGACAAATATTTAAAATGAAATTTTATTTTTATTATATAGTTTTAATTATTGCCAGATTTTTATTTATGAGGTAAGGGCTCTCCTTCGTATCTTAAATATTTACAAACGACAATAGTCATCCTAAACCACACGACCGCTACCCCGACAATATTCAAATAGCGGCACCAATAACCGATGACATGATTTCCACTTTTCAACAAAGTGTTGCGCTCAAACGAAAATGTTTTCGCAAATTTAATCTCGTTTAGCGGCCTCTTTATGAATTTTAAAATGACGAGTAGCGCTAAAAGCATTGTCTTGTTCGCTGAGTTATTTACAGCGGCGTCCGCGTCGGCTACTTTATCACACGCATATTAAACTGTACTTAGCGTTAAGCTGCGCTCACACTGAACGGGAATGAACTAACAACGTAATAATTTTTATACATGAAACTTTTCATAGTAGGTTAGGTAGCGTAAACCACTTTTTTCCTGTTTTTTTTGGAGTCATCAAGACAAAAAATAATAAAACATGGCACAATTAAATCACAAGACTGAATTATTTCATAATCGCAATAAAAATTATCTAACGGTATTTTTGAAAATAATATTATACTTAACTCTCATAATTCATCGATGTAGGGTGATCCATAAACAAGAACCTCTTATCGTGTATCTTATCTCATTGCAGAAGATATAGAAGAGACATATTTTTTCCCTACCTTATCTTAATAAGTGATTTCATTAAAAAAATGTTACCATGTAGCTGCTAAAAGTTCAATTCGTACCCATTTATGTTTTAGTTTTTCAACACTATATTTGTTTTTAAATATTTATAATAGTCACATTAGATTTGCAATCCGTTTTACAATTTTTATATATTTTTGCTATGAGTGTAAGAAAATGACGCAATAAATTGACCATTCCAATCCCGCGTTGTGCGTGCGACCGATAATTCTTAAAAGGCCCAGCTTTATTCCTTGACGTTCCATAAATCTTTATTTCCGATTTAAGCTCGGTAGGAAAACTTAAGCTTCGCGTTAGTTTGTTAAAGAAATTTTCTTCTCCATTCTTCGCAGTAATTTGTTAAAAGTTTGGAAACAACGTTCGTTCTGCAATATTATTTATATTGTATACGTCGGGGGAAACAACGTTCATTCTGCAGTATCTGCAAGCTGTGCAAATTTTCTTAAATTTGTTAAGGTTGTGTCTACTGGGCTATGCATATACGATTTAAAGATGTCGTTTTGAAAATATGTTTTATTTTTTTATAGAGACAATTTAAAAAAAATAGTACCAAAATTTGTTTCTATACAAATCAATAAACGGAGTAACGCCTGACATTTGTCACGAGTTATAGCATTTTAAAACTATGAAGTGAATATATCATATATACGTATAATCCTATCTATATATACGCATAATCCTATCTATGTAGCCTATAAAACTGAATTATTGTACCATAAAATTTATCTTCTTTGTACATACAAAGAAGATAAACAAAACCAAGTGAAAATGAAATTAATTTTTATTTGCAAATGTGACGATATCAAAGGCTAAATTAATCGACTGATACGTTAAAATTACATTAGCAGTTTCTTCAAAGTGATAAAATTATTGTGTAAGCATCTAGAAAAGATATGTCAGTAGATAAAAACGAATCACATTCGTGTCTTTGTGTTCCTTCAAAAGCTTATTAAATCTTAAATGAACATCGATTGAGTACAGATTGTTTCCATTTGATAGTGCTTAGCGGAAAGAACAAAATGTTATTCCTTGTTTGGAAATATCGTTTCGTCTTTGAGTTATGTCACCGATATTTTGTGACTAAGTCTTACAAAAAGCCAAGAAGAATTAATTGGATTGGAACCGAATAATCCTATCGGTTTTTTTCAGGTTATTCTCACTGTTCACAATATGTGTACAATCCGAAAAATATTTCCAAAGGTAAAGACAAACAACTGAATTTCTTGCTTGACAATTATTTCTGAATCACTTTAATTGTCGCAGATAATATATGAAAGAGTTAAATAATAAGTTAGATAATATACAAAAGTTTTGGGATATCAAAACTGAAAATATTAATCCAATAAAGAAGGTAACTAGAATACTATATATACTTTGCAGGTATTTAAATACTACAGGTATAGAAACCGAAAGAATAAAACTTTTCACTGCGAAAGACGAACTTAAAAAAAGAAGATGTTTAAACCATGAGACGCTAAGTTTTCCTGACATGGAAAAATTTATTTATTATATTTATTAACTTTTGAGGTTAAAAATGTTATACAAAACAAATTCATTTCAGATATATTTTTTGTGAGGGAAATTTTGGATTACTTAAATGGAAAATAATTGTTTAAAAAAAAGGCAGGTAGTCCTGTATCCGCGTTATCAAATTTTTCTCGATGTTTTCCTTGCAGTTTATTTTTTATTTCTGTCAGCCTATTTTAAATACGAAAGGGCCGGTTTTTCTGTCTCCCTATTATTAAATTTTTTTTGACAGAAATAGTATTGGAAAGTAACCTGTTTAGAGTAAAAAGTACCGAATTAATAAATCTTGATTCAACTTTTAACCTATCATATAGACACAGCATTGTAACGTGCGGACATTTATTCCCTTGAGAGTATTTATATTGATTCTGAGACACAAGCTTGTGTGAGTTTCATGTATCCTATTACTTAATTGTCTATAAATTTCCTACGATGAAACAAATAAGTCATTCAGCTTTTTAATATTCTCGGAAGTTGAACATGTCAATGTTATTTCATTTACTTACTAGGTCTTTACATAATCCAATGCCTTTACATTTGATTGTATTTATTAAGACTACCTACGATATATCCTTCTAGGAATGAGTGCACTTAAACTTCTAACGCATTGATTGTAAGTCTGCACTATGAAATTAAACCCATGGTTAGAATAAACGATATCACATTAAACTTTTATTCAAATTTGTTCGTTCGAATTTCCCAAAAAAGATAATTTTTAAATCTAGAGTTTTTCAAAGAGTTTGTAGGGCTATGATCAATAAAAGTGCTATGACAGGTGAGAAAAGGAAATCCCCGGAAAGATATAGATGACCAACACTTCAATGAACAAGTTTACAAAAATGTGGCAAGATCAAACGGCAGAAAGAGGACGCTACTTTAATCACTTTTTGTTTTGATGTTCTTTTATGGCCCTTAATCTTCGATCATAATCCATGTACGTATCTGAGAGACACAAGATCGATGTTTTTGAGACGTAGTACTTGATTGATGTAGTGCTAGAAAATACATCTATTCTCGAACAACATTGTTTTGAATGTCATTAGTTGTTACATAGAGATATTACCACAATTTTCCTCCCTCTAACCTTAGTTTAAAACAAAAATAATATATAATACGTTTAAAAATAATATAAATCCAAGTAGTATAACTATATTCTGCGATTTATGTATATCATTCAAGACGATTTTTTTCATATACTAATTTCATCTGTCTGTAATAAATATTGACTGCTCTATACTCCAAACTGGAGCAATAAAATAATTAATAATAAGACAACAAACCATGACTTATTTTATTAATTACATCTTAAAAACTTATGATAGCTTTGGAAGATCTTAAAAACAACAATGAATTAACAAATAAACATAAATGATACATTTAACAAATACTAAAATCATTCATGCATGACTAGAGCATACTTTTGTAGAAATTAAAAGTTTTATATAACTAGTAAAGGGCAAAAGTACTACTAACGACAGCAATAGAGTATCGTGGAGTTTATCTATAAATAAATGTTACAAAACTGCTTTACTACAATTTAGATTTAAATTATAACTATCATAAAACCTTTTTTTTAAGAAGGAAACCAATAAACTTTTAAGTGCGAGTAGATCTCACATGACGAGGGATCTGTATTCACTTAGAGATAAGTATATATAAATATTTAAAACTGAACTTTCCTAAATAATTAAGAACATTAGTTCTCACTTTGCGGATATTTTACTTAGCATGTTTTTCATAGGCGTATACAACTTGAATATCTCCGAAACTATGAAATTTAGCAAACATGTAGCAACCTTATTTTTAAATACTTTGATTTTTGCAGTTTCGTAGATGTGAAAGGACAGAGGCATATTTTTGTGGACATTTTCTATATAATAATACTTTTGAAACTGTCTTATATGAAACAAAAAATAGTTTTGAAATCCCTATAACTTGTTACTTTAATTGAATCCCGCCGGATGCATCGAATAAAAAAAATCGAGAAATATTTTGCTGTCCCAATAAATTTAATTCCATAATTCTGGCTTATTAACATGTGGTGTACGACAAACATAGACAAAAAGCAATTATGTTAAAATATACTAAATTACAAAATTCGGACACAAAAGGGAACAGTGTGTGCATGATACGATGCGTAGATAAATTTCGACGTGCTTCTGCGAAAACAAAAACTTCAATCAGTTACCCTCGGTCCGAGGAAATGTTAATCTCTTTTGTTTTTAAAACACCCCCAATCGCGTTATTAGAGGAAATTATTTATCCCTCTAGGGTAATTCATTTTGTTACGCAAGCGTTATTAATGCATAATAAGTACCGTACCCTTAAGCCATCTAGCAAACTGTAATATAGTTAATGGAATGGATAAACAGGCATCAGCTTAAAAAATGAAAGCTCTACAATAAAGTGGAATAGTTTTAAATTCTACAAGACTAGACTGGAACAAAAATGCTGGATATATTCCTTAATAATGAATGGGTAACTAGATATTTGAATATAAGTATAAATTGGAATGATATATAAAAAGAAGCAGATTAAATTAGAAGATTATTATGAAAAATTAAATATATTAGTGTAGATGTTTTAAAAATTGTTTTCACTAGGCATTGCCAATAATGGAATTTTTACTGGGAAAATTTTTACCAACGTTTCGTTGAAACCTAAATTCTTTCAGGTTTTGCTTACCACATAGGTGACATAAGTAGATCAATTTAAATATACCATAATTTGGGTTTCGATGATTAGGTAGTTTAATTTATGTTTCATTTTCCATACTAAATAATAACATCTTTTTAAATTCATCATATATCTCCGTTAATTAAATAGGCAATTACAGTCATATAGTTTCTCTAATTTTAAACCCATGTACATCTGAATGAAGATATGAATAAAACACAGTTTCAAGTGCATTTAAATTCAGAGCCAATTTTATTCTTGCATTCCATGAGTTTGCCACATCATCATCAGATAAAAAACCTGAAACGAAATTAAATTCCATTTACCATTCTTCACTTTTAAACTTCATTTTTGAAAAATTCTGTTTACAAAGTGATGAGTAAAGTGCCGTCGCTTCTCACCCCTCCCTATTTAACATTCCAAGTATTGGCCATTAAAAGAATCTTAAAAATTCTAGATACTAACCTTTAATTAGAATTTTTAATTGAAATTATTTTGAGATACTTGCGTCAAAGATTTCAAACATATTTATACATAAATGGAATCCAATTCTAGGTCAATTTATGATTGATTAACTCCAAAATTGTCACATATTTGTATGAAATTTAATTTTATGACTAATTCTAAACTGAAGCATTATTTTCTCTTAATAAAGTGGATTCACGTATGAGATTAAAGCCCAAAACCAAAATCTTCGGACGATTAATTGTCATGTTTTTATTTTCAGAAAATAAATATCTTAGTCTAATGGTGCCAACAACTAAATGTGTTCTAAACATTTCTAGTTTGAATAATTATGTACCGTAAATTAAAAAATATAACGAGGTATTCTATAAAACTAAATAGGCTTCAATGTTTACATATGTCATAATCTTTATTTCAAATTTCCAGGACAGAATTAAATGAGAAATTATGAGCATTTATAAAACAGAGCAATATACATCTTTAAAATTTCAACTCACATTTTAAATTCATTTTGCAATTTTTTAGAAAAATAAAATGGGCAACGAGGTATAAAATTGATCTCTATACCAATGTAAGCGTATTATTATAAGATTTTACTAACATACAAATCTCCGTCATTCCGTAATTATATATGACAAATCGATTAAATGAAATTACGTGATGTAGTATTATTTCTACTTTCTTTAAGTTCTTTACCACGACCTAGGTTTCGTTGAATTACAACATCTTCATCTTATATCTTTGCTAATAGCCTACCTGAAGATGTAATAAAACGAAAATTAGGTCGTGGTAAAGAACTTAAAGAAAGTAGAAATAACACTACATAACGTAGTTTCATTTAATTGTGAATAATGAATTTATACAAAATTAACGCTAAATATATTCAGTGACAAATCGATTTTGACCCCATTTCTCATATCTAATATAGCTAAAATTTTGCATATATAGGTAAATTCTACGAGAATATAATATTATGGTACCAATAACCGGTTCTGACAATGGAGCTAGAAGGTGGTCACTGGAAATTCGCAGTAACGTCAGGTACCTTGAGCCTGCGCTCATTTTATTTGTACCTATAAGTATTCTGGTCCTAAATTGTTTCCAGGTTTTGATCAAGAAGTTGTAATATGAGTACGTGATCTTTACAGTGACACAATGTAACCCCGTTCAGTTTGGGCCCGTTTGATTTGCCTCGATGAGTGATTAAGCAACGCGCGCTTTCAAATGCATAATATGTACTAACTTGTCTCTCATTTTTAAATACACGAATAACGCTTAGATATATGATGAAGAATACAGATGAAGATATATGATGAAGAAACCCAACACAAATCAAGGAAAAAAATAAAAATAATGTTTTTCTTATTTTGAAGAAATAAAAACTTAAAAACTTTTCTTTTCACAATAATACATACCCATTATTTTTTCTCACAGTTGATTTAATTCTTCAGTTTTCGTTAAACAATAATTTTAAAAATAACCTGGTGGGCTTGCTCGCCTTATCTCTCTCTCTCTCTCTCTTCTCTCTTTGTGTGTGTCTATTTCTCTATCTCTCTTTCTCTGTCCACTTAAAATTTGCATTGTGCGCGACACGCTTTTATTAAAATGATTGTTTAACGAAGGTGTTAGTATGTGTGATTAAAAAAAGTCCAAAGATCAAAATTAAGGTAATATTGACCATGTATTTGTGAAAGTAGAAAATATTTTAATTTTTTAGCGAACACCAAAAAAAATCCTATTAAAAAAATTAAAGCTAATTTTTTAAAAACATCTTTCTTTAGTTCATTTTCATATTATAGTAATTAAAAATACAATAAATTCCGAAACTCAACTGTGTAACATGACATTAAATTGGAGCATTGTCTGAATATCTGATAGTATACTTAGACAACGTTGAGAAGTTGAGCCGCCGCGAACATGCGCCAAAGTAACGCACGTGCGAGAAAATTCGGCAAATATATGTTTTTACGACAATTAAAACGTATTCACGCACGTTCCCTTTAAATTGGTGCTTTTGCGATTTTCTGGGTGACAGTTCAAGGACGATAAGTGAGATTTAATGTAATTTATTTACATTGGTAGTATGCAAGAGTTTGAGTTTTTCTACATATTTGATCGTGATTTCGATTTGGTAAAACGCTTTCTTTTTTGCGTATTAACTTGACTTTATGCAAATCAGATACTTAAACAAATTTGGGATTATCTCTCTTTCCAAGCAGTTAATAAATAATGTTTCTTATTATGAACATTTTTAAAGTTTTAATTTGTGTGTGTGTGTAGTTTTTGCATAATGAACACTTTATTTAAAATTTGTAACTACAGAGATATTAAGGTATTATACTTTTAATTTCAAGTTGTTATGAGTTACTTTATTATAAAATCGACATGATAGTTTTAAGTTTTATTAAGTATTTTACTTTGATGATTACAATAAATTTGTAAAAGCATTTTTTCACTTATCATAAACAGTTCAACGAATATTAGATAACGTTGGAGTGGAACACCGAAGAAAAGCAAAGAATTCTGATACAATATACCTTATTCCCGCTTAAATGTTTGAGAGGTTATCATCCATATGAGATATCGGTGTGATCATGGACGATCATATAACATTTCAAAATCATATTGTCGTAATCTGTCAGAAGGTAACATATACAGGTAATGTCGTAATCTGTCAGAAGACACCATGTACAGGTATAAAGTAATTTATAAACAATTTGAGAAAATGTTAATCGATTTTGGTATCAAATATGAACTATTACTGCTTTTGTTACCTTCAGCTTTGACACATGGGACATCTTCAAATTTAATTCCTATCAACTCCGACAAGAACTGCTTTTGAACGTGCATTTTATTCAAATTTTTTGATATTCATTTTGATAACCCCTGATATTGTGTTTGGTAATACTTTCTGCTCCTAAATATCGTAGTATACTTTAATTTTCAAGACCGCGCCCTGGCATCGTGCGACGTTTATTTGTTTGACGTACACTTACGTTCATCAATGTGGTATTATGAGGGGGGCCTAATCTTGATTTGCTTTATGTTTCATTCACCGTTTTAGCAATGCGATTATGGCGTTGCTTCGTAGTTAGTAATTGATAATTAGTTTAATTTCGATTCAAGCGGGATTTTTTGTTTCGTTGATTGTTGTTTATATTGTATTTTGAAATTATTTCCCTTTTCGTGCCCGCATGTGACCAATATATTAGATTATCTGTAAGTTGAACACGGTGTTTTAAATAAATGATTAAACATTCACAAACTCATGTTTTGTTGTCGCAACTGAACATTTCACATACACCTTATTGATTTTAAATTACTTCGTCATATTTAATTTATTATTTTACGTTCAACTTTCTTTTTAATTTATGTTTTCCTTTTGACCAATTACTATCTCGTTCTGTAAGATTCGGGTAAGATAGTATAATTACATAGAATTTAAATTTATTGTTTAATACAATTTTCACCAAAATTATACTTTTGCTTTACTTTTCGAAAAAATTTTTGCAATAAATTTTTTTGCATAAAAACTAGGAAAAGGAAGATATTATCTTATTTTATCTGATTATAAAATAATTTAAATCGTGGAAATGCTGGAAAGCTCAAACTCTACTCATATTATCTTTTTTTACATTTCCCATATGAATTTTCTTAAACGTTTCTCTCTTTACATATTTTATTATCTTATATATAACTAAACTATTTTTTTATATATTTGTGTATTGTGTAAAAAATTTCATAGATTAAATATAATATTTTCATGTTCATTGATATTTTTCTCAGAAAGCTTTTGACTTAGAAAATTAAAGTTTGGCCAGATGATAAAGCATATCATCCTACATAGGTTTCTAAAGATAAGACTAAAAATATTTGTAAGAAAATTTTAGAAATGAAAAACAAAATAAAGGAATTTTTTCAATTACCTTAATCGTGTTGTACCAATTGAAAGAACATATATGAGAATTAAAAAAATTATTTAATTTTGAAATTTATGTAAGATTATTCTTGAGATATTTCGGAAAATCAACGATATTTTTTTTAAGTAATTCAATGTAAATATTGTAAAAGGAATTTTAAAGTTGGTAGAGTAATCAAGTGCATAAATACGCGTTTTCTTAATGTAATATTATAAAAATATAAATAGAGAAATTTTAGGAATGTTAAGTTAAGTATTCTGCAAACTTTTTTTAATTTCTTTTATTGTCTGGAACATCTTTTGAAAAAGCAATTTCGAAGCCAATCAAAAGTAATTACACCCTTCCTCCATTGTTCTTACTGCTAGTTAAAAAAGGCTTACAAGAAGTTACCTACAGTTTATAAAAATAGCGATGATTCATAATTTTTGAAAAATTCATAATAATATTCTTACGTCTAGTCTAAATATACATTACAATTTATTGTCTGATATAATATAGATCTGGAAAAGTATTGCTATATTTATATCTCTCAGTCCGTTTAATTCTTCAACTTAACCTTACACACTCAACATTTTTTTTTGCCGGCAGCAATTTCAACTGTAAAAATTATAAATTGAAAATGTAACTTGTAACCACAAATAGGCAGCATTAAACTTATGAGCTGATTTGTAAAACAAATTAGGGTATTTTAATTTTTTTTAAATGAGTATAAGTTCCTAAAAATAAATGCCAAACTCTGTCCATGACACCCCATTACGAAATTATGTGCAATAATATAGATTTTCCATTAATACGATACTGTCATGTGATGCGAAGACTTGGTGATCATGTCGTTAAAAATACTATTTAATGGCTTCTAAAAAAAGGAGATGAAACCATACAATAACCTGATGTCCAAACGGACATAAGGACACTAGATATTTCTGATGACAAAATAGTGCCTCGGGATAGGAAAAGCCAGTCACGTGTATTAGGAAAAAGCGAGAATAAAGAAGAAAGAAAAAGTGCAGTTCATCGTTCAATAAGATAGCTCGTTCAGATAATTTAATTCTTTGAATAATATACAATATATGATATTTACGTTAATGAAGATTCAAGGCGTAATTTCTTTATGAGAAATTGAAAAAAAAATTTAAAAACTTAATTTTTTTGTTTCAAAATTTCTATAGAATTTCATAACAATAAATAATATTAAAAGTGCAGTTTTTTATCGCAATTGCTTGTTATATTTTAAAATAATTTTTAGCTATCACTAAGGTAAAAATAAGAACGGAACAAATTTTGACTAAATTATTGAAGCATCTTTTATACTGTATAATTTACTATGTATAATAATTTTTTTTTCACTCGTCGGAAATTAAGCAATATATTTCTAGCAGATATAATTTTTTGATATAATCACACTAAATTCGGCAATGCATGAAGACAAATTCTTTTCTCCGCCAGATTATAATTGTCATTGCCGTGAAATGAAAAAAATATTTCTAAAAGTTCATTCAGTTGTAAATTTTTGATCTAAGATAGCCTGTCCACTTGTTTATGGATTATATACCTCTTTTTGGCCCCATTCAAAATTTTATTTTCCTTTTTTCTAGAAAAATAAAAGCATGTTTAGTAAAGGTGCAAATAACTAGGTGAATAATAAAATTTAAATAATTGTTTATTCACATACAAATACATAAATATTTCAGTTACGAAAACAAGACTAAATATATAACGGACGCATTTAAAAATTCTATAATATACACAACGATGAATTAAAAAAATCATTCACCATAAATTTTTATGCCGCCGCGATCAAATGAAATTTCATAAGAAAGTTCTGAATACTGACGTAATTTACAGAAGCAAATGATGTAAAGAGAAACGTCTAAGGGAAAAGCCAAAAAGTGAAAAACTGAGAAGTAATTATTTGTAACGCATATGCCAAGAAATATAATGTAATGAAGAAATAAAAGAATGAATAGGTCGCTCACAAATGGAGTTAAATACAAGTTTAGTCATATGTGAACATTTAAGGGTATATATATGTGTATATATATATATATATATATATATATATATATATATATATATATATATATATATAGTATTTCCATCAAATTATTAAGAAATGTTAATTTTCTATAAACTGAACATATTACCTAGTGTAATCTTTCATAGACGTAAGATATAATGTGTATTGAAAAATCATAAGATCTAGGATAATTTCTATAATTTTTTTGTAACCTTTAAGAGGTCAGATTTTATAGACGCTGTTTTTTTCATGATTTTGGCTCAGTAATTTCTTAAGAAAGGGATTATGCTGCGTTTTGATAATTTCAGTAAAATTTCACAATGTTTAATAAAATAATGTAAAATTTAAAACATCAAGGGTCTCCATAATCTGACTTCAATGACTCTGGATTAATGGAAATAAAATGCACCTTAAATATATTATATATTTAAGTGTATGTGGAAACATCATTTTTATTATACACAAGTGGCGTTGAAAGCGATGCTAATATGCATGAAAATTCAACGACTCGGTGTTAACTACATTTGACTCTTTGGTAGTACACCATTTAGTTCTGAGCCGCACTAACAACAATTTTCGCAGCTAGTTCTATTAGCTTTCAAATTACTAAATGCTGCAAATCTGTTGGCAATTTTAGCAATGAGAGAAGGATAGTTTTCTCTGATGAATACATTCTTTTTTTTTACAATGAATGAATAGATCCTTTATGTACAAATAGAATTTACACTAATAATTTTTTGTATATAAATATTTAAGGGTATGTAATATTTCTATTGAACTATAAATATTAATTTTAATTTTGAACACCTAAATATTTGTTGAAAAATAGTATTAATATTTGCAAATATTAATATTACTTTCACATGCAAAAATTTACCGCGATGGCCACATCAATAAGTCTATTATCAAGACTGACCCAATAAGCCGATGTTTCTTATTTCGATTTATATTAATTTTACAACTGCTTTAAGTTTGAAAAAGAAATAAACCAATGAAAAAGATTTAAAAAAAGTTCCTTTTTCTGAGCTCAAATTTGCCAACTTTTCTGAACAATAATAAATATTGAACAAAATAGACCTCATTTAAATAAAATACATGCCGATCAGTATAAAATAAATCGAAATGTTTGAAACATTTTCCCTAAAGGACCGAGGAATTGTTCGAAAAGCGACGGTTGAATTAATCCGGTTCCGCTTCTGTGAAAACTTCGTTTTCACAATTTCCCTCGAACGGTTGAGAAAACTTATAATCTCTTTTGTTTTAAAAATGTCCTTGAATAACGTTGCTCGTACTAAAATCGTCAGACAGATTCGATAATGTTTTTCTCTTTACGTTGTTTATATAATTTTCCCTTGTTTTACTCGCATATATAATAAAGTATACACAATATAAAAGGTAGTTTCGGGTCGGCTCTTAAATGTGTTAGCCCGACTTATTTAAATAAACAAATATACAATAATCTAAACCTCATAAAGAAATAAAATTACATATATACTATATCAATGATTTGATGTCATCTGGGAATGAAAAAGAAATGATAAGGGAATGAAAATATACTACAAGCTTAAAAATTTAGTCCATTTGAAAACAAAATTACGAAGGATTTTTTAAACGCTCGAGTTTATTATCTCGTAAATGATTGCTCAGTGTTGTAAACAAATTATATTCAAATGGTGCAATATTTGGCGAATAATATGGATATTTTGGTAGAATCTAATATCACTCCTATATTTTAAGACGTATATTTTGTTTTATATAATCTAAGATAATTATAGATAAAATAAATTCAATCTTGTTGACTACTTAGTTTATTAGTTGATCGATCTAATTGCTGATAGTAAATTTCTGCATTCAGCTTAGATGCATCAAGAAATACTTCTCAATTACTAATGCCGTTGACATTTTACAAGTCTAGATAAAGATACTGATATATATTTGCCACTCACTTCTCATTACTTTTTCCTACATAATGGTGACAGTTACATTTAATGAAAATCGAAGTTACATTTTAATGTCAATAATAATTATTAACCAACATAAACAGAAAGAATGGGAGAAACCGTACATGAATTCAATTTCAATTAATATTTTTATGCAATGAAACTATAGATTTAGCGTTAAATAACATTAACCGGGCGCATTTTGATCTATTTCTATCTTGTATTGACATATTTTGGTACACGACATTTTTATAGGATTCCCGAACTCATGAAAGTTATTAGCAGAACCAATATTTTCTACAAAAATATGTTTCAGTTCACTTCATTCGAAATTTTATAAGTATGTACGTATACATATATACACACACACACATAAATGAACATGTATATATAGGCGCGCGTGAATGCGTGCGTGAGCGTATGTGTGGGCATCATCATACATCTTTGCGTGCGTATGTGTGTGCGTGCGGGCTTGCGAGTGTGCATATGTGTGCGTGATAGTGTGTATGTGTGTGTGTGTGTGTGTGCGTGTACGTATGCGGGTGCATGCACGTGCACGTGTGTGTGTGTGGATGCGCGTGTGCGCTTGTGCACGTGTGCGCGTATGCGCGTGTATGAAAGTGTGCGTGTGTTCGTGTGAGCGTGTGTGCATATGTGCAAGTGCACGTGCGTGCATGTGTGCGAGTGCGTTTGTGAGCGCGTGTGTGTGTGAGTGCGTATGTGGGTGAGCGCGTATGAGCGTATGCGCGTGTGCGTGTGTTTGCGTGCGCGTGTGTACGTATGTGTGCGTGTATGCATGTGCGCGTGTGCGTGTACGTGTGTGGGTGCATGTGTGTGTGAATTCGTGTGCGTATATGTGCGTGTGTGCGTGTGGGCGAGCGTGCATAGGCGGGTACACGCATGTACGCGTGAACGCGTGTGCGTGCGTGCATGTGTGTTCATGAGTGCGTGTACGTGAGTGTATGCACGCACGTTTTTGTGTGTTTATGTATATGTGACTGTGTGTGTATGTGTGTGTGTGTGTGCGTGTGTATGTGTGTGTGTGTGTGTGTGACTATGTGTGACTGTTTGTGTATCTGTGTGTGATGTGTGTGCGTGAGTGAGCACGCGCGGGTGTGTGAGTGTGTGTGTTTGTGTGGGATATACATAGTCATGTTACGTTTTGAAGCAAATTTAAAAAAAAAACATCAAAATCTGTACAGAATAAAGGCGACAAGGTAAGGTTACCCATTTATTTAGTACTTGTATGTTAATAAGACTATATTTAGCTATAGAAAATGAAAAATATTTTTTTAAGAAATACAGAAAATAAATTGACGATATTTTACAAGTATTCGCATTTCCACACGGTCGAAGACGCTTGCGATGTTGAGCTGCCGCAAATTCCACGCGTTCTGTTTCCGAAAGAGCGATCACGAGTTTCTGGAAAAATATGAATATTTTTATGGGAATTAAGGTTTATCCACAATTCGATAAATTTAAGTGTAAACTTGTTTATCTCTTATTATGATTTTTTTGACAAAGAGCTTAAAAAGAGACCTTGCAATCTCTTGAGTTTGTGAAATTACTGTCTTAGCTAAACCTTCAGATTATTTTAAAAATAGATTTAACTTTATAAAACTCATGTCCCACGCAATTACCTTTGCATGCAATTAATTTTTGAAGCTTTTCTTATTTATAATACGTATAAACTTGGACTTATGTCAGCAGTTACGATCCAAAAATATTTAGAAGGAAGTTTTACAGGGGGCAAATATATAACTTGTAAAATAATTGCCTTAACTTCAGGTGTCGTGTACGAATTGATTGAAAAAGGAATTACAAGAATTTGAAAATGACTTCTCTAATATTTCTGAATAAAGTTTTTAGAAATATTGAGGACAAGGTCCATTAGAAATATATCTCCAAAAAAAAAGTTATCAAAAAAAATTCATTAAAGGAAGTTTGGTTGGAAAATTACGTATTTTCTTATTTAATTTTTACTGCTTTGTCATTAAATTGTTCTTTAGTAGTTTATGAAAAATTAATATGACTTTAATATCCTCATTTGCTTATTGAAACTGAATTAAAACTATATCATTATTTTATTTTTGCCGTTAAACTAAAACTGCTGGATTATTAGGAAAATTATTGATTAGGAAATTTGGTCATATCCAACATATATCTATTGTTTAATACGTACATTTATATTTTGAAAACTTTGCCTTGAGTAAAATACTGCTATGACATTCAAATAAAAATTAAAATTGTAAGTAGTTTGATTTCATTTCTATATTGATTGAACTTAAATGAATAGCTGAAAAGATTCTATAAAATATTATACTTTGATATATCAATTTCAAATTAAAACTATTATATCGTTCATGAGTATTGCTACATTTTAATAAGGGGTATGTGTAGTACGGCTTTTCAAATTAGAAAACTAGTTCAATATGTACAAAATTTCTTCGATAATATGCAATAATGCATTCCTAAAAAGTCGCAACTGATAATGAACCTATTAAGTACGGGTAAAACTTGTACTACCAGGGTTCCTTTTGCATTTAAAAACAAAACTTAAACATTTAAGGGTACGAAGTGTTTTAATTAAATTAGCCAAGAATAGTTTTGCTATTTTTCACAGGGAAAACATATCACCAGAGTGCTTCGCAGGCGTGATAATTACGTAAACTTATCAAAAATGCTTTCGTCTCAAAATCTCTTAAGTCTCAAAATGATTCTATTTTATTATATTTGTTCTTTAGATATACCCTTCTCAGTTTTAAACGAAGAATTACATTTTACTTTTATTTCAAGTTTTTGTCTCAGGTTGCTTAGATGTTAGAAACTTCTGATAGACAGACGGATTGACGATATAACGGAGTATCCGTTGCCGTAACAATAGGATTTGCTTTGTACCTTTTGGTTATCGAACTCTTAAACCTGATTTGCAAAGCCGTTAAATTCTTGTAGACTTTTCCTTATCATAAATTTAATACATTCATGTCTTAGTAGATGTAACCGTTTGCTTAAGTTTTGTATGTAATACAAAACTTTTTTAGAATAAGGAACAATATATGATGATGTATATATATATATATATATATATATATATATATATATACATATACATAAGGATATATGCGCACACTTTTTTGTATTAGTTCTTTCTTATATTGTTTATGTATAGAAAATGTTATATAAAATTTTTGAAATTCTGCTCGTTTTATTACACATTTCTTTTATGCATACCGTAAATATGTTAGAAAATATTTTGATACATTTCTTTCGTATCATCTTCTACATGTTAGGCACGTGTATTGACAGTTTTGGATGTTAGCACTGTTCAATATTTTTAAAAGATTGAATTTAGAAATAAACAATTTTCATTGATTTAATTTAGATATAAATTGAATTTAGATATAAATTGATTTTTTCATGGTTTTGTAAGAAACATGCAGTTCATTTTTACATGACCCAACGCAGCTAGTAGAAACGATTGACGACTGCAAGAATTGTGAATTATAAAGATAAAAGCAAGTTTACACCTACATTATTACAATCCACTACATTATGGTAACGTATTGGCAATCATTTTCTTTAAAGATCATATGTTTTAAATTATACCCCATTATAAACCCACTTTCATATCGATTATTAGAATTTTAAATAAATTTTCACATATCCACGACATATTCTTATATGTAAATAAAAGCCTTAGGGAGACAATGCAATGATATGAAGAAATTATAAGATTTTCTCAAAAGATCTCAAAAGAGCTTATCAATATAATTAATATTTCTACAAATTGATCGTATGTTTGGAAATATTTATTTACCATTTTTTAAGTCGTTAATTTAATGTAATAATAAAAATATTTTTGGCTATACCAAAATATTTATTTTCATTTATCATAAACAAAAGTTTATTTTATAAAATATTCTTGGAGTAAAGTATAATAAACAACAATTTAACTAACATTCGTCGATCAAGTTCACGTAGTTATTACAGATTTAATCCTAGCTCTTAAAGAAACGAGAAAAAAAGTTAAATGAATTGGAGCTTATTAAGATAAAATGCGTCCCGATCGGCACAAAATAAGTCCAAAATTTTTCTGAACAAGGCTTCAAACACTGAAAAAGGTGCAATGGGTGGACATTCGGTTGACGCTTCTGTGAAAAGAGAAAACTTCAATTCAGTTCCACCAGGCACTCGAGGGAAGTTGTTATCTCTTTTATTTTAAAAATGTCCTTGTGTAGAAATTGATGAGAAAATTCATTTACGATCACCTCTTTATTTTGATAATGTACTTTTTTTTTGTTTTCCAACCACAGTTACCACTGTACTTACTAAAAAAAGATAAGGTCACATATATAGTAAAAAAGGCAGGTCACATAAATAGTAGTAGCAATCTTATACTTTTATAGACCTTGTGTAAAATAATTTTAGTTTAGGATATGGTCTCAAGTATTATTGATATTGCAACTCGTAAATTACGTAGACGATATAATGTTTCTAGAAGCAACGTGTTAAAAAAATGAGTGGGTAGGAAAATTACGAAAAGTTTATTTCATTTCCGGAATTATTAAATCCGTCACCTTTCAATGGGGAAAATATTTTTACTGAAATTATTCTGATTTGTTCCTTTTTTTACTGACTTTATTCCATTTGTAAATCAATTTAAAAAGGTAATATGCAAAGCGTACAAGTAACTGATTCAAAATGAGTTTAATTGAAATGTTTGAAACGCAAACCTTAAATCGCTCTTTTTAAGAAAGAAAAACTGGACGATTTTCTGAAGTAAACTCACTATTTGTCAGCGGAATTTGGTTTTATTTTTTAAAAATAATTAAATTTTCTGACCACTTTTCATTTTGAATAATGCTTAACATCTATGTAACTCATTAAATTTTGTAATATTTTACTAGTAGCAGTAGATGTTAAAACAGTAACAAATGGCTATCAGTAATTTTGTACACATTCGTTTCGTTTCGTACACATTCGATTCGTTTTGTACACATTTGTTTCGTCACAGAACTAATTTTTATTAATTTAAATAATTGAAATCATTATAATCGGCTGAATTGCGTAATAGGAAAGAAATGAAATATATTTTTCAAATATTTTTTTAAGTATTCTACTGAACATTAATATTATGTACATATTATTAAAAATATTAAGTAATAATTAATGGTTTTTTGGACAATAAAATATAGATCGTTAGAAATATTAAATCTTTTTTTTTAAATATAGAAAATATATCATTTAAAAGAAAAAAAATTGGATATTCAGAATATCCCATAAGTATTTATAAATGATGTGTTAATAAAGAAGTAATCAGGGAAATCAAGAAGAAGAATTAAAAATCCTAAATGAATTGAATTAAAAAATGCCTATAAAAATTTCTTAGGCAATTCCTGTAAATATTTAGTTATAAAATCGTAAAAAATATTGGAGAAATTTTATTCAAACAAAATAAGTAAAGTTATTAATACGAAATATTCTTATACTCCAAATATTTCAAGATAGAAGAGATTAAGAAATTGAGCGAAGAGTAAAGTAGATATTAATTTTCCTTTCTTTCCTTGAAAGTGAAAATTGTACTCTGTATTCCTAGAACAGCCAAATGAAATGTTTATGCCATCTGTATCAAAAGTGGTAAAAATTATTTCAATGTATCTAATATAATAATAGAATATCTTTCACTAATCCAAAATATTGATCATCCGATTCATATTAAAAATTGCAATTGAAACGAAATTCGGAAGACTTTAAAAATGTCAACTTTAGTGTGCATTAGAATTGCAACTCACATCATCAACCCTCATTTTAACTCTACTTTAAATTGGGAAAATTTTTTTGAAACTTAGAAAGGAAACTTGCTTAATCTGTGATTTAAATATTAGATATACCTTGTGTATTTAGCTGCACATAGTAATATCTTCAGTGTCTTGATGGATAACTGACCGTGACATGTAACACACAAATGTAATAACTTTAATATTGATAGTGACAAATTCGGGTTTCCTGCGTAATGTTGGACACAATTATGTTTCTAGCATAATGATGAAATGCCTTATGTAGCATTTCACTACCACTATCTATTTTTCAGGGATTAAAGGATTTGGGTACAAAATATCAGAATTAGGAATGACTCTCATTATAAAACTTAAATACATATTTTTTCAAGTTCACCTTCCCACAAAGTCGGCAAATTTATTAGGTTGTAGCATCGTATTCTACAAGATCGTGAATGTTTACTTAGAATATAGAATTACATTTTTTTTTAATGTTTCAGGGACTCATCCTTTTCAAAAAGGTATAGTCAAAAATTTGTGTCTTGTATTCAAAATTCATTCCAGAATTAGGAACCTCTTTGAAAATCTTATGAATGATAATAATATTAAACAAAATATTATTAGCTATGCGAAGCTAATAATATTTTCTTTAATAATAGACGAAAAGTAGTAGACCAACGCTCAAACAGTTTCGCGGAGTCCAAAAGTGCCCCACCGGCATATTTTACTGCCATACACACACTCCTTTCAAGTGTGTGCGCCGGTGCTCCGTGTATTCTTAGTATTCAGTGTGAACTCCAAGTGGATGAACGAACATAGCGCTGTCATCGTTAATTTGTGATTTGATGAGTCCCAGGGTCTAAAAGTACCCCATGAATGCGTTTGTTATTTTTATTGTTTTGATTTTTGTTTATTTTATTGTTTTGATTTTCATTTTATTTTTCATATTTGACACTTAAAATGTCGATACACTTAACAGATGAAGCTGAAAGAAGCTTGCTTGAAGAGGATGAGCAATGCTATTTTGAAGAAAATGAGATTTGAGTGACTCACAGTCCATAGTTACCTATCTTAATTCAGAAAGTGAATAAGAGATGGATGACGACCCTGTAGAGGACAGCGCACCCTATTTTGAAGAGGCACAAGCTTCTGAAAGGCATTTTTATGGTAAGAAACGTTAGAAATGGTCTCAAATCGCTCCAGCACCTACACGTACTAGAGTTCACAATATTGCCATATTTTGGCCTGGTTTAAAAGAACCGGTCTTAGCGTTGCCCAATCTAGCTCTTTTGCAAGTCTGGTCATGTCTTTTTACTCATGAATTTATATTATTTTTATATGATGAAACAAATGAAAAGATATCTGAATACTTGGAACAAAGTGGAACTTCATCATTTCCTTCTTTAACTGAGCACATTGGTCTTTTGTTGTTAGCTGGATAAATCTAACCATGAGAGTACGGAAACTTCTAGTTCCATCTATTGCTCTCTAGGCAATATATGGAACTAAAAGAAACGTATTTCGGGTTACGATATCTCTCAAACCTTTCCTCTTTCTATGGTCCGCTTTGAGATTCGACAATGACACGACCGGAGAAGAGCGGAAAACAATACATCAACTTTATATAGTTTTATTTTTATTCAATCGCTCATTTCAAAATTTAAAGCCAAATATACTTGTTCTGCATATATTACAATAGATATAATGTTAGCAGCTCACAGAGGTCGATATTTTTGCCATATTTATTTGAAGTATATGCCAGGGAAATACAGCATCAAGATGATGTGTATTTGCGATGCAAAAACAATATATTTATATGACGCGTTCTTGTATTATGGAAAATAACTTCAAAGATCAAGCACATGGTTATCTGTGTCTACAAGGAATGTTCTTCAGTTACCTGAGCCTTTTTTCAACATCAACAGACACATAATCGCTGAAAACTGGTTTTCTTCAATTGAGCTGGTTGAAGTGTTGAAACAAAAATGTCTAACTTATTTTGGAACGTTACGTAAAAACAAGCGAGAAATACCCCCAGAGTTTTTGCCTAAATAAAAAAGACATGTTGAATATTCTATATTTATATTTATCTTGGATAAAACTATAGCGTCATATGTACCAAAAAAAAAATAAATCAATTATGTTAGTCTCACAATGCATCCTGATTCCTCGATTGATCATAAATCCAGCGCTTCTAAGCTTGAGATCATAACGTTTTACAACTCAACAAAGAGAGATGTAGATGTCCTCGATTCAAAATGAACTCTTCATTTAACCATAAGGAGGACAAAACGATAGCGAACTTTAGTTTTTGCTACAATCCTAAATATTTCAACTGTAAACGGTCATGTCATATTGAAAACGTCAAACATACAAGTAGACAGCAAGAAAACTCGTAAATAATTAATAAAAGAAGTTGGCGTGTCTCTTATAAAACCTCACATTACATATAGACAAAAAGAAGCAAGCACTTTTTCTCGAGAATTGAGACTTACCATGGATCAGGTACTTGGTTCTGACAATAAAAAAGGATGTTGTGTTACAGTTAGACCAAGTCAACTCAAAAATGCGAAAAAAAGGCGTTGTTACTTATATCCTCGTAATCTTGACATTAAATCGCCAATAACTTGCTGCAAGATAAAAAATTTTAATTATAACTTTAAAGTTTAATTTGACGGCTAAACAGAACATCTAAAATTAAAATTTCATACTTTCTTCGGTTATAAATTATGGGTACTAATATACCTCACTTATTACATTATTCGAAATAGCGAAGATGTCTCAGGGTTAAGTCTATAAGAGAAAGATACTAATAAATAAATCCCGGAACATAAATGCTCTAATCTGCCTTGTTAAATATTGCACATTATCAAAAGAGAAATCTACACTGTAAAATTTTTATTTAGCATGTTTTTAGATATATTAAAATAAAAAAATTATTTATATGCGCATTAAAACAAAGATATAGAAAGTGAATATTAATCAAAATATGAAGCTGATATGCTATAGTTTATATCAATATATTTTTAATTCATTCCATATACATTAACATAAAATTTAATATAGATTCTAATTCGTTATACTTTCCATAATGACGCTTTTTTCCTTGTTATAGTAAAATTCAATCCAAACGAGTTATTTGCAAAAGCAAAAGCAAAGCTGAGAACAGTTTAAGATTCGCGGCGAGAGCGGAATTTACCCACCACAAATTTCACTGTGCGACTTTTCTTGACTTCAATAGGAAGGCTACTACCTAAAGAGTGACCCTGTTACTTCGGGCATACAGGAACGAGACAAATTACCTCATGCATCCTATCCTCATTTAGACTGTTCACCAACCCAATTTCGGTATCTTTTTAATGTAGCATTCCTTTTAATGAGGAAATTGAGCTTTAAAATAGATTATGCTGACCCTACACGGTCCTCATTTGGTGTAATATATTCCAATGGACTATATTTAAATTGTTTTTTTCATCACCGGACTGGAGGCATGAATTTCAATCATATCGTACCATGGAGTGACAAAATTATTTCCAACCGACCCTCCCCCCCGTAGAGATTTTCAATTTGATTTCGTGATATGGGTTGTGTAGGGTACACATGATGTAATATGTGTACAACATATTACAATACTTTATTCACTGATGAGTCGTTATACAGCGAACTGTTGTATAATAATTAGTGCGAGTTTGGTACTAAACATGACGGAAAAAGTTAAGCTAGTATTTTGTAAACAGTTTTACAATTAAGAAAAAGAGTTCTAAAAGAAAATTTTGCTAAATCAGATGTATACCAGAAATTAAAAAAAGTGTCTAAGAAGCTAAGATGCAAAAAAGACTGCACAGAACGCGAAAATGTCAATGTCATATCTTAAGGTAATTTATAGATGATTTAATTTTTAAGTACTCAAGTTCTGTACTAAAGTATCGGTATTCAAGAATACATGGCATCTCGAGTTGTTTAATTGGTTACGGCTGAACTATTTATGGTACTCCCAGTTCGAAATACTATAGTTTTTATTCGATACTTTTCTATTTTAGTACACTATAGGAAAAATGGTAGATTTTAACACAAAAGAATAAAATCGAAGTTGGTAATTAAATGGTATGGAAAAATTAGTTATTAGACATCAATCACAGCGATTATGGCTAGTTTTAATTTTTTTAATTAAAAATAAAACTAAGAAAAGAAGCGCCCTACGTAACGGAATACTAAAATGGCCGAACATTTCACTTAGTCGAAGCTTAACATTCTTATGGACGAAGGTCAATAATATTCTGCTTTTGTTTAATAGGTAAATTATATATTTACACCTTTAACGCGTAGGTATAGAGTTATATCGAAATATCGTTACTTTGATAGCATAAACAATGATTTCTTTCAACATATCTGATAATATTATATACACAAATTTATATGCAACAGCAGTAATAGTTGCGCTCTATAGGCAATACGAAAATATTTATGGCTTTGGCAAAGTTGCTTGGTTAAAACCATGCCGAGCTGCAAATCCTCTACGGCTTCCATTTACAAAAAAGTAGGCAAAACAGCTACCAATTCAATTATATTTTCAGTACCATTCAAAATGAAAAGGATAAATTCGCGGCCAGTTGAAAAGTGGCCGGCAACAACGGAATGTATATCCCCCGGGCTTATCGTG